>BMAC01000704.1:176518-234938 GCA_014905375.1 Phtheirospermum japonicum
AAAAAGAAAAAATGATGATGAATAAACAAGGATAAGTTATAAATCCTTGTAGTTATTAAGTAATAAAATGTGCAACTCTTGCACGTTTCCTCTTTCTACTTCTTTTTAGATTTTATTTATTAAAGAGAGTTGTAGACGATTGGGGCTAGTAGGGAGCCGATTAATGGTTCGACCATGGATAGACCTTAGCCGGGGCAAGGACGAGGGGACCGACTTGGAGGGTTGCCTAGTACTTTTAGGTTTCAGGAGTCGATCTAGACTTTCTTTGTCAAGAAATCTTTGTCGTCCTTTTAGCCGAGCTAACGAGCATTTTAACATACAGCGTCTCGAATTAGGTTTTGTGCATTAGTTTAGGATTGTCTGGGGGTGGTTTTGTAATTCTAGATTAATATTGCTTGAGGACAAGCAATCATTCTAAGTGTGGGGTGGTTGATTTGTACTTCTTTGTACACTTTTTTGTTACCATTTTGTGTCGCATTAGCGTGTGTTTTGCTTGCATTTACGGGTTTTAGGAGTCGTTTTGGCCTATTTTGTTAGTTTTAGGTTTTTATAGCTTTTGTGCGGTTTTTAGTATTTTTTCGTACATTTCTTACCCTTTTTCGTATTTTTGGCCGTAGGATGACCAAGCGGGTCTCGTGCACGCTCAGGGCATCTCTTTCGACTCGAATTGGAACGGGCAAAGCAAGGAAACACAGCGTGAACGAGGTGCGGCAACCGGCGGACGTTCAGAGCAAAATGAGAAAACCGAGGCAGAGCAGCCGAGCCAATCGATCGACTGGCATTTCAGTCGATCAACTGATTATCCAGTCGATCGACTAGATCACTCCGAATCAACTGCTCGGCAGTAGGTTGGCAATTTTGGGTGAAGCAGTCGATCGACTGACCCTTATTCGATCGACTGAGTCGCTGTCCAGCTCGTGAATTTTATCCCTTTTTGACAATTTTACCCCTGTGACTTTGTATTTATTGGCCCAGCTTTCTCCAACCTTATCCAACTTTCCTTGGTGGAATTTAGACTTGTTCTATTTCCTCCAAGCCCCCTTTTTCATTCCTTGGCTTTAGAACCCTAGTTTGTAATTTTTAGATTAGTTTTAGTTAGTTAGTTAGTTATTTCAAGCAAGTGTTGGAGAGGGTGACAACTCCTTCATTTGTGGATCTTGTTTGTTGAAGGTTGTAGCTAGACTTTGAAGCTTTTGTTGGAATGCAATTTGGTAGTGTTCTTTCCCTTTATTATTATGCTTTGTTCTTGATTAATTATTCTTGTTGTTGTGTTGGATATTAGATTTAGTTTGTGTTGTTGTTCATTGCATTTCAATTCCTCCTTTTAATTTTCTAGCTTATAGTTTTTGTTGTTCTTGCAAAACTCCATGGATGCTTTCATTTTCAAGCTTTTTACCTCTTTTAGTTAGACAAGATTTTGGCTCTTGAAAGATGTATGAACATTTCCTCTTTGGTAATATGTCTTGTTCTATTTAAAAGCATTTGACTTTTCTCAATTTCAAATGATTTGATTTTCCTTTCATGACTTCTCTTTTAATTGTAAGCTTTTCTTGATGAAACTAGTTTAGAAATTACGAGTTTAGGGTTTAAGTTTGTTTAGAACCATTAATCGGAATTTGTTGAGAGTTGGGATTGACGACCTCAATACTTGATCGACATTTGGGATTGACAACCCCGAATCGTGGATTAAGTGCTCGGCAAAAACCGATTAATCGTGGAGACGAACCGAACACCCTAAACCCTCATTTTCATTATTTTCATTAAAGTCTTCTTTTAAATTCAAAACTCAAATCAAACCAATGACTTAATGCTTTCTTAGTTTAGATTAGTTTAATTTAGTTTAACAAGAGAGTAAGTAAAAACACCGACCGCCGATTATATCTATCCTCGAGAGACACGACTCGCGAAAGCTTACCGCTCTACAATCGACTCAGTACTATTGCGGAGAAGATTTCTTAGAGTGCTAAGAATTCTTCAATCAGAGCCATCATGCTTGGGCGCTGGAGATGGCAAGGCATTGCTAGGGAATGACTACCATTCCAGAATGTCTTCCCCTTTGGAGCTCCTTCTTGGCATCATGTTTGGCTTGGATTTTGACAAGGCATGGCTAGTATTTTGGCCTTCAATGCTTTACCTATGAAAATAGGGATTTTGAACATAAAAACCCAAGAATTTCACCAAACCTCAATTTAATTGAAACCATTTAACCCAATTAAATATAAAATAAAAAAGAAACACATAAAACACTAAAACACTAAAACAAGAAAAACAACCTAGAAAACCTAACTAATCGATTCAAAAACTACTAAAATTAATATAAAACCCTAATTAAAAATACGAGAAAAACACCATAATTACATGCAAAACATAAGACACTTATGAGAATAATGAAATAATATTTAAAACTCTAAATGTATGAAGGATTTACAATATGAGCAATGGAATAGACGATTGATAATTCGGGATTGAGAAATCGGAAACACCAAATTATCCACGGGAGAATTCGCAATACCCACGTAATAAAGAGGGAACCAGATCGAGATGCAACCAACCTCTTACAGAGAAATACAGGAGATTAAGAGCGGGCTTAAAAGAGAAGTGGCAACACACTTTCATAGATCCATATTGGAGCCATTAGAGTAATAATGAAATAAACCTTTAAAGAAGGAATGGATTAGTCATTGAACCTGACGCTCGTTGACAAAGAATCTCTAACCTCAAAGATTCTTGTGTTGGAGAAATTACATGAAATTTATACGCAGGGAAATTGGCATTTAATGTCTACCCAAGAATTGCGTATAATTTGGCAGATCGAGATTTCAGTAGAGTTTTTACCCTTCATCAAGATTTTAAGAGGCCAAACTTGATGACGAAAGAGAACAGGCCCTACTCAATTACATACAAGATTTTCTATGAGCTTTTGAATACTCATCATTCAAAAGTGTTCCTGAGAAAGGAATTCATAGAAATACCTAGGATCTTCGAAGACGTGGCAAAATCCATCTTACCGGAGATCATGCAACCTCAATTAATTGGAGATATCGACATGAGGATCAAAGATCAACTTGTTCTTAATAAAAGGATCTCATGATTGAGCCAAGGAGAATGTCTTGTCAACAAGAAAGAATGATTAGTGGACTTTGTTTCGACCCAAAATATTACCGATGTCAAGAACAACGCCTGGAACCTTGAACACCCTCTTTGATCTGCACACAAAAACACGTTAGAAAGGACCACCGGTGCTTTTCCGGTGGAAACCTCTCCGATGCTTAAGTCAGTAAAGCGTAAGAGGTTTCTCTTAGCAAGCAAAGAAGGAATGCACAAAGAATGGCATACCTCTCTAAGCCTTGGGGCTGAGATATTTATAGTTTCTCCTAGTGGGGACCCCTGTCAGGATCTCAGGAGCACATGCTGCGAATCACGGGCCGTTACGTAACCAATTCTGACAAGTGGTCCCACTTGTCTCTTTACTGTAAATCCGAAAAACAGGTCTTCCCCGTTCCAGGTCTTCCCCAGCACCACCTCAATATCAATATCGGACTTGACCCTAGTCAGGTATTCCCTGTTCCAGCCAGGTCTATATTACTTTAGTATTAGCGTCAGGTCCAACTCTAGCCCCAGAGTCTTCTGGCAGAGCACTTTCGTCAGCTCAATGTGATCCCCGGGCTGTAGTGATCTCTCTTTAAAATGGTTAGGTCATGAGAAATCCCGAGCTGTGACCATCCTTTCTTGATGTCCTGTTTTCCCAACAGGCCTAACCAGACCTTCCTTTGAGACCGAGCTGTTCTCTTTTATTTTCAATTATTTCTTAATTAGGTCTAACCCAATTTGAGTCGGACCTCTATATTGCCATATCAACTCCTCCCCTCGCAAGTAATTGGGGTAGAGCTGACTTTTTCCCGAGGTTCCCTTAATTTAATAAGGTCCCATACTTTTATTACTTCTCGTACTGGAATGGATCCCTAGAAATCCGCCTGACAACCAGGCCTAATTATTGGCATTAGTGGTGTCGGTCCACATTCCCAGTCAGTTACCATTCCCATACGCCTCCCAAGTACTAAAACGCCAGCCCTAGTCTAGGACGGTTGACGCTCCAGCTCACCACTTAGGGCACTGTTCACCTGCCCATATTAAATGCGGAGATCCCATCAAATCCCGCCTTTATCGATTTCCGTTCTTTTTGAATTTATCTATTCCTCTTTTATTCCCGCTGAATTCTCACTTTGCATTTCTCATTTCTCAAAAATCTTCCAAGTCTCCCTTTCCTTTTCTCTCTGAATTTCCGGCGATCTTCTCTGATTCAAATTTCCCAGCTTGATTTTTCCGGCAACCTTTTACAAACCAGGTATATCTCTTAGCCCTTGATCTCTTTTAATTTTCCTAAAATGGTGTCGTCTTTTAACACTCCCCCTACTAACGCTTCTCCGCCGTCTGCTACTCCGGCGGCGGCAGTATTGTCTTCCTCCTTGTTGTCGGCCCCTCTTACGATGGCGAGAGCCTCTTCTCCTTCCCCATCTAGTGCCCCCGCCGTGGAATCCAATTCCTTGTCCCTTTCTTCTTCGGCAGCCGCGGTGGTGGCTGCCATTTCCTCCTCCTCTGGCGGCCTAGAATATCCCCCCGGCCGTCGCCGACCACCTCAAGGTCACATCCATACTGAGTAAAAGGGCGGTGGAGGAAATCCGTCATAAACATAAAATCTCCGACCCTTATGATGCCTATTGCCCTCCGACGGGTATTTTAGCCTGTCAATCGCCAGAAGGCTGGTTAACCTTTTACCAAGACCAGTTCCAGGCAGGTCTACGCCTCCCCTTACACCCTTTAATGCTGGAAATAGCAAAAATATACCAGATACCCATTTTCCAATTCACCCCTAATTCCTTCCGCATCATGGTTTGTTACAGTCTGGCCATGCGCTATGCTGGCCTAGACCCTTCCGCTCACACCTTTTTCCAGCTTTTCCAAGCGAAGAGCTCTTTTCCAGGCTGTTTTTATTTGACATCCAGACCTGGAGTTCACTTTTTGTTTAAGCTCCCTACCTCCAACAAGGATTGGAGGAAAAAATTATTCTCTGTTTATTGTAGCGAGGATTGGGGTTTTAACCCTAATCCCATTGAAGGGTTGCCTTCATATCCACCTCTGTCTTCTAAAAACAGGTCTGCCCGTATAAAAAAGATCATCTCTATCCTAAATGAGAATCCCCTCCATGTGACTGACCTTCTCCTTCCCTTTTTCTTAGACTTTTTCAACGATTGGTCAAAAACAGCCCCTTTGACCAAAGAAATCGGTATAGTTTCCTTTCTTCTAGGTTCATTTTGCTTATTTGTTTTATCCTTACCCATGTTCTCAGCCAGGATGATGCGCAAAATGATCGAGGCGGCCAAGAATAAAGCGGGCGGAGCCTCAAGGTCCACCGAGCACGGAGCAGGCCCTTCTTCTTCTAAGCCAGCTCAAGACCCTCCTGCAGAGAGCAGCTCCAATCTTGCCCAGTTGCCTCCTCATCCTGCTCTTACCAGTCACTCTTCTTCTGATTCCGAGGAAGATACACCCCCTCTTTCTAAGAGGCCGCGCACATCCTCCAGCAGCCGCGCCCTCGTGGCCCCCTCTTTACCTCACGTTGCTCCTCCCCCCATTACTCGCAGTGGCCCACCTCTGATTAACTCCATCGCCAATTTCTCGGGGGAGACTGCCGTCCAATATGTGCTCCGGCGAATGCTGGCCGCCGACAAACTGGGCTTGGAAAAAATGACAGACCGGTAATTACTGGAGTCCTGGTGCCAAGACGAAGCACGGGTAAATTTCTTGTTTTTCATACTCGGCGTATCATTTGATGCAGTGCTAATTTCTCTTTGCCTTTATTGATTAGGCTTTCTCCAAAAAGGCTCTTCTGGTCGCTCGTATTACTAGATCGTTGATCCAGTTTGATGAGGTCAAAGAGAATAAGGAACCTGTCGTGAAGATGGAGCGTATCAGGACTCTTGCTAAGGAAAGAGGGGTGAAACTGAAGAGGCAAGAGGAAGAGCTGGGGGAACTGAGAGAGAAGCTCAAGAAGGCGAAGGCCAAAACTGCAGAGATGGGCAAGGCCCAGGCCAAGATGATCGAGACTGCTCGTGCTGAAGCAAGGG
Source organism: Phtheirospermum japonicum (assembly GCA_014905375.1). Classification (NCBI taxonomy): domain Eukaryota; kingdom Viridiplantae; phylum Streptophyta; class Magnoliopsida; order Lamiales; family Orobanchaceae; genus Phtheirospermum; species Phtheirospermum japonicum. The sequence continues at coordinate 182,641 of BMAC01000704.1, forward strand.
ATGAAGACCTGGATGAGGCTCGCAGTCTGGAGGATGAGGCCCTGGTCAAGGCCAAGGCGGAGTGGAGGATGGAATTTCTAGGCTCCAAAGAGGGCCTCAAGTTAGTTCAACTGTCCAGAGAGGAGACCAGGAAAGCTTTCTTGGGGTCCAAAGAGCTCTACTCTTTGCTCATCCCCGAGGCCATGAGATATTACTACTTTGCTTTGGACGAGCAAGCTAAGTGGAGTGCAGCCAACGCAACCGATCCCAACGCTATCTTCAATCGGGATCTTCCACTGCAGACTCCTCCTGAGCCCGCCTCTTTTGTTTATGCCAAGGAGCAAGACTGCTTGCATCTTACTGAGGCCGCGGAGTTTTCTGAGCATGTTCTTTCTCTTTTTTTCTCTCCTCCGCCTGCTGTGTCTCAGCCAGACCAGGCTCTCGTCTTGGCTGTCCCTGACTCTTTTCCATCCCCAACCTTCGCCGGTCTGGGTGAGCTGCCCGAGGGAGCGTCCCTTGGCTCCTTGGCTGAAGATGAGGTGGAGTAGCTAGTCACAGAGCTGGATGCAGAGCTTTAGATTTCTATGCCTTCTTTGTAAATGAAACAGACCTGATGTTATTACCTGTGTGGCTGGTTTGATTTTGGTTTATTTTGAAGTTTGTACTACAACTTTTGGATTAATGATAATCTCTTGTTTGTCTCGTTGTGGCTTTTGGGTTTCTAGGGTTTCCTGATTTTCCGGAAATCCTAGTACCTTTTGATTCCTTTTCCACGTGCTTTTGCTTCCTTATATATGTGCCTGTGTTCATTATTTTCTTTTCAATTTTCTGTAATGGCTTCTTCCCCTCTTCTCTAAGAACTTGATATCGCCAAGTGAAAAAACATCTATCTGGTTGTCGAAAACTTCAAACTTTCTGATAAGATGGTCATGCTTGGAGAAAAAGTAAGCTACCTTTATCGTCTTTTGGACAGAAAAAGGCAGAAGAAGCGCCACTACAAGAGAGAATGGACTGGGCTCCGACAAGTTAACCGCTAGTTGCAGGAGGAGAAGGCGGATTTGGTCGAGTCGGTGAATTGCCTGACTATCGCCGCCAGCGAGGCCCATGCTCTTTCTGAGCGAGCCAATAAGTACCGTCAACGTTATCACGAGACTGAGCGTGAACTCTGGCGTGTTCGCCAAGCTCTAGCTGTAGATCGAAGAGCTTTAGGCTCACATGGATAGATGTTTCTGAACCTTCATGCTGGACTAGCCCTTGTTCCTGCTTTTTCATTTTCCCTGCATTGTAATAACTTTTTTGCAAGCTTATGCGTCAATCTTTGAGTAATTTTATCAAAACATTGTATCTTTTTCTTTGAGAATGTTTTTGATTTTCAGATTTGCTCGTTAATTATTTCTATCAAATTAGGTTTCTTTTCCAGCTTTTGCCAGGCTTAACTTACCACCAAGTCTGGCGTATTGCTCCAATCAGCTTAGATTCATGGGACGTCTGTCCTTAAATAATTGGAGCTCATACTGACAATCAGCTCAGTAATTTGGGGCATCCGCCCTTGGCCATTCATGGCTTAAACTGACAATCAGGTCAGGAAGTCGAGGGCATCCACCCTTAGCCAGTCCTGGCTTAAACCGACAATTAGGTCAGGCAAAGTCGAGGGCATCCGCCCTTAGCCAATCCTGGTTTAAACTGACAATCAGGTCAGGCAAAGTCGAGGGCATCCGCCCTTAGCCAATCCTGGCTTAAACTGACAATCGAGTCAAGCAAAGTCGAGGGCATCCGCCCTTAGCCAATCCTGGCTTAAACTGACAATCAGGTCAGGCAAAGTCATGGGCAGCCGCCCTTAGCCAATCCTGGCTTAAACTGACCATCAGGTCAGGCAAAATCATGGGAAGCCGCCCTTAGCCAATCCTGGCTTAATTATGAATGCGTGCTTAAACTTGTGAATGAGAATAAACCTGCAATTTTATTCAATAAGATAAATGATTATTAAGAAATTACAATTTATGCATAAAATTTTCGTAAATTAGCAATATTCCAAACACGGGGGATCTCGGTCCCATCGAGCTCTTCCAACTTATAAGCGCCTCCTGCTAAGATTTGGGTGACCCGAAGCGGTCCTTTCCACGCGGCATCAAATTTTCCTTTCGTCTTTCCCAAATCAGCTCTTCTCAAGACCTGGTCTCCCACCTGGAACTGCCTCTTTACCACAGACTTGTCGTATGTCGCTTTTATCCTTCCTTTGATATGCGCCATTCTGACAGCAGCTCGATCCCTTTTCTCCTCGATCAAGTCCAGAGCATCCTGGATTAAAAGCTCATTCTGTTCTTCAACAAAATTCTGAACTCGATGAGTCTCCATGCTAATCTCGGCAGGAACCACTGCATCCATACCATAAACTAGGCTGAAAGGCGTCTCCCCTGTGCTTTCCTTGGGATTAGTTCTATATGCCCATAGAATTGAATTCAACTCATCCACCCATCTGCCTCCAGCTTTCTCCAGACGTGTCTTGATCCCATGCACCAATATGCGATTAGTGACCTCGACTTGACCGTTAGCCTGGGGATGGTAGACAGACGTGAAGTGCTGATCAATTTTCATCTTTGCACACCAAGCTCTAGTTCTGGTACCCATGAACTGGGTTCCATTATCTGAAACCAGGATCCTGGGGACGCCAAACCTGCACACGACATTTTTCCACAAGAATTTCATAACCGCATCTTCTGTAATTTTTGCCAAGGCCTCGGCTTCCACCCATTTACTAAAATAATCAATTGCTACTATCAGAAATTTCTTTTGGGCAGGAGCCATAGAAAAGGGGCCGACCAGATCAATTCCCCACTTGGAAAACGGACAAGGAGAGCTCATCGTCATGAGCTCTTTCGCGGGCTTATGTATCAACGAAGAGTTCTTCTGGCATTCTTCGCATGTACGCACGAAATATTCTGCCTCTTTTCGCAGTTGTGGCCAGAAGTACCATGCTCTCAAGATCTTGCTTGACAAAGCTCTGGCACCCATGTGGTTGCCGCAGCATCCCTCATGGATTTCCCTAAGGACCGAAGCTCCTTCTCCTTGACTCAGACATCTTAAGAAGGGTTGTCCATATCCTCTTCGAAACAACTCTCCCTTGACCAAACAAGATCTGGCAGCCCTGGTTCGTACCTTTGCTGAGTCCTTCTTTTCCTCTAGCAAGACTCCTTTCTATAGATATGTCTTTATGGGAGAACGCCAGTCATCTTCTTCAATCACGGAGCACACCTGCTTTGTCCCAAATTCCGCATCTGCTTTTAGTAGAGTAATCACCCTTTTTCGGCAATCCGTAGCTGAGCTAGCTACCTTTGACAAATAACCAGCTTTGGTATTTCTTCTCTGGGATCTGCACTACTTTCAGGGATTTCATATCTCTTTCTAGTTCCCTGAACCTGGCTAAATACCTCTGCATGCTATCCTCCTTGGTCTCAAATTCTCCACTTATCTATTTACAGACGAGCTGAGAATCCACCTTTGTGCACACCTGTCCTGCCCCTAAATCTCGTGCCATCTGAACTCCTCTAAGGGGGGCCTCATACTTAGCCGCATTATTAGACAGAGCATAGTTCAAGCGCACAGCATATTCAGTGGACACACCTTCTAGGTCAATTAAGACTATTCACAGCCCTGATTCCCTATAGAGCCATCCGTGAAAATTATCCATTCCTGCTTTTCTTCGGAAGAGCTGGTCATTTCTTACATAAAATCAGCCAGCGCCTGGGCTTTAATGGCTGTCTTGGTTTCAAACACAATGTCGAACTCACTGAGCTCGACTATCCATCTAACCAGCCTTCCAGATGCCTCCGGCTTATCCATTATGGCTTTTAACGGCAGGTTGGTTCGCACAATTATGTTATGAGACAAGAAGTATGGATGCAGTTTACGAGCTGTTCCAACCAAATCCAGCATCGCTCTCTCAACTTCAACATACCTCACCTCAGCATCATGCAGGACCTTGCTCCAGTTATAGACCGGTCTCTGTATCTTGCCTTCTTCCCGGAGTAAGACAGAGCTGACTGCCTGCTGTCCAACCGATAAGTACAAGATGAGAGGCTCCCCTTGGATGGGTTTTGTAAGCAAGGTCATGCTATCCAAACATTCTTTCAGCATCCTGAACGCATTCTCGCATTCACTGCTTCATTCAAACTGAGCCTTCTTTCGCAAGGCTTGAAAAAATGGCAGGCTCTTTTCTGCCGAGCGCGAGACGAATCGGCTCAAGGCATTGATGCGACCTGCCAAACATTGCATCTCCTTGACATTTCTGGGCGCCTGCATCTCCATGATTGCCTTCACTTTCTCTGGATTGGCCTCGATGTTCCCGGACTTGTAACATACGGCTAAAAACCTCGATGCCTTTTTCCGTAACCATGTATCCCAGAAATTTGCCAGCTCTGACCCCAAATGCGCACTTCTTGGGATTGAGTTTCACGCGGTACCTCTTTAAAGTAGTGAATGTTTCTTTCAGATCTTCCACATGAGAGGTGGCCTTAACACTCTTGACCAGCATGTTATCCACGTACACTTCCATTTTCCGCCCTAGCTGCTCTTTAAACATTTTATCCACCAACCTCTGATACGTGGCTCCTGCATTTTTGAGCCCAAATGGCATGACCACGTAACAGTATGTTCCCTTTGGCGTGATGAAGCTAACTCGTTTCCAGTCCTCCTTCGCAAGCCTGATTTGATGATAGCCTTGTGAAGCGTCCATCATGCTCAGGAGTTCACAACCAGAAGTAGAGTCGACCAATTGGTCAATCCTCGGGAGCGGGTAGTGGTCTTTTGGGCAGGCGCGGTTGAGGTCACGAAAATCAATGCACATTTGCCAGTCTTCTTGATTTCTGGGGACCAATACAGCATTGGAGAGCCATTCAGGAAATTGTATCTCCTGAATATGCTTAGCTTTTAACAGCTTCTCCACCTCGGCCTCAATGATAGCCTCCTTCTCAGGTCCAAAGTTGCGTTTCTTCTGCTTCACCGGTTTTATGTCTGGGCTGATGTTTAGGCTATGCTCTGTCACCTCTGGGTCAATACCCACAAGGTCTTGGGGAGACCAGGCAAACACATCGGCGCTGTCTCGCAATAGCGCGACCAGGTCTGTCAATATCTCAGGACTTAGAGTTGTTCCTACATGGAGGACTCGGCTCTCATCCCCTGGGACAACTTCAACTAACATCAGCCCTTCTTCTCTTTGGACCAAGCCCGGCCTTGGTTTCTCCACACGAGCTTTCTTACTCTGTCTCTCCTCTTCGCTATTCCTTCTGACACATTCAATATACGTATGTCGTGACGCATATTGATCACCTCTTACCTCGCCCATTCCATCCTCCGCCGGAAACTTCATCTTCATGTGATAAACTAATATCACATCCTGAAATTGGCTCAGGGATGGCCGGCCAAGCATGACGTTGTAAGAGGAAGCTGCATCCACTACCAGAAAACATACCGTCCTGGTCACCCTGTACGGTTCCTTGCCTAATGTCACGAGGAGACTAATCGCTCCTAAAGGTTTCAGGGCTCCCCCTGCGAACCCGACTAATGAGGTAGTCACATCCTCCAACTCAACTTCCAACTTCAACTGTTTAAAGCAATCAAAGAACAAAATATCAGCAGAGCTCCCTGTATCCACAAAAATTCGCCTCACGTTGTAATTGGCGATAGTAGCCGTTATAACTAAAGTGTCCATGTGGGGAGCCAAGATGCCATCACCATCCTCCGATCCAAAGAATATATTTGGCGTAGACGTCATTTGCCCGACTTCTCATGACTTCCTAACCAGATCCTTCACAGCTCATACGTAGCTATGCTGCGTTCGCTTGGAATGCCCTTCCAGTTCTCCACCAATAATCATCTGGATTTCTCCATGGATGACCTAGGCCTGATCAGTCCTTCTTCTTTCAGCACGTCCCCCATCATGATCTCTTTTATTCTGCCGGGGACGATCATAACCAGTACGACCAGGTCTGGCTTCTTCTTTCCTCATACGAACGTACTCCTTCAGGTGCCCTGCCTGAACCATTCTCTCTAGCTCATCTTTCAAATGCGTACATTTATCGGTATTATGTCCATATTCGTTATGGAATCGACAGAATCGGTCACAACCAGCGATTGGAAAAACTTGCCCCTCCGGAGGCCTTGCGCCAGAGCATTCACCAAAAGCTCTTCGAACGCAGACGGCGCCTCAAGTCTTGCCGTATTGAAGCGATTGATATAAGCACGCAGGCTCTCACCTTCCTTCTGCTTTAAGCTAAACAGCTCAAGCGGCATCTTCTGGTATTTCCTGCAGCTCGTAAACTGGTGCAGAAAGGCCGAGCTGAATTCATCGAAATTGCTAATGGATCGAGGTGGCAACTGGCTAAACCAGAGCTGTGCCGACTTGGTGAAAGTCATCGGGAAGACCCGACACATGACGGAATCGGAGAATTTGTGTAATGCCGCTGCTATCTCAAAGCGACTGAGATGGTCCACCAGATCCGTCGTCCCGTTGTATTCGAAGCCTAAGGATCGATAAGAAGCTGGCACGTCGTCGCGCATGACCTCCTCCGTAAATGGAGTGCCTCGCCATGCCGGAACCATGCTCGTGCCCGTCATCTTCTTCCTGAACTCCCGCACCTCTTTCTGGAGGCTCTGCATCTGCTCGGCCAGGCCTGGATTGGCCTGACTTGACATCTCACTATCGGAAGTGGAGAGATCTTCTCTATTCTATTGGGGGAACTGATTGGTGCGCTGACCTCTCAGCGGTTCAGTTTCTGTCAGCGGCACAGTCCTAGCTGGCGGTGCGCTGGATGGCGGCGTCGACATCTCCGCAAACTTTTTTTCCACCGCCGTCTCCACGGCTTTGCCAATGATCTCCGAGAGCTGCATGAGGAAGGATTCATTGAATGAACCACCATTAGTTGGAACAGATCTACCAAGTGGGGGTGGCGTAGCGCCCGGCACGGCCACTGCCGACGACGCTGTCCCTTCTGGCCCCATCGTCGATGTTTCTCCTGACTTGGGCATACCCCACGGTGCAGCGGAACTGGGGGTTCTGCCGAGATCTCCCACCAAGTTTCGTCGTAAACCGTCTGAAGCCATAGAACAAAAAAAAACCCTCACGTCTTATCTTGATCGCCTTCCCACAAACGGCGCCAATTGTTTCGACCCAAAATATTACCGACGTCAAGAACAACGCCTGGAACCTTGAACACCCTCTTTGATCTGCACACAGAAACACGTTAGAAAGGACCATCGGTGGTTTTCCGGTGGAAACCTCTCCGATGCTTAAGTCAGTAAAGCGTATGAGGTTTCTCTTAGCAAGCAAAGAAGGAATGCACAAAGAATGACATACCTCTCCCAGCCTTGGGGCTGAGATATTTATAGTTTCTCCTAGTGGGGACCCCAGTCGGGATCTCAAGAGCATATGCCGTGAATCACGGGCCATTACATAACCAATTCTGACAAGTGGTCTCACTTGTCTCTTTACTGTAAATCCGAAAAATAGGTCTTCCCCAGCACCACCTCAATATCAATATCGGACTTGACCCTAGTCAGGTCTTCCCTGTTCCAGGTCTATATTACTTCAGTATCAGCGTCAAGTCCAACTCTAGCCCCAGGGTCTTCTGGCAGAGCACTTTCGTCAGCTCAATGTCATCCCCGGGCTGTAGTGATCTCTCTTTAAAATGGTCAGGTCATGAGAAATCCCGAGTTGTGACCATCCTTTCTTGATGTCCTGTTTTCCCAAGAGGCCTAACCAGACCTTCCTTAGAGACCAAGCTGTTCTCTTTTATTTTCAATTATCTCTTAATCAGTTCTAACCCAATTTGAGTCGGACCTCTATATTGCCATATCAGACCTCATTGGGAAGGTCCAAGAACCAGTCAAAGCATTCGAGCTCTTGAAGTGTTCAAGACTAATAAAGAATTGAAGTGCCCAGAAGGCTGGAGAGGTGTAGAAGTGCTATTCAACATCACACGGAAAAATAACGTCTTTCCTTGTGATGTATTATATCACTTACAACAACCTTCTATAGGAATATCAAGGAATCCTTAAGATTGGAGAAATTAAAATGGTGATTGAGGGTAGAGAGAGAGAACCCCAGAGCAACTAACCTTAGGGTTAGAATTTCTCGAGGAATATAAACCGTGGGAAAGATTGAGAGATGGAATGGAGTTTACAGTGGGTAAGAAAATATACAGAATCAGATGAGCACCAGTTCATTCTCCATATACATTCCCATAAGAATGATATATGAGATATACCGTGCATAATATGTTGCAGCCTACATTGATTCAGGTGCATAGATCTTTATAGGAAAACCAGAAGTCTTCTCTAAAGAAATGGAAGAAAAATCATCCCTAGTGATAGAAAGAGATTTCTATACAAGGATTCTTGTTCTTAAAAGAGGAATCAAGCAAGCAAAAATAATGATGAGAGGAGAAAATAGTACCCCATGGTACAAGGTCAAGACCCCACCAACCTATTTCCATGATACGGGAGCAGATATTCTATTAGGAAATAATCTCCTACAGACATTTAAATGATTTATGTAAGAAAATGAGACTAGAAAACTTATTTTCACAACCCCATGTGACCCTAAGATTATAGTCTAACAACTACAAGAGACATTCCACAAAAAAATACTAGTCAATTTTCGCAGCAAGCGTGGTGATGAAGGCAAACTCCGACACCCAAAAATGAAGGATCGAAGAAGATATGGAGAAGCGATTCTCAAACCATGAACTAAGAGTCTAGAAGGCCGAAAGGAATGAAAGGATAAAACTACAAACAAATGAAATCCCCATAGTTAGCCTAGGCATGAGCTCGCAGTCAGATACCACCATGGAAGAACAAATTTCATTGGAGGATATAAAAAAAAGACTCAAAAGAATTTTAATGAAGATCCTCTGGCATGGTGGGATAAGAATGAGCTCAAAGCATCTTTGAAGGTAAAATCTGGAAAAGAAAACAAGCTAGTTAGATATAAGCCTATCCTGATGAATCAACAAGATCGAAAGGACATGCAACAAATACTTAAAGAACACATTGCCCTTAAGTTAATTGAAGTAGACGTCTCTCCATACAGTAGTAGTTTGGGGTTTCTGGTCTAAAACCATGGAATATAAAAAGAGAAAAGTTGATATTAGTTATCAATTATAAGGGAATTAATAACATCCTGAAATTCGACGAATATTATATTCCAAGTTGAGCACATTTGGTAAATTGCCTTAAAAATGCCAAAGTATTCTTTAAGTTCGATTGCAAATATGGTTTTTACCAAAATAAGATGGAGGAAGAAAGCAAGAAGTTCATGACCTTGTCCACTCTACAAGGACATTATATCTGGAATGTTATGCCTATGGGCCTAGAAAATGCACCCCCAGATATATCAAACAAAGATGAATAATCTCTTTAAAGATTATTTCAGTTTCATGTTCGTCTACATTGATGATATTATCATCGCATCGAATAACCTGAAAGATCATCTAAAACATTTGGAAACATTCTCAGAAGTTTTCCAGAAGGAAGGATTAGTGCTTTCAAAAAAGAAAGCAGTAACACTTACAAGAAAAATAGAGTTTTTGCGAATAGAAATCGATAGGTCTGGAACTATTCTACAAAATCACATTATAGAAAAGATACAAGGATGGTCAAACACACTCAAGGATAAAAACCTGGTAGTTTTTAATTTATTAGGATGTTTATAAATAACCTAGCACATTATAGGAAGGTAATTCTATAATAAAAAAGGACGTCAATTTTAAATGGGAAAAGGAACACCAAGAAGGGATTAAACATCATAAGGAGGTTTGTAAACAGCTTCCCAAACGAGCAAATCCAAACAACGAAGATGAACTAGTTCTATACATAGATGCCAATGATTATTGGTGGACAGAAGTTCTAACGAAAGCAATGCCAAAGAGATAAATGCCATGCTAATATTACATCGATCTATTTTCAGATAGTGAAGAAAATCAATGGCATATATGGGTGGGATATAAAAAAAACTGAAAAAATTTGATTATAAACCAGAAAAGGCTAGATTACTTAGATGGCAAGCTGACTGTTAATATTATGATTATGATATTATTTTCATAAAACCTCATGAAAACATTTTTATAGATTTCTTAACAAGAGATGGAGGGATAGAAATTGATTCATTCCTCAAAATGGCGAAGCATCTAAGGGAACATCTAGATATGCTTCAATGTGAGTTCGATGCATTGACCCTCAATGTAGAGGTAGTTGGAAGGTTATAATGAGCTTATTGGGAAATAATTTTTGATTGAATACGAGGTTATTTACAGGACAATGAAAATTTATGGTCTGTAATGAGAAAGCCACTTCTCCGGATGAAATCTTTAGGGCTCTAGACTTGTAGCAGGGGAGTTAAATACCCTTAACACAAGAGCTGAGATGGAATCATCTATAAATGAACTCTCTCAAGCTAAAACCAAAACTCCAGAGACAAATCTAGAGTCTTCGAGTCAACCCTTCGCCTTAGGGGTTAATGAGGAAGAGATCAATCTTAGGATACAGACACGCAAATCTAAGGTCGATACTAACAAGATTTTGAGAATTTCTTATTTTCAAGTTTATCAACAAAGATGGGAGAAGTTAATAACCGGGGTAGGAATTAATCCGAAAAATATCTAGTAGATGTGTTTGGAAGCTAGAGTGTGGATGATGCCACAATCTCATCCAGAAGACGTTAAATGCTGGTATGAATCTGGAGCCTTGTTATCAGTTCATATAATATCACCAAGTTTCTCGAAAACGAGTCCTAGGCGAATAATCTTCATCTCTCACGGGGTGATGTTGTGGAGTTATATTTCTTTAGTGCAACACCAGAACCAGTAGGAAGGAATGCATGAAGTATTCCATTTCATCAAGCTTAGATGACCAGACACAGAGGCAATGAGAAGAATTAGGAGATTTAATGCCACCTTATGAAGGAATCCTATTGATTGGTGGACAAGTCTCAATAATCTTATAAATAGGGGGTTTAGGCCATTATTTCACAAGTTTGATAACTTCTACAACCTCTCACGCTCTCAAATCTCAATCATACGCTCTGATGCTCATATTTGATGCCCTAAAGCTTATGATCTATGATGGTCTCTTATGATCACACATCTCATCTCATGCTCTCACATCTCATGATCTCTCAGACCCCTATGCTCTTGTTTCCTAACTCCACTCCTCTCTCTATCATGGATCATGGGTTATAGATTATGGATTTATAGATTTTTTGGCGAGCTCTCCTCTGTGAGAAGCGAGATCTTATACAGGTGATGAGGACCCTAGATTGGGAACACGTCTCTTATCTCTTGTCTATACAAAGAGGACACGGGCCTCACTTTTACTCTACATTTATTTTATCTTATATCTTAAGCTCTGGGGCGCTATTGAGCTCTTGCACATTTCTCTCGAACACTATCTGACTTGAGCGTCAAAGGGCCTACCCCGGGGCTGACCGGATTGGGTTTTGTTTTATAGGTTATACAGGTCGCCAGGAGCCTTTTGGAGTTTTATCAGGTCGCCAGGAGATTTCTAGAGGTTTGTTAGGTCGCTGATTTCATATTTGAGGTCAGTACCCACTTTTTCTTGAAGCACCAATCTTTTTGGTTGCATCAAGTGGCGCCGTCTGTGGGAAAGAGGGACATCGAGTCCTTGAGTAAAAGACGTGAGAATACACAATTTAATTGATCATGAAACCCTCATAGATAAGTTCTAATTCTCTATGGCTTTTAAAAACTGATGGCGTGTCTTACTTAATAATTGAGAAATCATATTGAGCAATTCATAAGAGTCAATGGGGTATCAATCACGCATGGAAAATTCTAATTGGACTTATTTGATTCTATATAGTTTAAAATAATGGGGATATGCGTGTGGTTTATTTGTTCCTATGGGGTTTAATTCTCGACTAAAGGGATTTATTTGAATTCTAATTGGCTTTATTTTGTATTGATGTTGGAGGATCGATTCATTTTTCTGCCCGAACATCTAACTCGGAGATGTTCAACTCAATGCGAGGAGGTCACCAATATATCAGGTCGCCTCCAAACATCCATAGAAAGGTGATCGTGGAATTTTGCTACTTGAAAGAAAAGAGGTCGCACAGTTGGATATTCGAGGAGAGGTAAATTTTCCTACGGCATCAATATAACTACGTATCAGGTACGCTCGTTTAAATCCCATAAAGAGAGGGTTTTATATCTCCTTCATATACCTTACTTATCTCGAACCTTCGGGCGCCGGGCTGATGGTGCTAAGCACCGAGATTTTTGCCCCTCCGAACTCAAGCCATCCTGTTGCACATCTCGGTCCATGGGCTGACACAAGCGCTTCACTCATCGGCCCTACTTTTTAATGGCCTCAGCCCGACTCACGTACCTCTTGCGCCATGACTCGCATCGAGGCTCCCATGTGCCGTCCTGGTTGGCCTAATCGTACAACTCTCAGATCTTGAGGGCGATCTCGCCCAACCTCTCATCCATCAACACGACTTAATCACTTACGTTGGCAATTTCCCGACAAGAAACCTCGCCCATGCCCGAGGCTGTCGATGCTATTTTTCTAACTACCAAATAATCTACAGAGGCAGACACGTATACCACATTGTCCATGCGGTGACCTCAGTATGCGACCTCAGTTTTATTCTTGCGACCTTAGTTTTATTATCAGCAACGACCTTCACCTGCGACCTCGCCTTTACTCTTACGATCTTAGCTACGATCTTGGCGACCTCATGCGACCTCGTTACGTAGAATAGATCATCTACAGATTCTATGGTCCAATATGGTTTCAATGGTTAAAACCCGATGCTTTCATTGGGTCGGCGATGGTTAAAGCTCGATACTTTCATTAGGTCGGCTCCCCTTTTATATGGTCAAGCCTCGACGCTTTCATTAGGTCGGCTTCTCTTTTGCATGATCAAGCCTCGATGCTTTCATTAGGTCGGCTTCCCTTTATATGATTAACGCCTCGACGCTTTCATTAAGTTAGTGATGGTTTCTATGGATACGAGAATAGATGGTTTAGTGGAAGAGCATGTTTGACTTACATGTTTTTCCACGTCCTTCACTATGTTTGGCTTACATATTCTAGGACATTTGGGAGGAAGCATGTTTGATTTACATGTTTACTCTCAGTTTTTTAGTATGTTCGACTTACATACTATTTATTTGTTTGTTTTTGTGTAGTTTACTTGGTCTTATGTGATTTATTTGGTCTTATATGATTTGTTTGATCTTATGTGATTTGTTTGGTCTTATGTGAAAACATGTTTGATTTACATGTTTTCATACATCCTTGGATATGTTTGACTTACATATTCTGGGATGTTAGGGGGGAGGCATGTTTGACTTACATGTTTTACTTTAGTATATGAGCATGTTTGATTTACTGGCCCTTTGCGAGCTCTATGCGTTCAATTCTAGCTAATTGATTTTTATAACTTAGGTGGATGCAGAATGGCTATGAATATATGTTGTTGTCAGTTTTTGCTCACATTGTAGGTATTTGGAGGGACTTAAAGTTTTGAGGATAACCTGGTTGAACTATTTGGTTGCATTAACTTGGAGGACTAAGTAGTTTCTTAGTCACCTCTGGTTTACCTTCATAATGTTAATGCGACCTGGTTGAAATTATTCTGCTCTCATTATTTGAACTTGGGGGACTACGTAGTTTTCTTAGACGTCTATGGTCAAGCTTTGTTGAGTTGATGCGACCTGGTTGTTTGCCTTGTTCGCATTATTTGAACATGGGGGACTGAGTGGTTTCCTCAGCCCCATGTTATTGTTATATGGTTGCACCTGGATTGTGTTTGGTCTAACTATTTTATTCAATTTATTTAAACTACGGGGACTGAATGGTTTTCGTCATATGTGGCTCTTGTTTACTATGGTTACTGACCTATTTCTCCCTCGCCAACCCCTCGGTTTCCCCTTCAGCTCGGCCTTTAGCAACTCCCTGCTGATGAGTTATGCGACCTACTTCTTTCAGTTGTCTCTCCTTATCCTGCACCATGTCTTCCAATTTCATCAAGCGACCCCCCAGTCTCATTCTTTCATCCCTAAGGGTTTATAGCTAACTGTTTACATGTTCAACTCTTCTTCACAAGTCGTCAGTTGGCGATGAGATTCATCCAACTCACCTTATCTCAAGGGTTGAGTTTACTTTTCTGCCAGCTCGTCATATGCACAATTACGCAAGCGGAAGACTTAACACACGCACACACACATAATATTGCGGAAACGCATCCTCAACCCCATATATTATGCATTTGAGTCTTGCACTCTCTTATTTTTCTTGTGAAGGCTACTCGCCTATTTATATAAACAGGGACGTAACCTCTCGGGACCTGCATGCTCACCACGAGGAATGACACCAAACAACTCAAGTCAGCTCGCTCAATGTAAATCTCTTGCGTTTGAACTTAACAAACACCTTCCTTCGTAAACCCGACTTTCTAACCGACATATGCTGATTCGCATAACCGCCCATCATTACTTATCCAAATAAGCTGGAATGTGCACAAGTGCCCAACCCCTTGCGCTACTCATCGAGTCTATCTCGTAATTGTCTATTACCATCAATCATCTCCAACATAGCCCTTAATTACCCGCCTTCGATCCGCACGCAATACCATGTTTACTTATGAACCGGGTCAACCCAATCCTAGGTCGGTTAAGAAACCTAGATCGACCCGTGTTCCATTCTCATGACTAGTGCCTCCTTAAGTTTTCAATGTCTAGATTCCTGTAAAACAAAACAAAGGCACATACAAGGCAATCTCTCGACACAAATGCCTAAAAACCTCTAAATGTGTGCCGCTCTCCCTTGTCTCGTTCGATGTCGCACCATGTCGACATCATTTACCCCGCAGACTTGCTGACCTACCGAGTTGTCGTGCAAAGGGTGTAACTCTAAGCAATGCTTAAATAGATGTTTTATGATTAAGGTTTTGACCGACCTATTTCAAGTTGATGATTTCTCCATAGCTACATAATTCAAATATATGCGTGTTCTGATAATTTTTATGGGCCGACGCTTATTCAGGTTGGCAATGGTTTTTATGGTTCTTATGGTTATGAGCTGACAAATATTCATGTCGGCAACATGCTGGTAATTATATGTATTTGGTAAGCGATCTCATTTTGTAGAAGGTGCATCCTTTTGGGAGGTGGGCGAGCTGTATTTGAGGGCACCGACCTCGTACATAGGAGTGACGAGCTCTTATGTGAGGTAAAGAACTCTTATGAATGAAATGGTATTGAGTGGTAGCTCGGTATTAAAAGCTGGACTTATTGGTTAACACTATCTTGGGCCCTATTGGGCTTACGTGGCTTATGGTATGGAATGATTTTTTGGCTGACCTGTTTTGGTTGGATAATTGAAATCTTTCTTTTTTATATTCTACCTTATTTCATAACTCAATCAACTAGAATATGGTGGACTAGATAATACGGCATCAAAAATCGCCTTGATTATATATGGTAAGAAAGTAACGAAAGTGGTGGAAGATTCTAGGTCCCGGTAGAACGCCAACATGGTAATAAGGTTTTATGGTTATTATAGAATTATGAGAACTAAGAATCCTAATATGAGAGTATTTCTTTATTATGGATATTGAGTATAATTAAGAGATTTTGATAACTTTTACAACCTTATTTCACAATTTTGATAACTTTCACAATTTTGATAACTTTCACAATTATGAGATTTTGATAACTTTCACCATTTTGATAACTTTTACAACCTCTCATATTCTCAAATCTCAATCATACGCTTTGATGCCCTAAAGCTTATGATCTCCGATGATCTCTTATGATCACACATCTCATGATCTCTCAGGCCCTTATGCTCTTATTTCATAACTCCACTCCTCTCTCTATCATGGATCATGGATTATAGATTATGGATCTTATGGCGAGCTCTCATTTGGGAGAAGCGAGCTCTTATAAAGATGACGAGGACCCTAGATTGGGAACACGTCTCTTATCTCCTGTCTATACAAAGAGGACACATGCCTCACTTTTACTCTACATTGATTTTATCTTATATCTTAAGCTCTTGCGCGCTATTGATCTCTCGCACATCTCTCTTGAACACTATCTGACTTGAGCTTCAGAGGGCCTACGTCAGGGCCGCCTGGACTGGGTTTTGTTTTGTAGGTTATACATGTCGCCAGGAGCCTTTTGGAGTTCTATTAGGTCGCCAGAAGATCTCTTGAGGATGGCAACTATGTTCGATCTGGTTTTCAAGAACAATTGATGTATGTTTGAAATATATTCCCGAACATTGTATACATGTTCGAACACAAATTTCGAACATTTGCATAATGTTTGAACATGTCCATAATGTTCAAAAATATTATTCGAACATGTCTCAGTAGTTCAATACTTTTTTTCGAACATAATGTGTTTATTATATAATTATTTTCGAACACTTTTTTTCAGGAATCGAAGACAGTGTCAATCAAAAATAGTAATGCTAGTCCAATTAGGAGCGATGTGATTGCAGACTACTCTTATTTATTCAACACAAGGAGTTATTTCGAATCTAGAGATGAATTAGTAAATTAGGTTCGTTCAAAGGGGATTGAAAATCGCATGGTGATAGTAGTTAAAAGATCAGAGAGTGGAGAGAGTAAGAGGCGAGCTCGAATTATTTTAGCATGCGAGCGAAGTGGAAAATATCATGGCATGGTTGGACAAACTTCATTACCCGACGAATTAGAGATGAGATGGAAAAAAATCATAAAAGAGGACAAAGAAGTGAGGATGTCCATTCCTTTTAAACGGCTATCAAATGTTTGTTGGCGGTGAAGATAATTGGCCATTACAAATCACATGTGGCATGCATAATCATCCATTTGCCAAACACTTTGAAGATCATTCCTATGTTGGTCTATTAACTCCTACTGAAAATGCATTTATTGTTGATATGACAAGAAGCAACAATCGACCAAAAGATATATTGCACGGATTGAAAGTTAAAGATCCTGGAAATGTGTCAACAATGAGAACTATTTACAATGCTCAAGCAAAGCACAGAGCTGTGGAGCATTCAGGCAGATCACAACTGCAATTCCTCATGTCCAAATTGAAGGAGAATCATTATTTTTTCCATGTGAATCGTTGTAGTACGACTGACCAAGTTAAAGATATTTTTTTTGCTCATCCAACTTCGGTTGATTTACTTTGTGAATTTCCCACTATCTTGTGGATGGATTGTATATACAAGACGAATCGTTATAAAATATATTTATTGGAGATAGTTGGAGTGCCGTCGATCGATATGACGTTTATAATTTCTTGGGCATACATGGAGCGTGAGCGTGAGGAAAATTATATGTGGGCATGCTCAATCCTAAAATCGCTGATGAATCCACGTGTTTGCCCATATTTATTGTCACTGATAAGGAAAATGAATTAATTAATGCGGTGTTGGTTACTTTTCCAAACGCGAGACAAGTCTTATGTCGTTGGCACATTGGTAAAAATGTGTTGGCAAATTGTAAGAAGATGTACGGCTAATGGATGATCAGAATAAAGTGATGCTTGTCGATAACGAAGTTGATTTCAATGAACAACTCAGATTTGAGGCTGACTATTTCGATCATCCATTAGCCGTACAATATTGTATTAATCATTGGGTGATTCCCCATAAAGATCGCCTTATCTCTGCATGGACAAATAATATTATGCGTTTCAACAATATGAAAACTAATAGTTACATAAAAATATTTTATGTTTAATTTTTAAATATCTGCGACTATTTATTTTAGTTTTATTTTTATCTTGATTGCTAATTCTAATGTCTTTTTTAGGGCTGAAAGTGCGCATGCCAAGTTGAAAAGACAATTGGGATCGAGTATGGGAAACTTTGAGATATGTTGGACGAAAATACATTCTCTCCTCGAGATTTCACACACTGCAATTAAGAGTTCGTTTGAGAAGAGTATTCATGTAGTCCAACATCATTATCAACCAACTATTTTCAAGATGCTACGCGGTGAGATTTCTATTGCAGCATTGGATAAAATCGTAAATGAAATGAAGGTTATAAATGACATTGGCATCGACTCATTACTTTGTGGTTGTTTGCTAGGAAAGACGTGTGATTTGCCTTGTGCAGGCGAGATTAGTGAATTCAAGCCATTAGGGAGGCCAATACCATTAGATAGTGTAGATAAGTTTTGGAAAAAAAATTAGACATGGAACCAACTGAATGGGATGATGCGAGTGTTGGAAAAGATATTCAAAATCGTGTGAAAGATAGTATTGCGGACTACTTGAACAAGTTTAATTTGGTTAATCAGTATGAGCAAGTACTAATGTTGAAAAGGTTGAGAGAAATTTTGAAACCTGACACAACGTCTTTGATTCCGCCTGAGGTCCCTGTACGACCTCGTGGAAGGCCAAAGGGCAAACGCGCAAAGAATGTGAATTCAACAAAACGTGAGCCGAGCATATTTGAGTATGTGGAGTCATTTAATGACAGCGAGTCATCCAACAAATGAGAATCCCATTGCATAAAATAGCTTGCAAGCGAAGACCCACTTGACCTTGTAGCGAGTACTATTTTTAGGTCGTATTGCAACCCTTGGACCAAGAGGGGCATCTGGAATTCTCTGAACATGACCAAACTGTCCGAGAACACGATCCGGATGATGGCTCAATAATAGAGAAACACCTAATGCACCCTTGAAAAAAAGCGACGTTGCGAAATTTATACTTAGCACGAATGGTGTCGAATGGGGACCAATCAACCTGCGTATTGTGACTCCCTCATTTATTGTATAAATAACAAATATGAGTATCAATTCAATGAAACTAAATATGAGGAAATCATTGAAACTTACATCCGATACCATCCTGCTGATCATGATGATGGTGACCACCTAAATGCAAAAGGTTGGCTGACATCGTACTGTGTGTTGTGTGGAGGTCGCATGCAAGGAAATATGCATATATCCACGCCTGAAACATTTCATTACAGTAAGTACAAGTTTATTGCATATCCAAACCTAATAGTGAGTTTATTGAAAGATAGTAAATAAGATCATACCTCAAGTAATGTGAAGTAGCCATAGACAGATTTGACCTCGCATCTTGATGCGTGTCCTAGCTGCCTATACAAAAAAGCCAAAGCAGCGGTGCCCCACACGTACAAATTCATCTGATCAAGATTTTCCAACGATTTCAGATACGTGGTCATTACTTTGTTGCCAGTCTTATCCGCAAACAACGTGCATCCTAAAGTGTACAAAACGTACGCTCGCGTTGTATATTCTAGTTTCTCCGGATCTTCAGACTTAATAGCCTCACAAAATCGATCCTTTAGCCACTCAAGTCTCACATAGCTACCCTTAGTGTGAGTAATCTCCATGTAGGCCTCAAATTGTTCAACTCCCAACAACCGCGACACCAAAGCATCGCCTTTCTCCTCCAACTGTTCTCTTGTAAGCTACATAGGATTTCTTGAAATCGATAAACCACTCAAATAATAAACATCGTCCAATGTGATGGTCATCTGCCCAAACGGCATGTGAAATGTGTTGGTTCCCGAATGCCAACGTTCAACAAATGGACTTATGAAAGTTCTATTTGGAACGGGATATGACATATCTCGTAAGGGAAGAAAGTTTCGAACGCCTAATCAATCTTCTGTAGTGTGTAGTCTCAAGTTCCAGAACTTTCCACTGAGACAATTTTAATGAATGACACTAAAATCTCAAAATATCTCGTTCGACGCCAAACCATATTTTTGAGGCAACATGTGTCGGAAAACTAGCCAACAAAGTGATAATCTCAGGACCTCCAGGATGAGGAGCCTTGAGTATCTCATCCTCAGCAGCAACAGTTGCACGCCAAGCTCTTCCACCCTCTTCATTCGATATAAGTGGTTCTTCCATATTTTCACAATATATATTTCTTTGCCCCCGATTTGATGAGCCCCGACCTCGTTGCCTTCTAATCGATGTCGTTGGTCTTGTTCTGAATCCTTCCGCATCTGCTTCATCAATAGTTGATTGGACAAAAAAATAAAATTTTAATACGAGACATGTATAAATACTTGCCTTTCGAGGTTCTAAAATAATATCGGAACAGGTGCGGGTTATGGAAACAATGTGTTCGAATTATCGAACACAAAGAATATTTAGGGGTTTGTGACATGCAAAGAAAATATACTGGCTTCATATTTATTTATTAGTAGTAGCTACTATGATATATATTTATCCTGTATCATTAATTTCAAAATGCATGTTTCAATTTAGTTTCGGCGATTCAAGCGTGCCTGTACTTTCTGTTGTGTTAGAAAAAGATAACCAAACATAAGCATCATGTTCGAAATTATAGTTCGAACAAATTGGAAGTGTTCGACTATAAATTTTGAATAGAGTCACTTTGTTCGAATATAAAAACCGAACATAAGCATTATGTTCGAAATTTTAGTTCGAACAAATTGGCAGTGCTCGACTAAAATTTTCGAACGTCTTCATTTTTAACTTTTCTGGCAGAAATTATTCGATTGTTTCTCATGAACACGGGCCATATGTTCAAAATCTTTGGCCGAACATATGCCTATTGTTCAAAGAACCAGACTCGAACACGACAAATTTCTTCAAAAACTTTAAACCCTAATCTACATAATTGAATCAAACCAAATGAGAAACTTACCTCTTGCGTTTGATGGCTCACCCCATTCCAATCTTCCTCTCAATGAATTATGTGATTTTTTCAAAACAAGTTTTTCCTCTCTTTTACCCCCTCTTTTTCTTCTCTGCGCTTTTCTTCTTCTTTCCCGCTCTCGTTCTCCTTTCTTTCCTTTCCTTTTTCTTTTCTTTTTATTATTATTCTTTTTTATTTTATTTTTATTATTATAATATTATTTATTATTGGGAAACTCCCATATACTACCAGAACGTATTAACTAATTCCCATATAGTCCAATGACTTTTTTAATTCCCATATAAACCAAAAACTTCTCATTTAATTAAAAAGTATATTTAAAAAACCATAACTACCCTTACACGTATGTGACGAGAGCGAAATATCCATCAGTCAGATTAGAGAAGAATTTCCCAGTAAAATATCTCAAATAGCAACCGGCGTTCAACGCTCTACCTTCTCTGCTCGGTAAACATCCTCTAATCTCTCTGTTCGCCTTCGCCAAACACATCCTACACCCATCTGTACTCACAGTATTCCCAACACTCCGCCAATCCAAACACGCCCTTACTCCCCCTCACCGCGTAACCCTCGTTCACCACCACGCTTGCCTTCAAATTATAGATCAGCTCCCTAACAATTCCCTAAAACTCCAAATCGACCCCGCTTGTGGTGCCTCAACCGAGCTATTGCAATTCACGGTATCTAAAGCGGCGTATCACTATAGGCAATCGTTGTGCGATAGATTGTGGTGCCAGTGAGCCAGGCTAGAGGAGTTGACGACATTGTGGCCCCAATAGTTTGCCGTCACACGCTGCGAGTGGACCTCCATTCCACTGACGAAGAGGGGGATGAAGCTGGTGTTTGGCGGTGGCCGTGCATTGCCGCAGAGAAGTCCGACTTCAGAAATTTGCGGGTTGGATTGAGAGAATGGGAGAATTTGGGTGGTGAAGAAGATGAAAATGGTGATCCATGTGAAATTGGGGAAGTTTGAGGTAAAAAATGCATGTAAAAAAAGTATTCAGCTAATTTGAATGAGATTTGAGGTGTTATTTGAACTTTGAAGCAGGATAAATGAAGCACTTTGTTCCTATTGTTTATTATTAATGGAGGATTTGTTGGTTGGTTTATAGGGACAAACCAGAAGGATAAATGAAGCACTTTGTTCCTGTAGTTTATTATTAATGGAGGATTTGTTGGTTGGTTTATAGGGACAAACCAACCATCTCTTGTTCGTACTGTTTATACAAGGATTCATTAATGAAAATGGAAAAGTGAAAGTGTAAACACAACATACATACATATTGTGCCTTGGGTCAATTTGTTCGTTCGAAAAGAAAATACTCCTATAATCACAACAGTAGATATATTTCTAAAAAAATTAAGCGACAAGAATTACGCAAAGTAGTTTCAGATATAACATAGTTACGACATAGCTCAAGTTCTGGGCGAATAGTATATAATTTTTCAAAACTTTTTGCGAAGTAGTTTGTAATTTTCAAGTATTATGCGAAGTAGTATGTAATTTTTTAAAAATTTCTGCGAAATAGTGTGTAATTTTCCAAGAATTATGCAAAGTAGTTTGTAATTTCCAAAAATATGCGAAGTAGTATGTAATTTTCTAAAATTTCTGCGAAATAGTGTGTAATTTCTCAAAAATTATGCGAAGTAGTTTGTAATTTGTCAAGAATTATGCAAAGTAGTTTTAGATATAACATAGTTACAACATAGTTCAAGGTCTTGGCGAAGTAGTATGTAATTTCTCAAAACTTTTTGCGAAGTAGTTTGAAATTTTTCAAGAATTTTGTGAAATAGTATGCAATTTATGCAAGGTAGTTTGTAATTTTCAAAAACTTTGTGGAGTAGTACGCAATTTATGCAAAGTAGTACCTAATTTATCAAAAGATTATGCGAAGTAGTATGTAATTTCCCAAAAATTATGCGAAGTAGTGTGTAATTTTCCAAAATTTACACGAGTAGTTCTGAATTTACACGAGTAATCTTGAATTTACATAAGTAGTTCTAAATTTTTGAAAAATAGTTCTGAAATTTACACGAGTAGTTCTGAATTTACATGAGTAGTTCGTCAATTTACATGAGTAGTTTTGAATTTACACGAGTAGTTCTGAATTTACATGAGTAGTTCTGAAATTTACACGAGTAGTTCTGAATTTACATGAGTAGTTCGTCAATTTACATGAGTAGTTCTGAATTTACACGAGTACTTCTGAATTTACACGAGCATTTATGAATGTACACGAGTAGTTCTGAATCTTCATAAAACAAAATAAAATAGTTATAAAGGGTAATTTAGTACTCTTATATAATTTCTGAATTAAATGGGAAGTTGAAATTTCAATGGCCTATTTGGAAAAAAAACATTCCATTAATGGTTTATATGGGAATTGACCAATTATTATATTATATAGGGGTAAAATGGGATGTTATTGGGTTTAACTTAGTAAAAAGAAATACATATTAAAATTTTTTGGGGTGTTCTTATCAATCGGGGTAAACTCATAAGTTTTTGGGGTGCGTATATACGCAACCAAAATTTTTTACAATTTCTAAAACTAGATTTAATATTTGTAAAGTTACAAGTGTGCTTATTTACATTAGTCTAGTTAAAAGAAAACAAAAGAAAAACTCAGTTACAACAGAGCTAGCAACTATTTTCTATATGTTAAGCTACTGCCCTTGTCACATATATTCTCATCTTCGTATTAGCATCTCAACGTGGCAGGTCACGAAATATTCTGGCCTCATATTTATGCCAACAAGATTTTACACAACTATTAGTTTTACAATAAGACTTTAAATTTGTAACCAGATCAAACTCACATCTTATACTAATTAAAATATCTAAAACTAATAAATAAATATAAAAATATAAAAATCAAAGTAACAAAAAGAAAAGGAATATTGCAACGCTAATTCTAGTGTAACACTGTTCACTCTTCTATTTTAGTGCAGAATATTTGTACACTGTTGGAGCACGCAATCCAGCAGAAAAACTGCACCAAACGCTATTTTAAAACGATTTGCTGGAAATAATCTGTATACAACATGTCATGTAATGAATTAATGTAACTCAATAATATAGATTGAGTTACATATATATATCACGTGTATTACACATTCTCCTCACACCAAAACCATCTTTAGAGGAAATGCATGCCCTATATTGTTCTGCATACTCTTTCCACCACTACCATTATCTCCCTCTACCCCCGGAAATTAAAACCCTCGAGACCCGGATCCAAAGCTCCACCACCGACCGTTTTGCAGATTGCTGACCAATACATAGACTTGGATGCCTAGAGTTGTTTCTAACATATTGCATTTGGAATTTTACTTGATATAATAATTAATAATGTAAAATTAAAATAACAATACATAACAATATGTTAAATTAATTAAATGAACACAAAAAGTAACGCTTCATATTCATTTTGTATTTTGTTATTTTATGTAGTTTTATATATTTTAGTAGGTTTATGTATTTTTTTTATTGCTGTTGTAAATCTAAGCTTCAGCATTTTATAATATAATTTTATGGAATCTTTTTATTTTTATGTGTATTGTTAAATCTCACAGTACTACTTTATAAAGTATCATCAAGTTACACATTATATAATTTTATAAATTGACCACATATAATTGAATTAAATTTAATATTAGTTTCTATGCAATACAAAAATAATTACAATATCAAACAAATAATAAAAATAAATATATAACAATTAAAAAAAAGAATTAGAGCAATGAAATGAATAGTGCAAAGCAAGTGCGGAATACTGGTGCTGCACAAACACATTCCACTGATTTGTTGTGAAGAAGAAGAATAACATTGTTTCCGGCAATGAGAAACTATTGAGTGAGAAATACAAGGAGACCCTCTCTCAGAAACACCATTCTCTAAAGTACATTTACAAAGTAATGACACCTAAACACTCTTATTCTTTCGCACTTACAAATTACAGATGGCCGACGTTCTTCCAACATATAGAGGACAAGGTAAGGTCCACTTCCTAAGACTGATGGCTCAGGAGATCGAAAATGGCGCAAACACGCGTGCCATCCCGGTAAGTTTAATAGTTTGATTCCTTACGATATGAATGATCTTGTTCCCGATATTGAATTGACCAATAGTCTTCGCCTGCGTGTCACCCAAGGCCTAGTGCAGGTGGTTTGAGCTCATTTTATCTATCTTCCTCATTTTCGCTCTTGCTGTTAGAAACTATTACAACTTCGAATTGAGCACAAACAGGAAAGTAAGAAAATATCTCGAAACTGGAAAAGTAAACAGAAAACAGAAAATGATAAAAGTCGAGTCGAGAATTAATCTCTCTCCGCAAAATGAATTTGCCCCGGTAGTGCTTCTTCGGTTATGGCAAATCGTTCCCAAAGATGAAACGACTACGTCTTTGGTTTAACTGCACCGTTAGAAACCAAAGCTCCGGCTAACTGGTCGAATTTGGGACAGAGCTATGAAAACAGAATGCAGAAATATAATATGCAGTGTTATGTTCTTTGTTGGTTTCAGGTGAATTAGGTTAATTCGTATGGAAAGTGTAAAACATGCAAATGCAGGAGCCTCACCCTTTTATAGGGTTGCCAGCGGAAGGTTACAGCCCTCTTAATGACGTCCTTTAAAGGCGTCATTAAGTCATTCAAATAGGCAGTCATCTGGTAGCAAGAACCTGGACAGGTTTAGCGTACAGATGCATTGCAAATTTGAATTCATACGTTTTGGAAACGTCTGAATGATCAGGTAGCCGTTTTCGTAACGGTCAGGAGTGAGTTCAAAAGCTAAGTAGCTTTTCAGGTGCGTGTAGGTTCAAAAAATAAACCAGGGTTGAGCCAGAACCCGAACCCTACACGGACCACCTCAATCGGACCAGCCAATTCGGACCAATTGCCAGCCCAAGACCCAAGTCCCAGCGAGGCCCAGGACCCAGGATCCCGAGGTCCGGGCTCGGGCTCGGGCCCGGCTCCGCATCGGCTTCGCCGAAGGCGGACTGGCGAACCCAAGTCCAAGAGCCCGCGTGAGCTTCGTTTACACAAAGCCCAACAACACTCTCTGGCCCACTTGATGTCCACTCATTAAAAGTTAAACACTTTTAAACTCCCTTCCACATTGAATATTATTCAATGTGGGATAAACATTAAAGCAATAAAGTAACCATTCAACTTCCAAACACCATTTCTCGCTCACCAATAAATGGATTTGAGAAATTCAAAAAGTTATAATTATCTACACGATACGTAGATAAAGCTTATACAATTCGTTAACACGAATTTATGCTGTACAATTAAATTAGAATTAATCCAATTTACAACAATCCCCCACATGAGTGAGAAACTCCAAAAACCGAAATGCATGAATGCAAATACATAACTCAGTTCTTAAGAGACAATAGAAAATAGGGATAGGTGGCTTGTGGCCTTGAACCCTCCTTAGTTAATACTACCGAGCATACCGGCGGATTAGTGAACATAATTCTTGAACTATTCCCCTTTGTGTATACTAGACAATAGTACCAACCCACTAAGGTCTCAAAATTCTTCTGTTCTCACGTTTGTATCCGTTTCTGGCCATGGACAACTTCTTTGGATTCATAAGCTTCAGTAGAAGCGGCCCTCACTTCTCGCTTACATAGGTGATTCTTCAAATCAGCATTCTGTCATACTCAAGTCAAAGACCTGCACAAGAATCATTAAGAATTAGAGATTTAACCTCACTACGTGACAGATTATAAACTCTACTTTTGCAGTTAAGGAATAGGGTCGTAGAGTTTAACTTACCCAAATTTTTGTAGTTTAGTTTTCCCATTGAACCAAGTTTGTGGGATCTCCACTCATCATGGTTGGGTTTCCACTACAATCATCCTTAAGATGTGGATTTCATTCTCATTCCTTCTAGCAACTTGTACATCTGATCTCGAGCTATGTTCTTAGTGAATGGATCCGCTAGATTATCTATTGACCTTACGTAGTCAACTGAGATAATCCCACTCGATAGTAGATGTCTTACGGTGTTATGTCTCCGACGAATATGTCGAGACTTACCATTATACAAATCACTTCTTGCCCTTCCAATAGCAGCTTGACTGTCGCAGTGAAGCATAACCGGCGGCACGGGTTTCTCCCAACATGGAATATCTTCTAAGAAGTTACGAAGCCATTCTKCTTCTTCACCTGCTTTGTCCAAAGCGATAAACTCAGATTCCATGGTGGATCGGGCTATACACGTCTGTTTAGTGGATCTCCAAGAAACAGCTCCTCCCCCTATTACAAACACATATTCACTTGTAGACAATGAGTCCTTTGTGTCGGATATCCAGTTTGCATCACAGTAACCTTCAAGTATCCTGGGGTATCTCTCATAATGTAGCCTAAAGTTTAGAGTATACTTTAAGTATCTCAAAACTCTCACAAGCTCTTTCAAGTGTTGTCCACTTGGGTTGCTTGTATATCGACTCAGTTTGTTTACCGAGCAAGCTAGATCAGGTCTTGTACAGTTGGAGATGTACATCAAACATCCAATGATCCTAGCATAGTCCTTCTGAGCGACAGGATCGCCTCTGTTCTTACTCAAGTGAACGTCGAGTTTCATAGGTGTCTTTGTTGGAAGACCATCGTGTGCATTGAATTTCTTGATCACTTTCTCAATGTAATGAGATTGTGACAATACAATTCCATCTGCAGTTCTAATGATTCTTATGCCAAGAATAGTGTCAGCAACTCCCAGATCCTTCATGTCAAAATTTCTTTTTAGCATGAGTTTCGTCTCGTTAATCACTTGTAGGTCGCTGCCCATGATTAACATATCTACATAAAGACATACTATAACAAATCTGCCATTAGTATTCTTAATGTAGACACACTTGTCGCACTCGTTTATCTTGAAACCGTTTGACATCATCACTTCATCAAATTTCAAGTGCCATTGTAAAGGTGCTTGTTTCAAGCCATATAATGACTTAACCAGTTTGCACACCTTTCTTTCTTGTCCAGGTTTAACAAAACCTTCGGGTTGTTCTATATAAATTTCCTCTTCTAACTCGCCATTTAGAAAAGCTGTTTTTACATCCATTTGGTGAATCTCTAGATTGTGCAAAGCAGCAATCGCAAGAAGCACCCGAATAGAGGTAATTCTCGTAACAGGAGAGTATGTATCAAAGAAATCATAACCCTCCTTTTGGAGAAATCCTTTCACAACCCAACGAGCTTTATACTTATCGATTGATCCGCCAGCTCTGAATTTTTGTTTCATAGTCCATTTACTTCCTAAAGGTTTACAACCTTCAGGTAAGTCAGTCAGAATCCAAGTATGGTTCTGCATGATCGAATCGGTCTCGCTCTGTACAGCTTCCTTCCAGAATGAACTATCAGTCCGGGAGAAAGCTTCTTTCAGAGAATTTGGTTCTTCATCCAACATGAAAACCACATAATTGGGACCGAAATCCTTCGCAACTTTAGCTCGAGTACTCCTCCTGGGAGTAGGAGCTTCAAGTTCTGAACTAGGTCGTTTACGAGACTTAGGTTCAACCCCCACAAGTTCTTGACTTGTAGTTCSTTCAGCATTATCARTGTTTGAACTRGAAGCTGCTTTATCCTTAGAAGGATAGATGTCTTCAAAGAATATCGCATTCCTTGACTCAATGGTAGTTCCGACATTCATGTCCGGAACATCTGAYCTATGGATTATAAATCGATAGGCGCTGCTATTCAGTGCATAACCAATAAAGATACAATCAACCGTTTTGGGTCCGATTGTCACTTGTTTTGGTAGAGGCACTTCTACCTTCGCTAAACACCCCCACACTTTGAGGTATTTGTAAGAAGGTTTCCTTCCTCTCCACAACTCATAGGGAGTTTCGTCCCTTCCTTTTAGTGGAACTTTATTGAGGATGTAGTTAGCTGTTAAAACAGCTTCCCCCCACATGTTCTGAGGTAACACAGAACTAATCAACAACGCATTCATCATCTCTTTCAAAGTACGATTCTTGCGTTCTGCAACTCTGTTCGATTGAGGTGAGTACGGAGCTGTAGTTTGATGATTTATGCCACTTTCGTTGCACAACTCCTCAAACGAAGCTACGTATTCCCCTCCTCTATCACTCTGGATAGATTTGATTTTGCAGTTAAGTTTATTTTCGGCTTCATTTTTGAAGTTCTGAAAGCTTCAATAGCCTCATCTTTACCTCTCAAAAGATAAAGGTAACAGTATCTTGTGCAATCGTCAATGAAAGTAATAAAATACTTTTTACCACCTCTAGTTTGCACAAACTTTAAATCACATACATCCGTGTGAATTAATTCTAAAGGTGTTGTGCTCCTTTCTACGGATTTGAATGGTAATTTAGTCATTTTTGCTTCTACACAAATTTCACACGTACTTTTATTAACAAATTCATTTACCTTAAGTAAATTGAGATTTGACAAACGTTTTATTG
Organism: Phtheirospermum japonicum; assembly: GCA_014905375.1. Taxonomy (NCBI): domain Eukaryota; kingdom Viridiplantae; phylum Streptophyta; class Magnoliopsida; order Lamiales; family Orobanchaceae; genus Phtheirospermum; species Phtheirospermum japonicum. The sequence continues at coordinate 211,766 of BMAC01000704.1, forward strand.
CATTTAGATTAACGTGGCCTAATCTACAATGCCATAAACTAGAGCACACAGTCAAGTAAGAGTAATCAGAAGCAGTTTTATTAACGACTTGTTTTGGGCGTATAGCCATTACACTTAGTTTGAACAAACCATCTGTAAGGTAACCCTTACCTAGAGGTGTCCCAAACTTAGACAATACAAACTTATTAGCCTCAAATACAAGTTTAAAGCCACAACTAACTAGTATTGAACCAGAGACTAAGTTCTTCCGGATGTCCGGAACGTGCAGCACCTCATTCAAAGTGATCTCCTTGCCGGAAGTCATTTTGAGGACAACCGTACCAGTACCAGCAACGTCCGAAGAAGCTTGATTTCCCATGTTCAACTTCATTCCCTCACAAGGAAGGTATTTGGAGAACAAGCTCCGATCAGCACACACATGGGCGGGTGCAGCAGTGTCGATGAACCATTGACCGCGGTTCTCGATCATGTTAGCTTCTTCAGTGATAACCGCAACGAGGTCATCCTTAGTCAGCTCTCTCTCGGCTATGTGTGCGCTCTGCCTAGCCTTCTTTTGCTTTGGCTTGTGGCATTCCTTAGACATGTGTCCATTATAACCGCAATTGTAGCATTTGCATTCGAACTTCTTGGAAGAAGGAGCTTTAGGCTTCGAGTTGTCGGGACGCAGCCTCTTCTTCGAGTTGTCTCCTCGTTCAAGCAAGTTCACTCGAGGTTCATCCGAACTTTTCGAATTCTTGTATTGAGCTCGAACTTCGGACTCAATTCGCACCTTCCGGATAACATCTTCAAGAGACATCGCCTTTCGTTTATGTTTGAGGTACGTCTTGAAGTTTTTCCAGTTTGGTGGAAACTTATCAATCATGGCAGCTGCCGTGAAAGCATCCGAAAGAATCATCCCCTCGGCGTGGACATCATTCACCAGCATTTAGAACTTTTGAACTTGTTCCATAACCGGGCGAGAGTCCACAATCTTGTAGTCCATGAAGTTCGTGACTACAAATTTCCTAAATCCAGCCTCGTCGGAACTGTATTTCTTCTCAAGTGCCTCCCAGATTTTCTTGGAGGTCTTTACATCCGAGTACACATTACTCAGGCTATCTTGTAGGCTACTTAAAAGAAAACCTTTATACAGATAGTCCCCATTGTGCCAATTATCGAAGGAAACGTGAACATGGAAACTAAGTCTCTTCCTTGTCCAGAATAGGTGGTTCGTCTTCCTTCACGAAGTTAGCGAAACCAAGCATCGTGAGGTAGAATAGCATATTTTGTTGCCACCTCTTGAAGCCTTCTCCATTGAATTTTGGAGGCTTCTCCGCCGCCGCGGGCATGATCCGTGAGGAGTGCACCGGCGCGTTCATCGTTGGTACAAAAGTCCCCATCGAACCCGTTGACTGTGTATTCAAAATAGTTGAATCTGTTTGGGGAGCAGTTGCAAACAAATTTGGAGCCGAAGTTCCCGTCATCCCAATGGGATGGGTCACAGCCGGAGCTGACATATTTTGAACTGAAATCCCTATCCCAAAAGGGATCGTTCCAACAGCCGAAGTTATGGATGGGTTCGACTGGGTCATGCGCTTCGTCAGCGTCTCGAGTAAGAAATCGAGTGTTCTTGGGTTGAGAATGATCTCAGCCTGAGTAGTGTTCAAGATTGGCGTAGACATGCCAATTGTCGTGGTGTTTGTGACTGCGGGGGCAGTGGTTGTCGCCGAAGTGGTGGAGGTGATGGCCGGAATAGTGTCGCTCGTCGGAGTGCTTGAGGTTGACATCTTTTTCCAGTCAGGGATATTACAACTTACAAATTAAAAATTACAAAAAAAAATTCGTTTTGCGATTGTTAGAAACTATTACAACTCCGAATTGAGCACAAACAGGAAAGTAAGAAAATATCTCGAAACTGAAAAAGTAAATAGAAAACAGAAAATGATAAAAGTCGAGTCGAGAATTAATCTCTCTCCGCAAAATGAATTTGCCCCGGTAGTGCTTCTTCGGTTATGGCAAATCGTTCCAAAGATGAAACGACTATGTCTTTGGTTTAACTGCATCGTTAGAAACCAAAGCTCCGGCGAACTGGTCAAATTTGAACAGAGCTATGAAAACAGAATGCAGAAATATAATATGCAGTGTTATGTTCTTTGTTGGTTTCAGGTGAATTAGGTTAATTCGTATGGAAAGTGTAAAACATGGAAAGTATGGTTTCAGGTGAATTAGGTTAATTCGTATGGAAAGTGTAGGTTCAAAAAATAAACCAGGGTTGAGTCAGAACCCGGGACCCTACACGGACCACCTCAATCGGACTAGCCAATTCGAACCAATTGCCCAAGACCCAGGCCCAGAGCCCAGAGCCGAGGTCCAGGACCGGGCTCGGGCTCGGATCCGCTCGGCTCCGCCATCGGCTTCACCGAAGGCGGACTGGCGAACCCAAGTCCAAGATCCCGCGTGAGCTTCGTTTACACAAAGCCCACAATACCCGTTGGCCCACTTGATGTCCACTCATTAAAAGTTAAACACTTTTAAACTCCCTTCCACATTGAATATTATTCAATGTGGGATAAACATTAAAGCAATAAGTAACCATTCAACTTCCAAACACCATTTCTCAGTCACCAATAAATGGATTTGAGAAATTTAAAAAGTTATAATTATCTACACGACACGTAGGTAAAGCTTATACAATTCGTTAACACGAATTTACGCTGTACAATTAAATTAGAATTAATCAATTTTACAACAGGGACGAGAATGTGGGTGAAGTGAGCCGAAGAGAGAGCGAGGACTTTCGACTTTCAGATGAGAAAGCATGTTCAGGAGATTTTGTATAGTATATGCTCCGATTTACTCGGATCGCTTTCTTAAGATGAAAATCAGAGGCGGATCTATAGTGGGGCCTGGGTGGCAGAGGCCCCACAAAACTTTTAATTTTTTTAATTAACTATGTATTATAAATTTAAAAGAATAAAAAAATACAACAATCCTAATAAACTGCCCCACCAAACACACTTCGTGGAATGTGATTTTATGCAAATTGAATGGGCAGTTCAATTATCCCAGTTATGTTGTGGTATTGGCCCAAATCCAATTAATTAGAAAAAGAAAAAAAATTTATGACTAGTAAAGAAAACAAACAAGACTCCTGGAAATTAAAAATAACGAAGGAAAAATATCCTCTAAATTTTGAAAACCTAATCTAAATTTCTTAGAATTAGAGAATTTAAAGTTATGTATGAAATAGTTTCTAATGATACATTTGACTGAAGTAGAAAATTTGAACTCTCTTTTGTATTAAATAATTGTGTCTCAATTATTCTAAGCGTTTTGTTGGGGGATATTTGTTAGTCGGTGTAAAATGAAATAACTTTGGGTTTTGAATTGTTCAAATGGTTGTGACTTAACTTGACTGGTGAGAACTTATTTTATTTTCAAATGTTGTGGTTTAATTGCCCCACGAAGACGGGAATTTTGTGGTGGCACGCTACGATTGAAATTTTTTCATCATTTTTGAGTTCAAGTCGTTTTAGAGATATTGATTTACAATTGCGAGAACTTGAAAAATCGATTTTGTGAGGTACGTAAAGATTACTAATTTGTATGTCTTACTTTTATTCCCACCAATGATTTTTTTAATTTCATTTACATAACAAAATTAATTTGTTTTGTTGAGTTCTATCCATGTGAATTTTCAAGTGTTGATTTATTACTTTTTGAACAATTAATTGGTTATGTATCTAGAAAATGATTCATTTTTTAATATTAATATTGATATGTTTGTAAGTCCATTGCAAAATATAAAAACTCAACGAGAATAATTTTTATAATTTTTTATTTAATTATTATTTTAGATTGTGTACTTGTTGTGTAATGTGATTTTTTTATTATAATCTTAACAATTTTTTTTTATTTTTTCTCTATATTATATATTATTGCGTCGTTTACATCGGTGACTCATTGCCCCACCAAAAGAAATTTCTGTATCCGCCTATGATGAAAATAAAGCAGCTCAAGAAAAAATAATACCAAGAATTATTGGTACTGATGAGCCAGGATGAAATTTACTAGAACAAGACGGCAATGGAAAACTGTGAATGAGAAATACAAGGTAAAACAATGTTTGTTTCTATCGCTTACAATTTCCACTACTGTGATGTTGTTTACCTCGGAGAACAAAATTATGACATCATGTGCCATAATTCCGAGAGAGTGGCGTTAAGTTGAGTACAGCAGATTAACCAAAACATCCACGAGTTATGTTAATAAAGTGGTTTGTCTCTAATAATTTTCATGTTCTGTTAATTTCTCTTATTGTAAACAACATCTGCTTTAAAACTGTATACGCCCATGCTTAATGGTCTACAACCGAATATACTCCTATCGTTTTAAGTAACAAAAATAATTGAAATACAAAAATAATTACAATATATAAAACTAATTAAAAAAATACTAACATAGAAATATAAACAACAAAAATAAAAAGAAAAGCGCAATGAACTAGTACAGATATTGGTGCACTAGTGAGCACTATCAGCACAAATGTAGCACTCAACGCTAGTAAGAGTTTAGTTGATATTGATGCATCAGGGAATTTAAGTTCTTTTTGTTTTGAGCACATTCTTGATTAGCCCTTTAGAATTATAATTAATCTTGGGCGGATTTTTGTATATTAGTTTTTTTGTTTTAATTACATGACACTATATTTTGTTTTTGGTAACTCTATATCAAAAGAAATCATGCACTACTACTTTTTCTTATAGAAAAAATTCCAAGAATTTCATACATGGATCCACAATCTTAAACTCCTAATTTCTCATTTCACAACCCCAACAATCACCACAGATGGCGGCCCCACAACCCCCCTCCGATGAAATCCCTACCGAGGACGGCCCCGTCCTCATTCTAATCATCAAGCGCAAAAAGCTCAACCGCATTTCCCGAATGGAAGACTCTCTCAGGGGAAAACCCTAAACAAGGAGCAGGCAGCATCTTAATCACAAGATCCAACTCGCTCTGGAGAAAAACAAGCAGAAATTCAAACCCTAACCAAAAGAAATTGCTTCTTCAGCGGTTTTCAATCTGCTCGGTTTGCTCTACTTTGGGAGCATGTTCGACATGGGCACATTGATGTGAGCCCAGGATTATATGCTGACGAGGACGCACGAGAGGAACTGCTGTCTCACGTATGATTGCGTGATGGATGATGACTATTATGCAGCTGAGCTTTTGAAATAACATACAATTATATACCCTTTTTTTCATCAATACATCAATTATATATATATAGAGAGACGCGCACATTTGTTCTCCAATTTCTATTAGTAGACAATTTCTAGTGTAACACTGTTCACTCCCATGTTTTAGTGCAGAATACCAGTGGTGCACTGAACGAGCACAAAAATAGCACTCAACACTATTTTGAGGAGATTGCTGGAAATGATCAAAATACAGTATGTCATATAATGAATTAATGTAACTCAAAATTTTAAATTACCTGACTTGCAATTAGGAGGCAGTCTAGGAGGATCATCTCGAAGTGGTTGTCCTCCACCAGATGAACCTACAAACATCATCTGTAAACATTCAGCTCGTCACTTCAATCCTCTCCCAAGACAATAGCTGAGGCAAAGCTCCTTTTCCCATTGCGCTCATGTTTGTTGCTTCACAACCTTGCCCCTCCTTGTAAACATCAACCTGTAAAAGGCATCACAAATACAATACCCAGTGAGACTACCTAAATTGTGATTCTAAACTACTTAGACAGAGCCGATCAGGTGTATTATACTTTGTCCTCAATGTCCTTCTCAGCTTGAACCCCTCCAAAAATATAAATAGAATCCTTAAGAACAGCAGCAGCTGAATATTGATGTATTGCATGAGCATATTCCAGTGATTTGTTGTAAAAGAAGAAGAACATTGTTTACGGCAATGGGAAACTATTTTTTAGTCGGCCTGCCCATAGTGGTCATCTCTAAATATTTGTTTAAACATTTTATAACGCAATTTTATGAAATCTTTTTAATTTTATGTGTAGTGTGTTAAATCTCATAGTACTTTTTATTAATATTATCGAATTACAAATTATAATATTTTAATAATTTTACCACATTGAAGTGAATGAACTTTAATAGTAAATTTTATTAACTCGAAATACAAAAATAATTACAATATTTAAAAACTAATAAACATAAATATAACAATTTAAAAACAAAACAACAAAAAGAATAGCGCAATTAATAGTGCAGCGCTAGTGCAGAATATTGGTGCAATGCACGAGCACATTCCAATGTTTTGTTGTAAAAGAAGAATAACGTTGTTTACCATTATTCCAGTGATTTGTTGGAAAAGAAGAATAACGTTGTTTACGGCAATGGGAAACTGTTGAGTGAGAAATACAAGGTGACACCTCTCTCAGAACACCATTCTCTAAACTACATTTAGAAAGTAAATGACACGTAAAACTCTTATTGTTTCGCACGATATCTGATTTATCTTACAAATTACAGATGGACAACGTATTTCCACCATAAAGAGGACAAGGTGAGGTCCACTTCTTAAAACTGATAGCTGAGGAGATCGAAAATGGCGGATATACGCCAGGTTTGACTTTCAGATGTGAAAATATGTTGTATGTTGAATGTGTTCAAGAAAGAATACCAAAAAATCTCGAAAACGATGAGCCAGGATGAAGTTTAATGGAAAAAGAAGAATAATATTGTTTACGGCAATATGAAACTGTTGAGTGAGAAATACAAGGTAAAACAAATGTTTGTTTCTATCGTTTACGACATCCCACTTATTTAGAAATTAACCTAATAAACAGTATGCTTCGGCTTCGTTACAGGGATGGTGTTTACCTTCGAGAAAGAAATTATGATCTCATGTGCCAGATTTTCGAATGTGAAGTTAAGTTTGAGTAAAGCGAGTTAACCAGACATCCATGTGAGGTGCTTTGGCCTTATCTAATAAAGTGGTTGCCTCTAATAATTTTCATGTTCTGTTAATTTATCTTATTGTAAGCAGCATCTGCCTTAAAACTGTATTTCTTAGAACTGTATTCGCTCCATAATTAACGGTCTACAGCCGAATATACTCTTATCGTTTTGTTTTCGTTTAAGATCTCGCAACATTCAATATATCCTTTTATGATTAAATAGTACTCCCTCCGTTTTAAAATAACATTTTAGAAACTCAATTTCATTACAAATTAAGTGTCGTTTTAGAATTTTTTACCACTTTATTCCAGTTTTGTCCCCACTTATTTTAAGAAATATAAACAAGTTTATGGTAATAGAATAACTAAAGGAAAGAATGGAAGTAATTAAATGAGAATATTATTAATTGATTGAGGATGTATTGGCCAAATATTATGTTCCTTAATTTTCAACAAAAACTCTAAAACGACACTTATTAAGAAACTGAGGGAGTATAAAGTAACATATGGTGATATAAAGGTGTACTGTGTATTCAATTTAAATGTGGATCTCCTCCAGCTATTTTGCACTATTTTAGTGCAAAACCTGCACTCCATGTACAGCAACTGCACTAAATTTTGCTCTAAAAATATAATATTCTATAATATTTCTTATTTTATTTACTTAATATTAATTGTTATTATTTTATAATCGCTACACATATTTTAGGTAATATAATATATATTCACTCAAACACAAAGTTCATAATAATATGTTGAATTTTATCAAATTAATACAAAACAAAATGAACAATTCATGATAATATTGTATATAACTTTATAATTTAGTAATTTTATGTTTCAGCAGTTTATAATGTAATTTTATTTAATATTATTGTGTGTGGTATTTTAAATCTCATAGTACTTTTTATTTATTATTTTAATAGTTTTACCACATATAATTGATTTAACTTTAATTTTATTTTTATTCATTAATTGAAACACAAAATAATTACAATATGTAAAACTAATAAAAGTATACCAACAATATATAAAGAAAAAAAATGAAACAACAAAAAGAAAAAGAAAAGCGCAATGAATAGTGCAAAGCTAGTGCAGAAAATTGGTGCACTGCTGGAGCACAATCCAGCACAAAACAAAAAGGCAGCACTATTTTTAAGGAGATTGTTGTTGGAGATGGTCTAAAAATCCCTAAGAATAACAAAGTCGACACCTAAAACGTGTTCAACACGTACAACACCAATTATAACTTCATTCATTTCCGTTGTTTAAACTAAAATAATAATTCAACTTAATTTAATTTACCTTATACTCCTGAAAGTAATCATACTTGTGGGTGCTTGGCACACCCTCATACTTCATCTTCAATTGGCACGGTGCCTGAAGAGGTCAAAGCTAAGAAACACAGTGAAGAAACTGAAACTTGCATTAAAAACGAACCAGGAGAGGGTGAATTGTCTACTAATAGAAATAGGAGAACAAATATGTATATAAAAAAACTGATGTAATTGATGAATAAAAAAATTAAAATTAGTAAATAATTGTATATTTAACAAAAATTGCAAGAAATCATATGCTACTACATTTTATTTAGAAAAAATTGCAAGAATTTCACACGCATCCACAATTTTAAACTCCTGATTTCTCTCTTTGGTGGTTTCCGATCTGCTAGGTTTCCTCTACTTGGGAGCATGTTCGACATGGGCACATTGATGAGAGCCTAGGATTATATGCTGACGAGGACGCACGAGAGGAACTGCTGTCTCACGTACGATTGCGTGATGGATGATGATTATTATGCGGCTGAGCTTTTGAAATAATAAACAATTATTTAACCTTTTTTATTTTTTCTATATATACACATCTGTTCTCCAATTCCTATTAGTAGACAATTCACCAATTTCGTTACAGCAACAATACTTCTCTTACCATATACCTGCAATATATATATATATATATATATATATATATATAGTTGCTATCAGTATCAGGGCTAGCAAATATCCATTTCCTATATGTTCTCATCAAGAAGGCGCTACAATATATTTAAGATTGCAGTATTATACAACTAACCTATGCATTTAAAAGGGTTATTTAGTGCAGCGCTAGTGCAGAGTATTGGTGAGGACAAAAATAGCACGCGATTTTAAGAAGATTTCACTAAAAAAAGAACGAGAAGAGGGTGAATTGGTTTGTGTCCACATTCTGTCTCCTTAACAGATAGACATATCAGTGATCTCAAAATGCATCCCCAAAATCTGTCCACATTCTGATTTATCTTACAAATTATAGATGGCCAACGTATTTCCACCATATAGAGGACAAGGTGAGGTCCACTTCCTAAAACTGATGGCTGAGGAGATCGAAAATGGCGGATATACGCCAGGTTCGACTTTCAACGTGAAAGCATGTTGTATGTGTTCAGAAGTTTCGTATAGTGTGTGGTCCAATTTACTCAGACCGCTTTCTCCAGATGAAAATCAAGCAGCTAAACAAAAAATACCAAGAATTCTCGAAACTGATGAGCCAGGATGAAATTTACTGGAACAAGAAGAATAATGTTGTTTACGGCAATATGAAACTGTTGAGTGAGAAATACATGGTACAAAAAAGTTTGTTTCCATCGTTTACAATTCCAACTTATTTATTAATTAATCTAAATTAAACCTGTGCTTCGACTTCGTTACAGGCTTGTTACAGGGACGGTGTTTACCTCGGAGAAAGAAATTATGACCTCATGTGCCAGATATTGGAGAGTGGAGTTAAGTTTGAGTAAAGCGAGTTAACCAGACATCCATGTGTGGTGCTTTGGCCATATCTAATAAAGTGGTCGTCTCTAAAAAATTTCATGTTCTGTTAATTTATCTTATTGTAAGCGGCATCTGCCTTAAAACTATATTCGCTCCATACTTAACGGTCTACGGCCGCAGATACACTTACCGTTTTGTTTTCATTTAAGTAAATCTCCCAACATTCAATATATCCTTTTATGATTGGATACACTTACAGCATCAGGATTCAATTCTTTCCAATTTTCAATCACAGATTTCGTATCTTGCGTCTCCGGGTCGGTCTAAAGTAGATTAGCCATAAATCAATATTTCACCAAGATGCTTACATTATAGCTGGCAATTAACATATTTTAAATGTCTTACCTTATTAGCACGGTGCCGAGTGTACGGAATCCGCCCTTGTTTGCTCTTGGACAATTTTTTGGCGCGATTTGAAGAGTTTGTGGCAGACTTTTGCTGCATAAAAGTCAAGTTAAACGGTCCGCAAGTAAAGAATTTTTCTTAACACACAATTTCAACTAAATAAGAGCATCTACAATACTCTGTACTATTTTAGTGCAAAATCTGCAATATTGTACTATTGTAGTGCATAATATGCACTCCATGAACGGTCTACATTAAAAAATATTATTCTATTAACATTTTTGATTTTATTCATTTAATCTTAATTTTTATCAATTTATAATTGAGAAGCATATTATATATGTAATAAAACGAAGAAAAAAATTGCATGATATATAGCTGAAGGCTATTTCTAGCACAAAACTGTTCAGAATCCTATTTTATTTTAGTGCAAAATGTTTTTGCATTGCTTGAGAAGAATCCAACTCAATAATAGCACTGAAGACTATTTTAAGGAGAGATTGTTGGAGATGGTCTAAATAAATAAGTACCAGAAATTTAGGAGACGAGAATCTATTGCAGCAACGCAGCCAGTGTTCCGGATATTGTATAGTTTCTGGAACGGTTGCCCTCACACGATCCGGGTCCTCTCGACCACCATTATCTTTGAAGTGGTCATGCAGATTATTTTTCCACTCCTTATAGCACCTCTTCGCGTCACGCTCCACCATATCACGGTAAACACCATTCTCGTAGGTGTAATCGATGTCGAACCACTTCTGAAACACCACAAGAAACATAATTAAACAACTAAAACAATTAAGAACAAAAATATGCACTAATTCACATCATACCAAGTCTTTTGAAGTTTTGTATCCGCTGGTGCAATGTATCGTGATACGGCTCGCACTCTTCTCGAGTAAGGATCCCAATGGCACTACCATACCATGTGCCATTGCGGTCAAGTCCCTTGAAAGTCAAAGTATCCTCATCGAAAGGTACACGAATCCTGCTACCGTCTGCAACCTCGCGGAGCATTGCCTCTCCCTTTGCCGGCCCTCGACCTTTGCGTTTCTTTGGATCAGAAGGAGCAGCTGCCCACATAATAATTTGAACAAATTATAAAATAGCATCGAATGAAATATAAGGGCATCTCCATCAGTTTGCACTATTCTGGTACAGATTTTGCACTATTTTAGTGCAAAACCTGCACTCCATTTCCAACAACTACACAAAATTTTACACTAAAAATAATATTCTAAAATACTCCTTATTTTATTTATTTAATCTTAATTATTATTATTATATTATAAGGGATAAACATATGGCATATGTACTTTTACTTAATACAATATTTATGCAAAATTAATATGTTAAATTCTAATTAAATAAATACCAAAAAAAAATTAACAATTCATAGTAATTTTAAATTTCCATCTCCAGCAACTACACCCAGCGCAATGGCCGCTGCTTTTAAGTTGATCTGCGAAGCGAGCGCGTCCTTTCGGACCCCACAGAGAAGCCTTTATACGAAAATAAGATTAGAGTGACGAAAACTTGTCAATACAACAAGCAATAGGGAGCTCAGGCCAGCGTTTCTAATGGTTTTAGTCATCTGAACCAACATCAAGCGGCTCAGTCGAGCTTCTCTATCAGGCAGGAAATGTTCTGGATGAGCTGCGCTTTTGCAGCGCGAAATACCAGTATCCTAGAAATGAGATAACTGCCCAAGGTGCTCCAGCGGGACCCAAATGGGTCCCACCAACTGCTCATACAGTGCCCGTAAAACCTGGTGTGCCAAATCTGGGTAAATTCATAACGGGTGTTAAAAATGAAATGAGGCATCTCGGTGGTGTGCAAGCAGGAAAAGCTTGACCGGAACCGAGTGTTTTCAAAAATAACCAAAGTCGGTGTGAATAGGAAGGACAAAGAAGTAAATAACTGTAATGTTAAGTCCTCGCACGGGGAACATGCAATGGAGATGCAAATAATAGAGAAACAAGAAACGAGAAAAACAAAAGCAGGAAGAGGGGGAGAAAGCGTATAGTGAGGTCTAGTGAGAGTAGCAACTGACTTAGGAGATGTGATTGTTAAGAAAGATATAAATTACGGGCCGATAAAAAAACGAATCACATTCATGTGCGCTAAAAAAACGAATCACATTTTAGTGCAGAACACTGGTGGTGCACTGCCAGGGCACAAAAATGGCACTCAGCGCTATCTCAAGGATATCGCTGGAAATTGTATAAATACAACATGTCATATAATGAATGAATGAATGTAACTCAATAATTTAAATTACCCGACTGGCAATAAGAGGGCAGCCTTGGAGGATCATCTCGCGGTGGCTGTGCTCCACCTGATGAACCCGCACAGGTGGCTACAGGTCCTCTCCCAGCGATGATGTATGTTTACCTAAAATTATGAAATTAGAATCATCAACATCAGCAAATGAATAGACTAGAAGAAAAGGAATTCACCAGTAAAGTTTATTTAACCGCACCACCATATTGGTAGTATTTGGTTTGTTAATCTCGGAACAACAGCATCTATAGTTACAATTTTAACTCTAAACTAACAATATGTCTGAAGTTTTAGCTGAATAGAGAGATTTACATTGGGGGAAAGCTATAAACATCTTGTTAATTATGAATAGAACATGCACCACGGGAAAAATCACTAAAAATATACTTACGTTATTTAAAAAAACATACGATCAAATAATAGTTTCAATGATGTAACCCTTCTACACTGAATGAAGTTTCAATAAAAACAAGAGCAATTACTAGTTTGCCAACAACTTGATCTTTTATGCCATCTAATGCACACAACTCAATTGTCATTATCTTGATAACGCTAAAATTTTGTGAAAATGATAATATAGGCTCTATCCTAGCCCATTCCATACTCACTTGAGCGAAGCGAATAACTCGAAATATTGATGGATCTTCAAATTCAGCCAAGGAAGCTAAAACCCACAAAACCAAGCATGACGATTTCATTAACCATAAACACCATGTAGCATTAATCTCACATATATATAGGCTATAGATAAAATTGTTGTATTTATACCATAGCAAGGAACATTGCCTTTTATAATGCATCATAAACTTTGAAAATAAGCATGAACAGCCAAAATAAAAGGAAATGCAACATGATGATTCAATATATTTAATATACACTTCAATCACACACACCTCTTCGCAATCTTGAGCCAAACCAAATGAATATCAGGGAAACAAAAACTTGGAGAAAAATCAAATTAAAACACAATATCCAGATTTTATTTGCTATAAACATTTATGATCATTAACCGAAAAATGGAAAATATCTCCATTTATAGCAAGCTTAAAAATAAGAATCCACTTGAAAAACTTTTTCATTATCAATAACTACTCAATTGTGATCTTAGCAGATTTTTTGCTCCTATGGAACACAGAATACACCAACATATAAGTTACAGCTGCATTAACAGAGCTTACATTTATAATTTATGGAAGATTAACAGCACTCCTTCAGTAAATCTACCAGACACAATTTTCGATAATAAAGAATGGTGAATGGATTACGTTATACACATTAATAGAAAAATCATCTCATGTGAAAGATTTAGTCTCCAGACCATTTAACTCATTTGTTTCCTTTGCGTTTCTTTCTGTTTGGTATGGAAATGAATCTTGACATCCCTCTTTTTTCCTTTTTTTTTTCATTTGTAATTTTAACAGATGAAAATCATGTATTAACATCTACCATTCAAACAAATCATATCCAAGCAGATATATACAAGATCCGATTATAATTAGCTCAAAGAACAAGCAACAAATGCTTAAATAAAAAAGAAACCAGATGCAATTTTAAGCAAATAACCAGATCTGGAATACTTCTAGACCGTCAAAAACTTCACTTGAATTTCCTTGATATAGATCTGTCAAAAAGTAGATCAAATACACCATTAGTCCGTCCACGATAAGAAGATTTATCAAAGTTAATCAAAATACAAACAAATATGAGCTAATTAATTAGCAACCTTTTGAGATTTCCCCAGTTGCAGATCTGGAAGCCTAGGCTACAAAACACTGATTATAAAAACAAGTACGGAGTAAATCGTCGGACTGGAGTCTAATTACAAACGAATTTGCCAATCGGTTTTCATTTGTTTTGATTATCCAAAGAAAAAATTGCTTTCAACGATTGAGAATGATGAGAAATTGCTTTCAAAAACAAATGAGAGGCAGCAATAAGTTAGGGATATTTTAGGGTTAGGCACATGAGGAAGAGTGAGAGGGACATGGAAGTATGAAATTTAATAAAACATTAGTAACAAAATGAATTATTATAGGAAAAAAAATGCCGTCAGCAAGAAAACAACCTTTAGCGACAACACAACACGAGTTTTCGAGAAAAACAATTGTTGCAAAAGCGTGTTTTTCTCGTAGTGAAAATATACTATATACATCTGGTGCAAGCTCACAATTATTTCAAGCATTATTCTGACATAAAAATGAAATGAAGCCCAAATACTACAGTATCACTTCAAATGTGTATCGTTGCCAAAAAAAAGCAAAAACAAGACAATTTCTCAGCTCTTTTTCTTTTCTTTTTCCTGCAAAATGCATTAATAGAACTTTAATGTAATAACTGGATGCAAAAAGGTAGAAGTAGCTGATGGTTTCTTCATCTGGAGGGGAAAAAGACAAAAAGAAAAAAAGAGCCTATTTTGGATAGGACACTTTTTTACCCATTTTGATAATGGCAATGCTCCATTTGGATTGAAGGACTTGAGGAAGGATTTGGGGGAAGTATTTGAAATTCATCATCAAATTCCCCTGACTCGTTTGGTTAAAACAACTCAAATCAATCTATTTAAAATCCCTCAATTTTTAGTCCATTTTTGGTGGATTTGAAATTCATCCGAAACCTAGTCATTTGAAATACATCCTTCTAAATCTCAGATCGATAGATACACACACACAATTACGCTCAAAGTCACTCCCTCTCATACACACTACGCACATTTCACACACACACAAAAAAAAGTACATATTTCACACAAAAAATCACACACGACACACATCTCTCTCAAACACAACAAACACACTACACACATCTCATACACAAAACACACTAGAATTTATAAATTTATATTTTTCTATTATATTAAACAATTGAGAAAAAAAATATATAAAATCTGTAATGGATTTGAAATTTTCACAAATCCACATTACACCCAAACAAGAAACAAGAAATGCAAATGAATGAATTTTGATCCAAGGAACTTGAAAATCCATGAATTTTGAAATTCTTTGGATTTCAAATCCCTCAATCCAAATGGATCCATGGAGAAAAAACTTTTTTCACCCGTGATAACAAAAGTACCCTTGTTAAAGTGAGGACCCATCACCAGAGTTTACTATGAACTGACTGGCATGATCGTGTCACTCAATATTGATGAGGTGGAACAATCATCCATTACAAACATTCTCAAATCATTTTTTAAACAACTCCACATGTTCAAAAGGCACATCTCGAAACATATGCGGTCGCTTTTATTTATGGCACAATTGTAACATCTCCATATCTATTTGTGTCTTACAAAAATAAGAAAGACGAATTCGAGAGAAAGAAAAAATATGCTTGAAGAAGAAAAGTACCAACTAGAAAAAAAAAAGGGGGGGGGGGGGTTGTTTTGTCAAAGAGAGAAAGAACATTCTAGTCTCTACAACCAAAAAGTGGGTTAAAAGTTGTTTACTATCCAAAAGCGTGTCTAAATGACCATATTTCACTTCTTCGTTTCCGACATCTTCCCCTGGCTGTGACCACGTCTTGGCCAATGCCTTTTCCACGCAATGCCTTGTGACAGCATGCTTCCTTGAGCAATTCCTGCAAAACCATGCATTCATATCCAAAAAGGCAAGATAAAGCATTGTGGATACCAGATTTCGATATCCGCCCAGTCAAGTTAAATCAAAATATCATGTCATCTGCGTCATGAAAATTGAAAAGCATATTCTAAGAACAAAGTCACTGTGCTAAGATGCAACTCACTCTGCAGACAAAAAATAAAGGAACAGGCAGAAAATCTAAGCTTATGGAGTAAGCTCGTGAACAACAATATCTCTCATTTCATTAACGGAGGTTAATTACAAAAATATACCTGAGGTTTAGCCTAAATACACAACAAAATAAATAAATAAATAATAGATCAAACCTCATGGGTAGTTTTTGTAATTATCCCTAGTTATTTTTATTTTATTTTAACCTAAAACTTCCATATAAATATTCATTATAATAAAGCATTTACAAAAGTCGAAGAGAACAGTTTTGAAAAATCACGTCTCGAACGCCACAGATTAAGCAATACTGGAGATCGTTATCGCAATAATTAGAAATTGTGCAATTGAAAACAATCAAATTTAGCCATTGAGAACATTATTCCCCAGAGGGTGAACTCAAAGATGTCACAAGCCAATAATCATATTCATCCAGATTAGAAACAAAGTAGAATATTCAATATACTATTTCACTTTTACAACCTATTAAATTTATTTAATTCCTGTAGTTGGGGCTCTTACAAATAGTATATACAATAAATGAAAAATAACACTATTTTCCAGAAAAGGAAAAAAAATCAACCATCGTTACAAAACTTACTAGTTACATCCATAATTAGCACGATTTAATATTTGTAGCCAAAACTTTAGCTCACCTTATACTGATATACAGAGTACTGGAGTAATAAGATTAGTAATATGACCCCAAGCGTCTTCGGACCGAGAGTGGCCCGGCCCATTCCATCGTCTCCTCTCCACACTCTGAATTCTCGAACCGTTGCTCCTCAACGTGCTTTTCATCCTCGAATTTAGCTCTCGTTTCTCCGTTTTACTCCGACCCCAGTGCGCTTCAATCAATTCTTAATTATGTATATCAAGTTTTGAATTTGGATAATATTCGATGTCTAATTTAACAATATAATGATTTGAAGAAATATGGAATGATTAATAAATACATGGTAAATGAATTTTTATTCAATCATTATCATTTTTATACCTAATTATTTTTTGGGGAAAATTTTTTTTGCCTTTCGATCGATCTATTGTTTTCGTTTGTCTCGTGATATATATAATTTGGATAAATTGTCTCTACTATTTTTGTAAAAAAGTTAAAAAAGTGGATGGAAAAACTGCCTGCGCGATGAAAATTTATTTTAGCTTTGGAAGAATTTCTCGACGTCGTCGGTTTGAGGTGAAATATTGCGTGTTAACTCAAAAAATAAGAGAAATTTAACGGAACCTGCTAATAAATGTACGATTTTATAATTAGGAAAAGAATTTGGAGGGGTAATTGGCATCGATGGGGTTAAGATTTTGCGAGGTGACTCCAAAAAATGGGGGAATCCAACGGATCCAACGGCGTTTAGAACGAAGCAGCGAAAGTAGGTTACCCGGAGCAATCTTTCAGGTTTTTGAAAGAATCACATAATTGAAAGATTGCTCCGATGAACCTTTTCCGGTGCTCGATTCAAAAAAGCACTTGAAAATATAACTCAAATGATCAAGCATTGAGAAATCTCATCAAATTCTTTTTGAAGGAGTGAAGGAAAAATGTAAAATTAAAAGAAAAATGAAAAAGCGCAGAAAATTCTCTATTCTCTCTCCTCGTATCTTTCGACCGAGTCGAATCCCCGCCGGAATCTCATCGCCAGTCACCGGCCACCCACCGCCTTGTCGTCGCAACCACTCAAGAAGTATACCCAGCCAACACTCCCTCACAATACCACCGGCACTTTCAGTGCAGCAGCTACCGCCGGCGATTTCAACAAACCTCCTTGCTGCCACTAGTACAGAAAATGAAATTTGAGGGCCCATATAAGGCGGTTTAATTTAGGACCGCCACAAAACTGATATACGTGGCGCTTGTTTCATCTAAAAAGCCTGGTAAGTATGAAAAAAAATCGGAGGGTGGCGGTTTCTTGATACGAACCGCATCATATAATAACAACAAAAGGCGGTTCTATAAAAAACCGCCTCATATTAATTTGACCGGGCGGCGGTTCATTTAGGAACCGCCTTAGATATTCTTTGGCCGGGCGGCGGCTTATACCAAAAACCACTATGTACAAAGTCAGAGGCGGTTCTATAACTGAACCGCCACCTGAAATTAAAATTGAACTGCCGTTTAATTAACCTATATACCTCTCTGCAATTAAAAAAAAAATTCATCTCCCCCAATTCCGTCCTGCCAGAAAAACCTCTGCCTGCATTGCTCCTTCATAACCTTGCTCCCGCCCTTGTTAAACTCATCGTCGATATCATCTCCACATTCAACTGAAGTAGCCGTCACCTCCCAACCATAATTCTTCGCCTTCTACATCAGGTATTCTACTTTAGGTTTTTCATTAATTATAGATTATCAGCTTCGTGTTAATAATTTGTGTGATTAATTAGAGAAAAAATTCAATTGATGGTTGCAAATAAAGATGGGAATTTTTATCTATGAGTGAGGTTTTGGGTTTATACGGGTATTCGCTTTTTTATAGTCTTCAATTTTGTAAAGGAGAAATCGACCTTGCTCTCGCGCTTTTGGTACGGCACTCCCTTTGTCGTCTTACCATTCCCTGATAGGTAATCCATCTAATTATCCCTAAAGATTTAATTTTTTTTTTTCGTTTATTTCGTTTTGAAAATTCCCAGTTTAATCTTGCCCAGCCATACAATTTCAATTATTATATTTTTTGTATCCTTGTCTTAGCAGGTCGTCCTACAACTTCTCTAGAAACCAAACCAAAGCAAAACATATCAATTTAGTTTTCATTTTTCTAGGATTTTTGAACTTCAATTTCGGATATATATCTAGTTTTTTAGAGAATAGCCATATATTGAAGGAGGAATAAGATGAGCGCGTCAACTAGTAAAAAAGCCATATTCTTGGCAATAGGGTTAAAGCTAAATGCACTACTTCGGGTTGGGCGGCTTTGCAAAGATAGAAACATCAAAATTTTGAATCCAACGGTGATTCTGAGGCTTATCCCTTGTTATCTTGCTCTACTACTGCACCCCGAAGCTTTTTTAACAAAAATGGAGCCTTATTAGAGAAGCCCTTTTCATCTGTACTTGTGCCCTCAGTAAATTTTGTGTTTGTGTGAGGAATTTTAACCTGCCGGGTTGGACGAGCCAATAACTCGAAAAGTCCATTAATTTAGTTTTTCTTGCAATTCTTTTTTATCAACATTACCCGCGCAAGTCCAATCCAAAACCAACGCATTGATGAACTTCCCCAGGAAACGACCCCTGTACAGTTATACTTGATATATCAAGTAGATTTGGTAGTTTTCTAATATTAATTGACCCGTGGACCTTATTTTTTGTAGTTGAGATATAATCTTGATGCTTTATATGCCGTTTGCTGTTACAATTCTGAACCATGCCTGACATTGTAACATCGAGAAAGGACTACTCTACCGTATCATAAACTTTTGCCATGTCAAGTTTAATAGACATAAAGCACTTACTACTTTTTCTACAGTTTTTATGGAAATTTAATCACTCATGAGAAACCACAACATTATCAGTAATTTGTCTTCCAGTGAGGAAAGCAGCTTGATTCAGGCTAATGCATTTGTGTAGAACAATTTTTAACCTGTTAGCTAGGATTTTTGAAATAAACTCTATACACAATGTTACAGAGGCTAATAGGTCTATAATGGGAGATAGCAGAAGAATTTTTAATTTTGGAATGAGGGTGATCATGGTATGATTCAGGTTCTTTGGCATTTTAATAATCTACAAGTCTCGATATCTGAATATTATTATCGTCTATGAAGGTGATATCAAACTTTAAGGTGTTTATTATAATTTCTCGTAACTTCTAGGGTGGGTTTTGTAATTTTAAAAGATAAATAGTATTTTGCCGCGATATCTTGATAAACATAATGTTGTGTAATTAGAAAAGATGAATTATATAAACCGTAGGGGTGTTTTTGTAATTAAATTTTTTTGGTAGAATCAAGTTTTAGGTGCTTTCTTGTAATTAATCCAATCTTGAAAAGATAATAAGTACAGTTTTTTTGCTTTTTTGCATTTCAACAGTACCTCATGGGAGCTTTTTATAATTATCTATAACGTCTGATATCTAAATAGTCACAGCAACTCCTAGCTTTTTGCGTGCGATTAATTTAGTTTTTTGTAAATAAACACTAAAAGTACACAATAAATATTAAAATCAATAAGTACGATTATATAATCAGCTTGTGATGGGCAATTTTCTAAATCTTTAGCACGATTATATAATCGACGAGTCCAAGAAAGGCATTGTGATGAGCAAGATGTGTAGTTATCATAACAAATGGAGACATAAGCTTCGAGCCGGATATATAAAGAAAACAATGTCAGTGGGCAAGCACAACAAAGAGGCATATGAAGTTTACGAGGGACAAATTATGAAAGAAGATTGGTTAAAGTTCGTCGCATCTAGTGAGAGATCAGAATTTCATGTAAGTATTTTTATTTTTATTTAATTATAAATCTAATAATTCTAGTTCACATGTTTAAAAAATTTTGCATTTGTAATGTTTCAAATTTGTTTTTTTTTTCTATATGGCGATGTTATAAATTAAGTCAATATTTTTTTACAGGAACTTAGTGAAAAAAAAAAAGCGAGAATGCGCTAATGAATAAGCATCCTCATCTCATGGGGCGTTGGGGATATGCAAAATGCATACAAAAGTGGCAAAAGAGTGGGCAAATTAACCATTTTTTGCCTAACTCGTCAACCGAATCCACTCAGTCATCCGAGAAAATGCCACGTTATGTTTATTGGTTTTGTGCCAGGACGTGTCTAAATGAGAAGAATGAACTAGAGTTTCCGGTTAATAGTGAAGATATGCGGGGCAAAAAGGAACTATTGGTAAGTAACATTCACGCCTTGATGTATTATTGTAAGTTAATGCAAGAATCCTTTGGTTAATGATAAAAATAATGATGCCTTTTGGAAAAAAATAAATAAATAAATAAAATATAATTCTATGAAAATAAATTAAATTAATCTAAAAATCACTAGAAAATCACCCCCGTTTCAGTCCATATTTACCCCGTGAAATTCGAATTGAACTCGTACATTCCATGGGCTCGCAAGTTTTTCAGTTTCTTCTGTGGCCTTTGTTTTTCTTACCCATTGTTATTTCGCAATTTGATATGAACATGAACAAAAAAAAATAAAAAATGATTCTGAGCCTCTCATGCCTAGTTTTTGACACATGGGCAAGTTAGTTATGAATAACCTTGGATGAATTGATTTCTCTTATTATGTAGTCGAGTTTTGTATCTATGTTTTGAAAGGGCACTCTGAGATTGGATAAATTGATTGTGAGATAATGAGATGTGATCATTTGTTAAACGTAGCAAAATAAAGTCGGGAGTTTCTATGATTCATTACTGTAATCAGTACCCTCACCCGTGCAATATTATTTTTCTTAATCAGTTACTTGGATATGATTAACAATGGAATATGTGTGTGTGAAAGCAAGCATTAAATTTGTGATGTCGTAAAATCTGCACAAGATATCATAATGCTTCTAATAAGAGAATTTAGCACTTTCGTATCAGTTGTTTACTGAAAGCCTGGTTCTAGTTGACTGTCTTGTTCAGCGAACTTTCAACTTAGGGATATCGATCATGATACTTACTAATCAGTTAGTTGTTGCAGACATGCGGATGTTTTTGTTTACTGCTTTCTACTACACTTACTGCTTCTTTTCTCTCTCGAGTTTTATGCTCCTTACTAAGTGTTCTAAAAGCTGGGTGGAGACCGACTTTTGATAGTCTAACCCATCTTGTATTAATGAATTGGTGTTGCACACGATAATACATTTTTAGCTAGGAGTTGGCCATATCGAGTTTCTGTTTGTCTAATGTGTGTCGTTTATCTGTTAGAGTGGTAAATGCTTCTGTTAATATCTATATTATAGTTCTGAGCCTTTGAACTAAAGGACTTTTGTCTCTTGTTTAAGGATGTTCAACAAGAATTAGTTCAAAATTTTGCATGACCCCTTAAAAGCTGAAAGAGTCGATTTCCTCTTTCTTCTTTAGTTTTCCGGACCAAGAATTAGTATTGAGTTTAAGTGTTTCTTGGTCTAATATATAGGACTTGAAGGGTGATGGGTATCGGTATGGTTGAGAAGGTGGCTAATTACAAAAATAGTTCAAAATTAGGGATAATTACGAAAACCACCCTTGAGGTTTGAACAATATCTTGTAAGGCTTATAATTGACGTTAATCCATAACCGAAACCTGAGTCACTTGAAAAATATGCATCATTCCTATTTTAGCATCAAATCACTAAGCAAATTACGRCAATAAAGATAAGAGATCATTACAACCCTTGGGGTTTATCAAATTACAAATAGTTCAACTTTTTGTCTTATTCTTTAGTTTACMTACCTGAACTTTTCTAAATATCACGAATAACTGGACAAAAAGTTTGGGCTATTTCTTCAAGTTCACAACAGGCAGAGTTTACAACATTTGCCTTCCCTGTTAATTCTTACTATATTCTGTTATTTAGTATATTAGTCCTTTGTGGTTCATCAAGTGGTAAAACAAGCGTTGGACTATTTCATTATTATTATTATTATTATTATTATTATTATTATTATTATTATTATTATTATTATTATTATTATTATTATTATTTTTATCTTATATTTGATTAACTTTCAATTTTTCCAAAAGGATAAAGTGCAAGAGGACCATGCTAAAGGGACGTGGAAGCCTGACGGACGACATGATATCTTGTTTGCTGTCGTTGGGAAGCCAGATCATCCTGGGCGTGCTAGGGGTTTTGGTGGTGTTGTTRGATATTCACAGGTTTTTGGGAGGGCAAAGAGAAGTAAGAGCCAGGAAACAAGTTCTTTAAATGACGAGCAATTAGAAAAAATAAGAGCTGAAATTAGAATCTAATATGAGACACCTTTTGAAGAAGGAAGTTGATGAATTAAAGGAAATGGCCAGACAAATGCAACAAACTTTAGCCCAAATAGGAATTCAGGGTTCAAACACATTTCTTAATGGAGGATCACCTGTTTCACCTGGAGGTTGCGTAATTTAATGTTGGAACTTCATGTTC
>BMAC01000704.1:243727-255763 GCA_014905375.1 Phtheirospermum japonicum
GCGGGCGGGCTGCGGACTTAGGAATTCTCAGCCCGCGAAAAAATGGACTGGCCCGCGCCCGCCCCGTTTTGGGCCAGCCCATTTGACAGTGCTGCCTCTGATGCTTAAGTCAGATATTGTTTGAGATAGATATACGAGAGCTCAAAATGTAGGATATAAAAATCAACTTAGAAAAAAGAGTGAGGCATGAGTCCTCTTTATATATATAAGAGACGTGTTCCCAATTTAGGGTTCTCGTCTCCTATTAAATTATAATACTATAAATAGTGACCGACTTAGAATTAGGATTTCTCCTATATGCTAAGTTACCATAGATATTATAACTCGTTAAATTACCATAATGACCATAGGCCCATAACTATGCTATGGCTTTAGTCCGCCGGGACCCCATACCATAATCCATATTAGCCCAGCAGGGCCCAAGACCATATTAACCATAAAGCCCAACTCTCAATACTAAGCTGTTACAATACCATTTACTTGATAAGAGCTCGTCACCCTCATATAAGAGCTCGACACTCCTACACAAGAGCTCGACACTCCTACCTGAGAGCTTGCCACTCCCAAAACAACTCGCCCCCCTTATAAAAAGATTGCCCCTTCTAAAAGGGGAGGTCGCCTTATAAATCTACATAACCTCCATATTTACTGACCTAGATATTTGATATCGTATCAGCTAGTCCCTCACATTCTACTTGATTGAGGTAGGGAATCAAGTGGAATGTAATCATGAGTAACCCCATAAGTCAATCCCACATACCTCTTAGCAAAGCGTGAAAACTGATTAACACGTATTTATGCTCATTTTTAGTAGTATTTTAGTTACTTTTTCTTATTATTTTTGTTATAACTTGAATAGTTTAAGTTTCAATTCGTATATTTGTGTTTCCAGCTTATTTTACCATGTTTTGACCTTAATTGATGCATCAAGGTGAATTATCTCTGTTTTTCGCCATACAGCTAAGTAACGGGAAGGGATCAGCACGTAAGAGATGAAGGTCGGTGATTAAGAGACAAGAATCGAGTATTCCGGCGAAAAAGTAGCAAGTTTTGGAAGTTAACCGTTATTCTTTACGATAACCTTACCGTAAGCCTTACCGTAAACCACACCGTAAGAGGAGGGCTGCGGGCATTACGGTAGGGTTAACGATTAAGCGCCTTACCGTAAACTTCACCGTAAGGAGGCAACAGAGGCGTTTACGGTAGCTGCTTACGGTATCTCCTTACCGTAAAGTACTACCTACCGTAAACGGGCCCAGTAACCGACCTGTGTGACTTGCGACCCAAGTTACGCGATTTCTATATAAACCACCCATTGATCCGAGTTCCAGGCGGACTTGTGATTCTAAAACTTACCATAAACATAACCCTAGGGTTTAGAGTCAGATAACAACATCAAAAATGCGAAGATCGAAGAGCAACCCAAGATTCAACGACGACGAGTTCCGAAGCCCATTCGACGCCGTTCATCCATTTCTTGACCGATTTGCAGCACTCCCTCTTCGGATTAGCCGAGGAACTTTCAGTTTTCAGTAGCTAGATTAAGTACCCTACAACTTTTACTTAGTTTCTTATTTTTAATTCTTAGTTTTCAAGTTTTTTTGAATAATAGTTATTTGATGTTCTTGAGTTTTGCTTCCGTGTTTGAATTTGCTGAACGATTTCAGTTATTTTATCTATGTTTAGATCCAGTTTTACATGCTTATCGTTGGATGTTTRATGCTTTGTTGGGTTGAGAATATTCATGCGATTGGTTCATGCTAGTTTGTTTAGTTTTCATAATTTTCTTGATCGTTTAGTAATCGTTAGGATCGTAGTTAGTGAACRCATGCGTATTCGTAATTCGTAGTTGACTAATTTAGTTAGTTTAAGATTATTTTAGGTTGCTGCGATTTAGATTAGTCTTTAGTTAYTAATTAACTTCGAATTTTAATTAGAATTGCTTACTCGTTAATTA
Organism: Phtheirospermum japonicum; assembly: GCA_014905375.1. NCBI lineage: Eukaryota > Viridiplantae > Streptophyta > Magnoliopsida > Lamiales > Orobanchaceae > Phtheirospermum > Phtheirospermum japonicum. The sequence continues at coordinate 245,685 of BMAC01000704.1, forward strand.
GTTAGAGAATTTATTTAGGTTTTAGTTAATTAAATTTGGAGTTTTAAATTGAGTTAATCATAAGATTTAGTTTTCAGCTGGTTATTTAGGTTAACTAATTTAGTTAATTGTAGTTGGTAATTTAGAATAATTAATTTAGAATTTAAGTTCAAGTCTTGCGCTTTAAATTAGTAGTTAATAATCAATTTCAAACAAAACCCCCAATTTGTATACGTTTATGTGTTTAATTGTCATTGAGAAAAATATCCAAGATACGGAACAGTTGTCCTCGGGAGAATCGATTTGAGTCAAACTCACCACCCTACAAGTTCCTCGTACTCTTGCGAGCAAGCTTTCGTGTTTTTAATTTAAAATATCTTTAATTGGGGTGCACAAAAGTTTGGTTCAAAATTTTGGCGCCGTTGCCGGGGACAACGAGTAGGAATTAAGGATGTTTTTCATTTTATTTTCTTGTTAAGTTATTATTTTCTTTTTACTTTTGCACTTGGATTGGGTTTTTGCCACTTGGTACGTTGATTTGTTGTTGAGTTTATGCAAGGTAGACGACCGCTTCAACGCGATCTTACACCATTCATTGACAACATCCATCGTTCAAACCCACCGAGACCAAGGCCCTCTTTCATTCCCGAGAACGATTCTTCAACAGCAACTGATTTTGTTTGCGACCGAGTTCCTAGCACGATGTTAGGAGCACAATCGATTCGAAGCAATGATTCCCCACCAAGATCACCTCCACGCCCCATTCGAAATGGGTATGGTAGTGAACCAATCGTTTTACAAGGACAACCACAACCCCGAGCTTATTGGGCTAATTATCAACACAACGTGGAGAACATGAGACAAGACACAGGGAGAAACGAAGGAGTTCACCAACAGCATAACGAAGAACCAAATCGCCAACTTAACAACGTAGTCAATCACCACCCCAACATGGCGAATATGAGGCAAAATGAAGAGAGAAACGACGATCTCAATCATCAACACAACATTGGAAACGTGGCATTTAGGAACGATGATTTCTTTAAGCATAACGAGTATGCTAACAATCATAGACGCGTAAATGCTTGGTTGGGAAATCAAAACCATGGTTACGAACAAGACCATTTTGAAAGGGGATACCAGCGCGACAACGATTACGAAAGAAACGCATATGACAACCGCTACGAAAGAGCTAATGACCGAGTTAGAGAACCAAGGGGAGATCGAGCACCTAGACAGCGCGATTTGGCGTGTCCAAAGGTTGTACCTTTTAGGTCAGCAATTGTTCTCGGACCAACTGCAAGGGAAGTGGAGATCAAACCACATCAACTTAATTTACTCCCGACTTTCCACGGAGGTGCCCATGAAGACCCTTTGGATTTTTTAAACTACTTTGTTGATGAAGTGGGTAGATTTGTGGTTCATGGCCTTAACCAAGAGGAGGTGCAAATGATTTGTTTCCCGTATAGCATGAAGGACAAAGCGAAGTCATGGCTACTATCCCTAGAGCCTGGTTCGTTGACTGACTGGGATATGATCAGCGAGAAGTTTTTAAATCAATACTATTCAGCACAAACAGCGGGGCATCTTCGGAGGCAAATTGCTACCTTTGAGCAGTTAGAGGGAGAGTTGTTTCATGAAACATGGGAGCGTTACAAGACGCTTTTGCAAGCTTTCCCCCACCACAACTACTCCCCCGAGATGACTAATCAATTTTTCTTTGATGGATTGTTGGACCATGGGAAAAGGGAAGTTGAAATAGCAGCTGGAGGAGACTTCGGAGATTTGACGGCCACCGAGGCAAGACGAGTGTTGGAGAAGCAAAGCAGAAAATCTAGACAAACCAACTCTCGGCCTCGTAAATTAAAGGTTAATGAGATTTCCATTCCCGATCTTGATTTAGATGACGACAAACTAGTCAAGGAAAAGTGTGGGGTAATATTTAACGAGACATTAGCAGCTTGGAAAGCCGAGCGGGCAAACAAGACCTCTTCAAAAAAGACTTCTGCAACGTGTTACCAATGTGGATCCTCCAAGCATTTAGCAGAAACATGTCCGAATAATATTGTACAGCAAGAAGACGTTAACGCAATCCAAAATTACCAAAATCAAAGGAAGTTTACCTCGCAACATGAGAATCCTCTCTTTAAATGGGGCCCAGAAGCCCAAATTATATGCCACCCGATCCGCAATATCCTCCACCACAACATGCTCAAGCACCATTAACACCACCCCAAAATAATTTACATGCGCAAGGGCAGGTGTCTACTACAGTTCAACCAAATGACCAATTGTTGGTTTGGCAGCAAAACCAAGTGGCCGAGACACTAGAGAGGGACTTGCGAAAGTAAATGCAAAGATAGATGACTTCTCAAAGAAGGTAGATAGTATTGACAATCTCTCTGGGATAGTGCAAAATCTCATTAAGAATATGGAAAGGATGGGTAGGACAATAGGACAATTAGCGGCTGACATTGCGAGATCAAATAAGGAGAAGGACAAACTCCCAAGTCAGGCAAAACAAGCATCGGCGGTTTATGTACTTTGCAGCGGAAAAAGGATCGACAACGGAGTAGTTGACCAAGATGAGGAAATCGAAATCAAGGAAAAATCACCAACTCCTAGCAAGGACGATGTTTCGGAACCAGTAGATCAGCTGCATAAATCCTCTAATAAATATGTTCCTGGATCCATTCAAGGGACGATTCCGAATAACACCCTAGGCAAAGACGATGTTCTTAAGCCATCGCCACCAAGGCAATCGGCGACACCAACAAGGATGCTATTCCTTTCCCAAGCCGTTTGCGTCCTGATAAAGAAAACAAAAGATTCATGGAATTGTACAACCTACTGAGGAACGTCAATATAAACTTGCCACTTTTGGAGGTAATCAAAACAATGCCCGCCTACATTAAGTTTTTCAAGGAACTTGCTTCAAGGGAGAGACGCTTGGCAACAAATCAATATGTAACATTGCCAAAGGAAGTAAGTGCAGTTTTCAAGAAACCATTACCACCTAAGGAACTCGATCCTGGAAGTTTCTGCATTACTATCTCCTTGGCTAATGGGCAAACAGCAAAAGGAATGTTAGATCTTGGAGCAGGAATTAATCTAATGCCTTATTCACTTTATCGAGAATTTGATCTTGGGCCACTGAAATCGACGACCATGCGACCACAGTTTGCCGACCGCTCAATTCGGCTACCTTTGGGAATGGTTGAAGACATTTTAATGCAGGTTGGAGAGCTAGTAATTCCGGTTGATTTTGTAATTTTGGACGTTGGCGAAGTACCGATTGCGAGCACGGAGCATACTATTTTATTGGGGCGCCCGTTTATGTCTACCACCCATACCTTGATTGATGTTCACAAAGGAAGAATGATAATGACCGTTTTGGGCGAATCAATGACGTTTTCTATTAAAGATATTCAAAACACTCCTACCCCTGCCATGCAAGATGATTGTTCATTCTTTGATCCCGTTGCATCATGCATTCATGAGCTAAAAGGAGTCGCGGTTTTTGATGGATTAGGCAACAAGGACGATGCCAAGTTTCCGAGAGAGGTGGGAGATACGCTGTTCAGTGAGGAGTTTGATGAGTTTGACGACGATGAGCATTTGAGTGGGAAGGATTTGATTGAATTACTAGGAATCGACATAAGAGACATTATTGAGGAATTTAAAGATTTTAGTGATCAAGTAGATGTGAAGAATAAAGCACCTAAAATAGAGCCAAAAGCGGAGTTGAAGCCACCATGAAGTCGTCCGGAGTACATTTCCATCGACCCCCACAAAAATTTTGTCCGAGCAAGGAACAAGGACAAGGCATACCACAACGATTGGACGAGGAAGAAGAAGTTTGATGATGGAAAGTTGAAGGTTGGCCAACTAGTGCTCTATAATTCCGATCATAAGTTTGATCCAACCAATTTTAAAGCAGCATGGAGTGGACCGTTTTTAATAAAAGATATGGATGAGTATGGAGTAGCCACTCTATACAATGAGCGTGACAAGTCGAATTTCCAAGTCCACAAGCATCGACTTAAACCTTATTTTAAGAATTATATGAAGAATTGTGATCATACGAAGAGAGATTTCGTGGGCCCACCACGAGCTAGAGATTGATCAAGCAAATTGCGTCGAGCAAGCGACATTAAATGTTGCGCTTCTTGGGAGGCAACCCAAGCGTTTGTTTTTCTTTTTCTTTTCTTTCTTTGATTTTCTTTTCTTTTATTTTTGTAGTTTTTCAAGAAAACTGCTATGATACGTTTTTGAAAGGTTGATGTGTAGGAAAAGATGGAAAATTCGCCACTTTTTGAAGACTTAACGGTTGCTTACGGTAACTCGTTACCGTACGGTGCTACCGTAAGCATTTGATCCAGAGGTGACGGTAAGTGTTACGGTAAGACCTAACGGTTAGCCTTACCGTTAAGGCTACCGTAAGCGTCCCAGTTTTTGCGTAATTTATGGGATTTAATTAAGGAATTCTTGGGGATTTATTTTTATAAGGCAAGTTTTATTTTTGTTAAATATGGACGGTTTTCCAAGAGCTCATATATCTAGATTGCCTACCTTTTTAGAGTTCTAATTAAAATAGGTAAGCATACCTTAAAATTATATTTGGAGTAGAATTAGGATTCCTACCCTTGAGTCCCATGATACCTATAAATAAACACACTATAGTACTCCTCGATTCACAATTTCTTTCGAACCTTCAAGCCTTTCTTTTATATAAGCCTCTAGACTTCAAGCCTAGTCAATTCATGAAACGCCGCCAGCAGCAGAGCAGTGCCATGGAAGAGATGCAAAACGAGCTCGATGATGCGAGGAAAGAAATTCGAACTTTAAACAAAAGACTCAATGCATCATTGATGAATGAGGCCTCGATTGCTTTCGACATTCACACTCTTGAATATTACTTGGGGAAGGCAACGAAAAAGCTTGTGACGGTGGAGGAAAAAAAGATAGAATTCCTCAATGAACTTATTGATCTATATGAACAGACCTTCAGGTTTGCTGCGTTTTGGAAGCAAGAGCTTGGGGATGCCGACGCTAAAATCGCCGAGTTTGGAGAAAGAATTTATGGACCTAGCGATTAAACCATTCGATTTGAATGAGCCTAACGAACCGTGATTAGCAATTTTCAATTCAGTCGAGTCATTAGGAAATTTACTTTCCAGTTTATTTTGAGTCTTATGTTTTATATTTATTGTCATGTTTATCATCACGCGCTCGCGTATTAATGAAATTTATTTCTCAAGTTCGTGTGCTTTAATTTAATTAATTTTTGTCGAACAAGTTCAATTTTTCGCGAGTTTTGCAGCCCAGACTTTATGGTAACACTTAACGGTACGAGTAACCGTAAGGTCAACCGTTACCCACCAACAGAGATCATTACGGTAAGAGTTAATGGTAACACCCTACCGTAAGGAGTTACCGTTAAGTAAGGTAAGCCCGGCCCGTATTCGACGTTACAAGCTTAACGAAACCAACTTCTTTTCTATTATTTCACCGTAAACCTGCAGATATACAACGTGTCTTCACCGTAGACGTTCAATCACTGTAAACGTCCCATTCTCACCTCCACAATTAATCAATTATTTCACCACACTCACATCGCACAACCGGCGGACTTCGGTTGATCTCGACGGAGGGCGAAAATAGCCGACGACGGAGAAGGGTTTCAATATCTCGGGTCTGGATTCGCTCGAATTTAGGGTAAGTGTGGCTCAACTAGACTCAATTACTTGTTGGATTGAGAAATTGCAGGTTTAGGATAGAGTTTGGGTTGAATTAGAGTTGTTGTTAGTTGGTAATCGTCGAAGGCGAATTTTCACAGAAGGTGCTCGATGAATTTTCTTACGGTAGAAGTTACGGTACAAAGCTACCGTAAGGGGGCTACCGTTAAGTCCTCTGATGCACGGTTCTTCGGAGAGTTCTTCGTCGCATCCCGGCAAAATTTTGAATACGATGGCTTCATCCTCGCACAATAAGAGGAAGAATGTAGCAAGGAGTGTTGGGGTGCCTTTTAAGGTTTACGAGGACGAGGCGGACTTATATAGGTCATTGATGAGTCGGAGCATTGTTCCGCCCGTGATTATAGACACTAACTATTGGCTTGACCAGGCGGTTAACAACAATCCTTTTGCCGAGAAATTCGTAGGGTACATTAAAAACCTCGACTGCATCCACTGGGTGAGAATGCGATACCCGGCCTACGAGCAACTGATGCTGGAGTTTTATACGTCATTCGTGATTTTGGGCGATTATACTATGTCGTGCCGTTTTGGAGGCCGAGAGTTCACGTTTTCGAGCGAAGAGATCGATTCTTATTTTGACATTGACGGTCGGATGACGCTACGGGAGCGCGATCATAACTATTGCGAGAGAGTATTTTGGGGTGAGATCACTGTGCTGGGTAGTGCGGCAATAACTCGGTATGCCCTGACGTGTGTGGAGGACAATGCACTTTATGCTGCCTATCGATTTATGGCTCACTGCGTCATCGGGATGGAGGAGCCGACGATAATTAATAAGGATGAGTTATATGCTCTCTGGTGCATGGTAAAAGGAAAACGAGTCCAGCTATATCCCCTGATGATTCGGAGCATTAAGAACGTGCAAAGAATCGGCAATGAGAGAGGCGTTCCTATGACCCACGGCGCGTTTATTACGAGATTGGCAGAGGTTTGTGGATATGAGCCTAGGGAGGATGACGTGCGACATATCTATAAGCCGTTAGAGTTCGATTGGAGGATATTGCGAGTTCAAGGGAAGCCGAGGGGTGAGAGACGAGCAGTGATGACGCTGGGACCCCGCATTGACGATTCAGACGATTCGGACGACGAGCAGACTGAGCAAGCGGGTGATAATGTCGGATTTGATATGGATGTGAGTCGAGAGGCAACTCAGGTTGTAGATGGCGGTGCTTATACATTTCGAGCTTCCACCTTTCATACAGAGCCAGTTATGGAGCCCCGTGCGGAGCAGTCGCACGGAGGGGCAGGAGGATCATCTTCTACAGTGCTACCATATTTCACCGCCTTCTTAGGAGAATTCCGCGACTTTTGGAATAATATTTACGATAGAATTTATGGTATAGAGTACGAGGCCCACCGAGCTATGGAGGATGCGCGCCTTGCTTTTGAGCAAGCTCGTTTGGGTTATGAGGAGGCTCGTCTAGGTCATGAGCAGGCTCGTTTAGGATACAAGGAAGCTCATTTAGGACATCACGAGGCACGTAGGGCTAGGGAGGCCGACGAGGCAAGTAGATATTTATTGATTACGCTAACGGACGATTTTGCTAGATTCTGATTGGATGCGGAGAATCATTGGGCACCGGCACCGCCTACGGATTCTATGGATTATGCGCCGTATCAGGGTCTTCCTGATCATATGCCTCCTGGCGTTTGATTATTGCACTATTTATTTTCTATTTATGTTTTTCTATGTGTTTAATTTTAAATATTTTTATTGTTATTCGTTTTCGTTGTTAGTTGTGTTTTTCTTAGTTTTTAGTCGAGCGAATTCGAATCACGACATTCGAGATGATTATTTGGTGTCACGTTTCAACATGGAGCGACTCGACCATTTTGGTTATTCATGGACGTGTTTCTTACCTCTCTTCTCTTTACTTATTTTTATTTGGGGGATGCGGTTGAGCGATTTGTTATTCTACTTTATGCTTAGTTGAATTCGTGTTTTGTGATATGTAATGCTTAAACGTGATTTGTCGTGATTAATTACTAATTCTGCGCGATATTGTGTTTGTATGGCTTGCCTGTCGAAGTTAACTAAGATTAGATTTGAGGCTTTTGTCTTTTGAGCGTGCATAAATTTTTCAAAATTATATTATTATATATTGTAAAATGGTACTTGGACGGAATTGATTTCATAAAACCTTAAAAGCAGCGTCAATTCAAAACTTTTTCATGCAAAAAGCCTGTGAGTAGCCTGAGTGATTATCATCTTTGCATGTGCTTGAATAAGTTTCAGTCTTGATATCTCTTTGAAACCGCTGTGTGTAGTCGACTTTGAAAATGAGGTTAAGGCACAGAAAAAAAAACCTATTCCGGCTATATCCATAAATTTCTAGCCACTATAAATTCCGAATGAGCCAATCATAGCCAAATTACACATGCCAATAGCCCTGAGTGATTGAGTCGAACCCTACTAAACGATTAAAAGCGTGGGGTATGAGTTCTTTATTCTTATTGGTTATTAGTGTTTTGCAATATTTTATTAGGAATTTATGAATAATTGTAATTATTTAGGACCACCATCCGAACAAGAAAAAAAAAAACGCCCCATAAAAAATAATAAAGGGGGATAAAAAAAAAGAAAAATAGAAGGATGGTGGATAGTGTTGATTCATTGCCTACGCGCTAATGAAGGCTTGTGTTTTATTGTTTATTTTATTATGAAGCCTAATGTTTAGAAGGCAAAAGAGTTGTGTAAGAAGTGTGTTATAAGCTTCAATTGTATTTAAGTGGTTTGCGCTACAAGTCGGTTTAGAGTTATGAGTTGAGAGATAGCCTATGTTTAAAGGCTACGTTATGAGTGTTAGTGAGGTTTTTATTTTGAATGAGGTGAAGCAATTAGCTTCTTGATTAGAATGGGTTGAGTGAGTTATTGATCACGTTAGATTGTGAGTTAGCCACACGACTTATATATTCCATACCCGTCCAAAGAGCCTTACATTACAACCCGTAAAGACCTTTACCGATTCTTAATTTTGATAACACACTTAATTTGCGATTGAGAAGAGATTGATTTTCCGTGCTTATTTACTGTGCATGTACTTGTATGATTTGAGTGTAAACACGTTCCATACAGCAATGCTTGAGTGCTTTGAGTGAACACCCACACATATATTTCCCTTTTGAGAGGATGCATGATTTTGTTTATGAAGCGACAATGTAATAAAGGTGTAGTGTTTGACGTTGCGTGGCTTGTGTCTATATTTTCAAAATTATGTATGTAGCATAGCACGACTCATTGCCTAAGCTGATTTTCTTTCTAAGTTATACTTTGAATATAACGTCTGTTCGAGGACGAACAAACAAATAAAGCGTGGGGTAGTTGATTAACACGTATTTATGCTCATTTTTAGTAGTATTTTAGTTACTTTTTCTTATTATTTTTGGTATAAGTTGGAAAGTTTAAACTTCAATTCGTATATTTGTGTTTCTAGCTTATTTTACCATGTTTTTACCTTAATTGATGCAAAAAGGTGAATTATCTTTGTTTTTCGCCATACAGCTAAGTAACGGGAAGGGCTCAGCACGTAAGAGATGAAGGTCGATGATTAAGAGACAAGAATCGAGCATTCCGGCGAAGAAGTAGCAAGTTTTGGAGGTTAACCGTTATTCTTTACGGTAACCTTACCGTAAGCCTTACCGTAAACCACACCGTAAGAGGAGGGCTGCGGGCATTAAGGTAGGGTTAACGATTAAGCGCCTTACCGTAAAATTCACCGTAAGGAGGCAACAGAGGCGTTTACGGTAGCTGCTTACGGTAGCTCCTTACCGTAAAGTACTACCTACCGTAAACGGGCCCAGTAACCGACCTGTGTGACTTGCGACCCAAGTTACGCGATTTCTATATAAACCACCCATTGATCCGAGTTCCAGGCGGACTTGTGATYCTAAAACTTACCATAAACATAACCCTAGGGTTTAGAGTCAGATAACAACATCAAAAATGCGAAGATCGAAGAGCAACCCAAGATTCAACGACGACGAGTTCCGAAGCCCATTCGACGCCGTTCATCCATTTCTTGACCGATTTGCAGCACTCCCTCTTCGGATTAGCCGAGGAACTTTCAGTTTTCAGTAGCTAGATTAAGTACCCTACAACTTTTACTTAGTTTCTTAKTTTTAATTCTTAGTTTTCAAGTTTTTTTGAATAATAGTTATTTGATGTTCTTGAGTTTTGCTTCCGTGTTTGAATTTGCTGAACGATTTCAGTTATTTTATCTATGTTTAGATCCAGTTTTACATGCTTATCGTTGGATGTTTGATGCTTTGTTGGGTTGAGAATATTCATGCGATTGGTTCATGCTAGTTTGTTTAGTTTTCATAATTTTCTTGATCGTTTAG
>BMAC01000704.1:270234-303649 GCA_014905375.1 Phtheirospermum japonicum
GGGGCTTCGGTCCATGAGCACGTTCTCAAGAAGATAACACTCATTGAGAAGCTGGTAAACTTAGACGTGGTACTTCCTCCTGAGTTGCATTCCGTTGCCGGGCTGTTGCTGCTGTCGTTTCCGTCGCCGGGCCGACCACCGCTCACCGACGCGCTGCACCTCCTGCCGACGTGCCGCTCCCCGTCGCCTCCGAGCCTTGAGCTACTGTGGCTACACTTGCATATATATATGTGTGGGCCGTATATATATATATGTATGTGCTGGGTTTTATATATTTGCATGCTGCAGATTGTATATATTATGTATGTGACATGATGTATGTGTGTTCTGTAGTGTGTTCTTTTTACATATATATGCGTGAGTTACATATGTGTGCTGGGTATGTGACTTGAATATATTRATATGCATGCGTGATGTGTTTCAATATATTAAGCATGTGTGTGAAGTATGTATGGTGTACATATATATAAGAACATAATATAAGAATGCATGCTGTATGATATTTATATAGATAATATAACTGCGTGCATGTAAAGTACTACTTATATATATATTCTGTTAATATGAATATGTTATGCATAATAATGCATACTGTTTTATAAATATTATATATATGTATATGATATGTGTATATATAATATATAATTAAATATATGATTAATATATTAATATATATATATATATATATAATTGTTATATATATGTGATTAATAGAAACCGACATGCTTATTCGATTTTACGAAAATCAGATTGTTTCTATTTATTAAAAGCAATTAAAACATTGTTTGAATTAATTGATTAAAAAATTGGACCGTCGTAAATTGAATTCGATTCAATTTATTTAATTTTAAAATATTTTTGCTTTCCGCTGCATGACGGTACCACCGATTCCCAACATTACTTAAATAAGCACAGTTAAATCATAATTAAATTATATATGAAAAATCGATCTCTATGAATATTCAAATTAAATTTTAACATAACTGCAAAAACAGAAAAATGTCATGCTCGATTTAGAAATTGAATTTTTTAAAATAGTATTAGGATCAGCTTAGAATCATTTAAATACAAACCTTGAGATCACTGCCAGAAAAACCATTTGTAGTGTGTGCAATCGCATCGAAATCAACACCACCGACACTCTTCCTTTGCCAGTATCATTTCAAAATCTTAGATCTTTTAGTGGTGTTAAACAAATATACCATGTATTTGCATAAGAAAAGGGGAAAAACTGAATATATCCAGAGAGAGAGATGCTTGATCATGTAAATTTATAATATTCCTTATTTTGTTCATTTCATCTTATTTATTATTGGGCGTGGATATATGTACCCCATTATTTTTATTAGTTAGCCCCATTAAAAAGTTTTATCATTAAAATATCAGAATTACCCTTAAACTTTAAATACCACAACTTCATCTTCTTCAACCATCCACCAACTCGACTTCATCAGATATTTATTCGAGTTTTGCCATCACCACCGCCACCACCTCGACTTCATCGGATATTTATTCAAGTTTTACCATCACCACAGCCACAACAGTCGCCGCCACCTTCATCTCGACCGAAGAATGAAAAAAAAAAAAGAAAAAAACATGAGTTTGAAAATATATTTCGAACGTGCTCCATGGCGTTCAAACCAAAATTTCGAACGCCGTGAACATGTTCTTGTCTGATTTTCCGAATGCGTTCGAAAATCGGGTCCGAACGCATGTTTGACATCTTTTTTTTCTTATTCTTATTCGTGAAAGAAAAGTTCGCCGCCGCTATCACGACCTCTCTGCTACCGCCGCCGCCGCCATCTCCACCAAAGAAGAAGGAAAAAAAAGGAAAACACATGCGTTCGGACCAGATTTTCGAACGCATTTGGAAATAAAATCCGAGCGTGGTTCATGGTGTTCGTACCAGAATTCCAAACACCGTGAGCATGTTCATGACTGATTTTTTGAACGTGTTCGAAAATCTGGTTCGAACACATGTTTTGATTTTTTTTTTCCTTCTTCTTCGTGCAATGGTGACATGGTGGCAACAACGACGGAGGTGGCGAAAGCAGAGGATGGTAGTGGCGACGACGACGGAGGTGGCGGCGGCGGCAGGGTGGTGGTGGATTATTGAAGAAGATGAAGCATATTTTTAGAGTGTAAGATTTGAGGGGTAATTTGGACATTTTTATGAATTTATTTTTTAATGGGCTAGACAAATAAAATCTTGGGGTGCATATATCCTTACCTTTTATTATTATAATTGAAAAACATATTTCATACGAAATCTTATTTGATATAATAAATATTAATGCAAAATTATAATAATAATAATAAGGGAAAAAAAATTTTTGCCTCCCAAACTATTTCGATTTTTACAGTTTACCATACAAACTTTTTTTTTTCCGACAAACCACCATCTGAACTATGCGCGAATTGCATATTACCACTTTTTTGTGGTTTTGTGATCAAAAACTGATGACGTGGCGCAATTGGGTTGTGCCACATCATCCGATTTTGATTACAAACCACAAAAAAATTGGTGTAGGGGGTAAAATGCAATCCGCGCATAGTTCAGATGGCGGTTTGTTGAAAAAAAAAGTTCGTATGGTAAACTGTAAAAATCAAAATAGTCTGGGGGGCAAAAAATAATTACCCCTAATAATAATAATAATAATAAAATATTAAATTTAACTAACTTAACACACAAAAAAAAATAACAATTGATTTCATATTTTGTTTATATTAGAGTGGTCGTCTCTAATAATTGTTGATTTCTGTTAATTTATCTTAATGTAAACAATATCAAACTTAACGGTCTACCATCAGATTAAGTTTAGAGTTTTCATATTAAGAAATCAACGATTGTAAATACAGGAGGAGGTGGGGACATGATGCCGTGAAGGTACCGTAATCATTTCCTATAGTATAACCTAACATAGGGTATATGTATGTTTACAGTGTATTCAATTTCCCCATGTATTATCAGGGTTAGCATTTCCTGTAATAAATGTGGATCTCCTCCAGCAATTTTGCCCTATATTTTTGTGCAGAACATATACTACATCTCCATCTCCAGCAACTACACTAAATTTCGCTCTAAAAAACCTCTATAATATCTCTTATTATATTTATTTAGTATTAATTGTTATTTGGATACAAATATTTCATTGTAATTTTATTTAATATAATATTTATTAACATAAAAATAACAAATTCATAATAATATATTTAGTTTAATTAAATTAATACAAAACAAAATTAACAATTCATGATAATTTTGTATGTAACTTTAATTTTGAAAATTTATGTTTCAGCAGTTTATAATGTAATTTTATGTAATGTTTTAGTTTTATGTGTGATATTTAATTTCTCATTGTACTTTTGTATTTATTATTTTGATAATTTTATCGCGTATAATTGAGTTAACTTTAATATTAATTTTGATTAATTAACTGAAATACAAAATAAGAACTCTAAAACCGAAAATAACTTTCAAAATTTGTAGGGTGTAGGTCTGTAGTCTATATAGAATTATGATAGAAAGGTATCCGTTAACACAACCTACAAAATTTAGACCTGCCGATCAGTTGATTCGTTGTAATTCATTAATTTAATCAATTTGAAATAGTTACAATATCTAACACTAATAAAAATATACTGACAATATATAAAGAAAATGATGAAACATAATATCCAAATATCAAATTTATTAGTGTAAGTGGACAACCATTTGAACCTTTAAAGAAACCTCCATGGATTGACGCAACCCTCTCTTTTGAGGTCTCCCCGACAACTCTCCGTCTTTATCAACCACCGGCTTCAAAACCTATTGTTGAGCTCGACTGCTTGGAAAGGCCGAGAACGACTCCGCCCTCTCTTTGAAGTACTCGACTCAGATCATCGGCTAATTTAGTAGCCTTTTTGTGTTATTTTAGTGCAAAACCTACGCTCAATCTCCGACAACTACACCAAATTTTCCACTAAAACCGTATATCTATAATATACCTTATTCCATTCATTTAATCTTTTTATTATTATTATTTTATAATTGATTAACATATTGCATATGTACTTTTTTTAAATATAATATTTATTAATGCAAAATTAGAATAACAATTCATAATAATATGTTAAAGTTAATTAAACTAATACAAAACAAAAATAACAATTCTTAATAACTTTGTAATTTAATTATGTTTATATTTTAATTTTATGTCATTTATCTATTTTATGTAATTATATCCATTTTAGTAACTGTGCTACAGTTGCATAGTTATTTATGATAATCACACCACCATCAGTATCTGCATCCTTCTTCCACCACTACCATTATATCCATCTGCCCCAGAAAAACACCGAGATCCAGACCCAAAGCTCAGAATAAACCTAATAGCACAAATTTCCAAAACAAGAACCTGCACTCCATCACTATCATAAAGAATAGCCTCAACAGTTTTTCCATAATGAATAGCCAAATGTTTGCAATTTTCCAAGTACAAAATTTTTCAAAATTTTCACTTCAAAACTTGCACCTCATCTCCAACAAATACACTAAATACTAGAACTTGCACTAAAAAGGAATATTTTATAACATTCATTATTTTATTCATATAATCTTAATTTTTATTATTTTATAATCAATAAACATATTACATATGTGATTATATTTAATATAACATTTATTAATGAAAACTTACAATAACAATTCAAAATAACATGTTTAAATTCATACAACACCAAAGGCAATATACACATTGTTGTATTTATCTTATACTGTACGAAAATCTCCTTTTATCATTAATCATAAACTTTGATGAAAAGCATAAACCACTAAAAAGGAAATGAAAGAAAACTGTTTCAACATCAAATTGAGTGAATATTTTCAGTTTATTTAATTAGGAAAAATCACATTAAAACACATTATCCCCCAAGTCCCCAAAGTATCCACCAGGACACCACACTCGTCTATGGAACCATTTACACGCTATCGCTGATTTTGCAACTCTCTCATCAAGAAGGCGCTACAAAATATTTAAGATTGCAGTATTATACAACTAACTTATGCATTAAAATTGTGTATGTGTTCATCCCAGTTTTTCATTAAAATTGTGTATATGTGTATGTGTTCATTAAAATTGTCTATTCACTTGCATGTGTCTCCTCCACATCGGGATTCAGTTCTTTCCAATTGTCATTCAGAGATTTGGGTTTTTCTATTGTAACATCCCAGTTTTTCATAAAAACTAAACACTTAAATTTTAACCAAAAAAAAAAAGAATTGAGAAGTTCACTTCATCGCTGCGGTTTATCGCGATTTAAAAATCAATCAAGATCATAACATAAACATAAATTTTGCAAAAACAATCTAACCAAAATATACCACTTTATAGGAAAAACTTAATTCTATATCATTTGACCTTGAGAAATAACACTAATTGGATACTAAAAATATCCCAATCAAACATGACTTCTAATAACAAGTACTTGAAAATACCAATAAACATGTAAAACCAGTTTAACTTGAACTTCACCATACCCACCACCTTGTGCCCACGCCAAGCTCATTGGTGCACTAGTGAGCACAATCAACCTCCACAAACTCTACATAACCAAACTTGTCTGTCAAGATAGTCTGAAAATGCTGCTGTGCCTCCTCAGCTAATCGGTGAGGGTTTCTTTCTTTGTTGTCATTTTTTACTATTTTCTCTCTTTCCTTGAAGAATGAATTACTAGTTTTTTTTGTTTTGTTTTTTTTTTTTTTTTTTTTTTTTGAGTATGTGCACTGCCTATATGTTATGAAGTGTGTATATACAGAGAAATATTGATGAGATAGGATTTGTAATTTGGTTTGAAAATTTGAATTTGTCATCGTATTTTTGTTGTTGTTCAATATTTATGGTTCTTTTTCACGGACACAGTAGGATCCTCATTCTCGACAGAGCTACAGTTGCATAGCTGTAAACATATTGCACATGTAATTTTATTTGATATAATATTAATTAATGCAAAATTAAAATAACAATTCATAATAATATATGTTAAACTTAACTAAAATAATACAAACCAAAAATAAAAATACATAATAATTTTATATTTTGTTATTTTATGTAATTTTATCTATTTTAGTAGTTTTATGTAGTTTTTATTGTTCTTGTAATTTTATGTTTCAACATTTTATAATGTAGTCTTTTTTATTTTATTTAGTATTTTAAATCTCAGTACTTTTTTATTATCATCAAATTGAACATCATAATTTTTTTTACCACAAATAATTGGATTTACTTTAATATCAATTTCTATAATTAATTGAAATACAAAAATAATTAAAACATCAGAAACTAATAAAAATAACCCAACAATATAGAAAAGAAACATAAAATAGAAAAAGAAAAGCACAATGAATAGTGAAGCGCTAGTGCAGAATATTGGTGCACTATTGAGCACAATCAATCACAAAGGTAGCACTCATCGCTATTTTTAGGAGATTGCTGGAAATGATATAAATACAGCATGTCATATATAATAAAGAATGCAATGCCTCAAAGATATGTACGTATGTTATACATGTATGTGTATACATAATTATGTGTGATTTTGAGAACTTTTGTGAGTCAAACTTGCCAGTGTAATATACATATGATTTGTAATGCAATCAATAATGCTCATACAAGTTGTCTCCTCTATTTTTATAGTTCAATACCATTTTTCCATAGTCGAATTGATAATATACTGCTTGTGACGAATAATTGGATCTCTGTGTTGAAAAACGTTGTTTATTCAAGTTTTTTCAATACTCAACTCTAATTTGTGCACTAAAATTTGAATTTTGTATCCAATACTCTACATAGACATTGATATTCACCACAGGGATGGTGCTGAGGAGGCTTTTTATGCTACATACCAATTAATAACAGTTTCGTTCCACAAATTCGGCTATTTTATTAAGGACACTAAAATGGCTGCTGGGAAATATTATTCTCTGAACGTCCCGTTGAATGATGGGCTGACCAATGATAATTTCAAGAGCTTATTCTGCCCCATCTTCCACAAAGTCATGCAGGTCTATCAGCTGATTACTCGACTGGAAATGAGAGTGCAGCCTAGGAGGATCATCTCGTGGTGATTGTGCTCCACCGGATGAACCCGCACAGGTATTTTAAGTAGTATTATAAATTTCATAGTACTTTTTATTTATTATTATCAAATTACACAACTTTTTTAAGTGTTTAACTGAACTAACTTTATTATTGATTTCAACAATTTAATTAAAAGCTAAGAAACTAAAACTTGCACTAAAAAACGAACGAGACGAAGGTGAATTGTCTCCTAATAGAAATCAGAGAACAAATGTGTGTAAGTATGTGAAGACTTAAAGAGTTGTCTCTCAATAGAAATCGCACGAGCACAAAAATAGCACTCAACACTATTTTAAGGAGATTGCTGGAAATGATCAAAATACATGTCATAAAATGAATTAATGTGACTCAAAAATTTAAATTACCTGACTCGCAATGAGAAGGCAGTCTAGGAGGATCATCTCGTGGTGGTTGTCCTCCACCGGATGAACCTGCAAACATCATCTGTAAACATTCAGCTCGTCACTTCAATCCTCTCCCAAGACAGTAGCTGAGGCAAATCTCCTTTTTCCCACTGCGCTCAAGTTTGTTGCTTCCCAACCTTGCCCCTCCTTGTAAACTTCAACCTGTAAAATGCATCAGAAATACAATACCCAGTGAGACTACCAAATTCTGATTCTAAACTACTTAGAGCCGATCAAGTGTATTATAACTTGTCCACTATGTCCTCGTTAGCTTGAACCCCTCCAAAAACATAAATAGAATCCTTAAGAAAAGCAGCAGCTGAATATTGATGTATTGCGCCACATTCAGGTGATTTGTTGTAAAATAATAATAACGTTGTTTACGGCAATGGGAAACTGTTTCTTAGTCGGCCTGCCCATAGTGGTCATCTCTAAATTTTTGTTTCAACATTTATAATGTAATTTTATGATATCTTTTTAATTTTATGTGTAGTGTGTTAAATCTCATAGTACTTTTTATTAAATATTATCAAATTACACATTATAATATTTTGATAATTTTACCACGTAAACTGAATTAACTTTAATAATAATTTTTATTAAATTGAAATACAAAAATAATTACGATATTTTAAATATAACAATTTAAAAAATAAAACTACAGAAAGAATAGAGCAACGAATAGTGCAGAATATTGGTGCAATGCACGAGCACATTCCAGTGATTTGTTGTAAAAGAAGAATAATGTTGTTTACGGCAATGGGAAACTATTGAGTGAGAAATACAAGGTGACACCTCTCTCAGAAACACCATTCTCTATCAAAATTTAGATAGTAAATTACATGTAGGACTCTTATTCTTTCGCACGATATCTAATTATCTTACAAATTACAGATGGCCGACGTACTTCCACCTTATAGAGGACAAGGTGAGGTCCACTTCCTAAAACTGATGGCCGAGGAGATCGAAAATGGCGGATATACGCCAGGTTCAACTTTCAGACATGAAAGCTTGTTGTATGTGTTCAGGAAATTTCATATAGTATATGGTCCGGTTTAATTGGATCGCTTTCTCGAGATGAAAATCAAGCAGCTCAAGAAAAAATACCAAGAATTCTCGGAACTGATGAGCCAGGTTGAAATTTACTGGAAATTTACGGCAATATGAAACTGTTGAACGAGAAATACAAGGTAAAAAAAAACCACGTTTGTTTCAATCGTTTACGATTTCCTACTTATTTATTAATTAACCTAAAAAACACTGTGCTTCGGCTTCGTTACATGCTCGTTACAGGGATGGTGTTAAGTTTGAGTATAAGGAGACATCCATGTGTGGTGCTTTGGCCTTATCTAATAAAGTGGTTGTCTTTAATTATTTATATGTTCTGTTAATTTATCTTAATGTAAGCAGCATCTGCCTTCAAACTGTATTCGCTCCATGCTTAACGGTCTACGACCGAATATACTCTTATCGTTATTTTCGTTTAATTAAATCTCCCAACATTAAATATATCATTGTATGATTAGATAGTATAAAGTAACATAAGGTGATATGTATGTGTACTGTGTATTCAATTTAAATTTTGCACTATTTTAGTGCAAAACCTGCACTCCATCTCCAGCAACTACACTAAATTTTGCTCTAAAAATAATCTATAATATTTTGCTTTATTTATTTAATATTACGTGTTATTATTTTATAATCGATACACATATTTTCATATGTAATTTTATGTAATATAATATTTATTAACTCAAACATAACAAAATCATAATAATATGTTGAATTTAATTAAACTAATACAAATACAATTCATAATAATATTGTATATAACTTTATAATATTGAAATTTTATTTTTCAGCAGTTTATAATGTAATTTAATGTAATGTTTTTAGTTTTATGTGTGGTATTTTAAATCTCATAGTACTTTTTGTTTATTATTTTAATAGTTTTACCACATAACTGAAATAACTTTAACATTATTTTTTATTAATTGATTGAAACAGAAAATAATTATAATATTTAAAACAAATAAAGATATACTAACAATATATAAAGAAAAAAAAAAAGAAACAACAAAAAGAAAAGAAAAAGAAAAAAAAGCGCAATGAACAGTGCAACGTAGTGCAGAATATTGGTGCACTGCTGGAGAACGATCCAGCACACACACACAAAAAAAAAACCAAAAAAAAAAAACACACACACAGAACTATTAAGGAGATTGTTGGAGATGGTCTACATAATACAACACCAATAATAAATTCATTTGATTTCCGTTGCTTAAACTAAAATATGAATTCAACTTAATTTAATTTACCTTAAACTCCTGAAAGTAATCATCCTTGTGGGTGCTTGGCACAACCTTCCACTGAATTCAAGATGGAATTCAGTTGAATAAGTTTTGTTACAATCCTCGAAACCTTACCCGGCACCAACCTACTTCACAACATTAAATGGACCATATAATTATTAATTTACTTGTTTAAAATAAAAATACAAATGAAGAAAGCAAGTTTTAGATTAAATATACTGTGTGTGTGTGTGTTTTCGACTACCCAGCATTTCGGCAAGCTACAATTGCCACCGTAATATAATATTTATTAACCCAAACATAACAAATTCATAATAATATGTTGAATCTAATTAAATAAATACAAAAAAATTAGAAACTCAAATGTTATATTATTAGTTTTGTGTGTGGTATTTTAAATCTCATAGTACTTTTTTTTATTATTATTTTAATAGTTTTACCACATAACTGAAAAAACTTTAATATTATTTTTAATTAATCAATTGAAACACAAAATAATTACAATATTAAAAACTAATAAAAATATACTAACAATATATAAAGAGGAAAAAATAAACAACAAAAAGAAAAAGAAAAATGCAATGAATAGTGCAACGCTAGTGCAAAATATTGGTGAACTGCTAGAGCACAATCCAGTGCAAAAAAAAAAAAAAGAAAAAGGCACGCAGCACAATTTTAAGGAGATTTTTGTTGTAGATGGTCTAAATAATCCTAAGAATAACAAAGTCGACACCTAAAACGTGTTCAACGCGTACAACACCAATAATAACTTCATTTGATTTATGTTGTTTAAACTAAAATAAGAATTCAACTTAATTTAATTTACCTTAAACTCCAGAAAGTAATCATACTTGTGGGTGCTTGGCACACCCTCATACTTCATCTTCAATTGGCACGGTGCCTGAAGAGGTCAAAGCTAAGAGACACCGCGAAGAAACTGAAACTTGCATTAAAAACAAACGAGAAGAGGGTGAATTGTCTACAAATAGAAATCGGAAAACAATTGTGTATGTAAAAAAAATGATGTAATTGATGGCTAGAAAAAATAAAAATGGGAAAATAATTGTATACTTAAAAAAAAATCACAAGAAATCATATGCTAGTGGATTTTATTTAGAAAAAATCACAAGAATTTCACAAAAGCATAAACTCCTAATTTCTCTCTTTGGTGGTTTCCGATCCACTCGGTTTGCACTACTTTGGGAGCATGTTCGGCATGGGTACATTGATGAGAGCCCAGGATTATATGCTGACGAGGACGCACGAGAGGAACTGCTGTCTCACGTACGAAAGCGTGATGGAAGATGATTTATGCGGCAGAGTTCTGAAATAATATACAATTATTTAACCTTTTTTATTATTATTTTCATCAATTACATCAATTTTTTTTATATATAAACATCTGTGACAATTCACCAATTTCATTACAGGAACATTACATCTATATATATATATATATATATATATATATATATATATATATATATATATAATTGCTGTCAGTATTAGGGCTAGCAAATATCCATTTCCTATATGTTCTCATCAGGAAGGCGCTACAAGTTATTTAAGATTGCAGTATTATACAACTAACTTATGCATTACAACATATGTGTTCATTAAAAAGGTTTTTTAGTGCACCGCTAGTGCAGAATATTGGTGAGGACAAAAATAGCACTCAACGCTATTTTAAGAAGATTGCAAACAAAAGAACGAGAAGAGGGTGAATTGGTTTATGTCCACATTCTGTCTCCGTAACATATAGGCATATGAGTGATCTCAAAATGCATCTCCAAAGTCTGTAACTAGAGAAGTGTGTTATATATTTAATTACAGTGTTTGTAAGGTATGGAAAGCAAAAAAGTAATAACCTTTTAGATCCAAAGCACCTTTTTCATGGACACGGTAAGATCTTCATTCTAGACTGTTCACAGCTTCTCCTGCTATTAAAAATATATATATATATATCAAAACTGGACCCCCAGCTACAGTTGCACATATAGCTGTACAAAAGAAAGAACACGCCACGATGATTATATAACAAGTGGAGGAGAAAAACGTATGGATTTCAAGGCGCCGATGAGCCTTTGATATTTAACAAGTGGAGGAGAAAAACGGGCAGAGGAACGTGAAGGGGTTAAACAGTAGAGTCCACTTAAGGATATATTTGGATGGCAGTTATCATGTTCTTGATGAGCTGATACATTATAGTAGGCCCACATCCCAGTAGCTATGGAAGCCCGCAAATGGGAAGCTCGAGTTAGGAATAAATACAAAACCAAGATTGAAACCTCTTCTGTTTGGCTGGAGGTATGAGGTCTAGTTTTGAATTCAGTGTTCTCTCTCTCTCTAGTATTTAAATGGTTATTATTTGGTTCTGTTGGATTTAGGGATAATTACAAAAAGAATCCTTGAGGTTCGACCTAATTACAAAAAATAAAAAGGTTAATTTTCAAATTACAAGATATACAGTTGAGGTTTAATTTAGTATTATAAATAAGGGGCTAATAAGGAGCTAACTGTAATTATTTTATAAATGTGAAGGGGGTTTGGAATCTTTTTTGTTTATGAAGGGGGTAAAATGTTAGAAAAACTAAAACTTCACGGGTATTTTTTGTAATTTTGAAAGTTAGCTGATTTTTTTTTGTTGTGATTAGGTCAAACCTCAAGGGTACTTCTTGTAATATAATATGAAGTGTAACAATAAAATAAAGTCAAATCAACAGAAATAAATTCTTGGGATATCGAATGAGCATTTTCACGCATTTTAACCTGCGTTAAGTATTTCACACATTTTCGAATAATTGTGTTATTTGATACACGTCCACTTTAAATCGCCTTCCATTTCTCTCCAAGTTTAATAATTATTTACGCATTACGAATGATTTGCAAGTCAGATATCTAAACACTACTTATTTAGCATATGCACGAGACAAACCTTATCATTCTCCCCTAATTCTCTCACTGGAGTTGCACAGAGGTTCTGAAGAATACAATGAATAATGAGGTTATACAATTGGAATTGACAAAAGATTGAAATGCTATAGAAAGTAGAGCACCAAACGAATCAAGCTCAGGAAATGTAATATATTATTTAATCAGCTCTAGCAAATTGATTGTACATAATATTCACATTAGATTTTAACACAGCTCAAGCTAAAAAAAAAATTAAAAAACTTAATCTTGATTTAGAACTTGAATTTTTTAATAGTATTGGGATGAGCTTAGAATCATTTAAAACAAGGAATTGAACTACAAACCTTGAGATCACTGCCAGAAAAGCCATCTGTCATGTGTGTAATTGCATCGAAATCAACATCATCCGACAACTCTTCCTTTGCCAGTATCACTTTCTATATCTTAGATCTATTAGCGATGTCAAACAAATCTACCATGCATCTGCATAAGAAAAAGGAAAGGGAAAAATATTATGAATATATCCAGAGATAGGCTTGATCATGTAATTTTATAATATTCTTTATTTTATTCATTTAAACATACTGCGTATGAAATTTTATTTGATATAATAATTATTAATGCAAGATTAAAATAACAATACATAATAATATGTTAAATTTAATTAAATTAACACAAAACAAAAATAACAATTCATAATGATTTTGTATTTTGTAATTTTATGTAAGTTTCATTTTAGTAGTTGAATGTAGTTTTTATTGTTGCTGTAAATTTATGTTTCAACATTTTATAACCATAAATATAATATCCTTATAATTTACTTAGCAATTGCTGCTGGATAAATATATTTTGGTTGAAAAATAGGTTTTCAACAAAAAAGACTATTCCAATGATTCTCAAAAACGTCATCTGTAAACATTCAGCTCGTCACTTCAATCCTCTCCCAAGACGATAGCTGAGGCAAGGCACCTTTTTCCCACTGCGCTCAAGTTTGTTGCTTCCCAACCTTGCCCTCCTTGCAAACTTCAACCTGTAAAATGCATCACAAATACAATACCCAGTGAGACTACAAATTCTGATTCTAAACTACTTAGACTGAGCCAATCAAGTGTATTATACCTTGTCCGCAAGGTCCTCGCCCGCTTGAACCCCTCCAACAACATAAATAGAATCCTTAAGAACAGCAGCAGCTGAATATTGATTTATTGCACGAGCACATTCCAGTGATTTGTTGTAAAAGAAGAATAACATTGTTTATGGCAATGAGAGACTGTTTTTTAGTTGGCCAGCCCATAGTAGTCGCCTCTAAATTTTTGTTTCAACATTTTATAACGTAATTTTATGAAACTTTTTTAATTTTATGTTTAATGTGTTAAATCTCATAGTACTTTTTATTAATTATTATCAAGTTACACATTATAATATTTTAATAATTTTACCAAGTATAATTGAACTAACTTTAATATTAATTTTTATTAAATTTAAATACTAAAATAATTGCAATATTTAAAAACTAATAAATATAAACATAACAATTTAAAAACAAAACAAAAAAAAAAAAAGAATAGGGCAATGAATAGTGCAACGCTAGTGCAGAATATTGGTGCAATGCATGAGCACATTTAGAAGAATAACGTTGTTTACGGCAATGGGAACTGTTGAGTGAGAAATACAAGGTGACACATCTCTCAGAAACACCATTCTCTAAACAACATTTAGAAAGTAAATGACACGTAGGAATCTTATTCTTTTGCATAATATCTGATTATCTTACAAATTACAGATGACCAACATATTTCCACCATATAGAGGACAAGGTGAGGTCCACTTCCTAAAACTAATGGCTGAGGAGATCGAAAATGGCGGGTATGCGCCAGGTTTGACTTTCAGAAGTGAAAGCATGTTGTGTGTGTTCAGGAAGTTTCGTATAGTGTGTTGTCCGATTTACTCAGACTGTTTTCTAAAAATAAAAATCAAGCAGATCAAGAAAAAATACCAAGAATTCTCAGAACTGATGAGTCAGGATGCAATTTACTGGAACAAGAAGAATAATGTTGTTTACGGCAATATGAAACTGTTGAGTGAGAAATACAATGTTAAAAAAAAAAAAATTGTTTCTATCGTTAACGAATTCCCACTTATTTATTAATTAACCTAAAAAACACTGTGCTTCGTCTTCGTTACAGGCTCGTTACAGGGATGGTGTTTCCGTCGGAGAACAAAATTATGACCTCATGTGCCATATTTTCGAGAGTGGAGTTAAGTTTGAGTAAAGCGAGTTAACCAGATATCCATGTGTGGTGCTTTGGCCTTAAAGTGGTCGTCTCTAATAATTTCATGTTCTGTTAATTTATCTTGTTGTAAGCAGCATCTGCCTTAGGACTGTATTCGCTCCATTCTTAACGGTCTACGACCGAATATACACTTATAGTTTTGGTTTCGTTTAAGTATATCCTTTTATGATTAGATAGTATAACACAATGTGATATGAAGGTGATATGTATGTGTACTCTCCTCCAGCAATTTGCACTATTTTAGTGCAAAACCTGCACTCCATCTCCAGCAACTGCACTAAATTTTGCTCTAAAAAACAATATTCTATAATATTACTTGTTTTATTTATTTAATATTAATTGTTATTATTTTATAATCGATACACATATTTCATATGTAATTTAATGTAATAATATTTATTAACTTAAACATAACAAATTCATAATAATATGTTGAATTTAATTAAATTAATACAAAACAAAATAAACAATTCATGATAATATTGTATATAACTTTATAATTTTGAAATTTTATGTTTCAGCGGTTTATAATATAATTTTATGTAACATATTTAGTTTTGTGTGTGGTATTTTAAATCTCATAGTACTTTTTATTTATTATTTTAATAGTTTCACCGCATATAATTGAATTAAATTTAATATTATTGTTTATTAATTAACTGAAATACAAAATAATTACAATATTTAAAACTAATAAAAATATACTAACAATATATAAAGAAAAAAAATAGAAAACAACGAAAAGAAAAAGAAAAGCGCAATGAATAGTGCAATGCTAGTGCAGAATATCGTGTGAGATGTGATCAGATTTTATTTAGTAATATTCCTTATTCATATAATCATTTTTTTTATTATTATTTTATTATTTAATCCTTAGTTACTCAACAATTTAAATTACCCAACTGTCAATAAAAGGCAGCTTAGGAGGATCATCTCGTGGTGGCTGTGCTCCACCGGATAAACCCGCACAGGTGGCAACAAGTCCTCATCCTGCCATGATATATGTATACCTGAAATTATGAAATTATAATCACAGATCATCATTATCAACAAATGTATAGACTAGAACAAGAATCCACCAGCAAAAAGGTTTATTAAACCACACTTGGCATGCTGACTAAAAAACAACTACATGGATTTTTCAAATTAGGAGCATTTGGTTTGTTAATGCTGGAACAGCATCTATAATTATTTTAATTCTAAACTAACTATAAACATCTATTTAATTATGGGCAGAACATGCAACGAGGGGAAAATCACTAATCACTAAAAATATACTTAAAATATTTAAAATAGAATATGATCAAGACAATAGTTTCGATGATGTACACCTGAACACATTTCCACTAAAGAATATAAAATAGTTTTTATTTTTCTTTACTTTGTTTCTAGAAAATAGTTGAAATAGAATGAACTTGAACTTAGCACTGCTATTCAAAATCTTAGTGAAAACACTGGATTTCTCGGGGGTGGGGGGAAGCTACAAACACGCATAATTATTTGATATGTTGTTGACAACAGCCTACATGTTATAGTACTTGACAAATACCCTCACTTGCTATAGATGGCTACAATGCAGCCGGGTTAGTGTGTATGTTGTTGAGAGCTTCTAGGTGCGGATGAGGATACATTCTGCGATGAGCGGTGGCTGTTATACCTGTCGTGAGACCTCACAAACATCTCCTTGTCTTTTTTGTAGACCTTGCTTTAATTTGCTCGTCTAATTGTTGGTTTATCTCCATAAGCCCCAGATTTCTTTCTTCCAACAACTGCAAAGTTTCTGAGGTTTGTGCAGCAACAGACCAGTTTTTGACAGGAAATATGATAACTGGTTCCCAGTGGCCAAAAGAAAATAGTCCTTTTGCTTTTACGATTTCCCCATCCAAAGAAACGGCTCCGTCTTTAAAGCAGGATTGAGCCATCATCGTGCACTCCCTATCTCTGTAGACTTGGAGCTCACCAAAAAGACGGTAACATAATGTCTCGCGAAGGCCATGACCACTCTTTGTCCTTGTCTCTATGCTTACCATCTTAATCACATACCCTACAAATCCTTGTGGTCAATCACCCCCTGGCAAAGTAGGCACTTTCAGGAGCAGTAGGATTTCAGGACCAAAGCTTGGCACTGTGATGCTCAGCCCAATATCATCAAGGCACAATGCAAGACCTTCACTAGCCAACTTGTGAAGGGTAGCTGCTTCATAATTTTCGAACACAGTTGCAAGCATTTGCTCTTCACCAAGATGTTTCGCCAACACCCTGCTAAGCTTAATGGTTGGAGTAGTTCCAAGAAGTGCTACAACAGCAATCAAGCCTTGAAGTCTTGATTCAAATGGTTCTTCTTGAAGCAATTTGCAGACAACAGCAGCTGCAGATTGAGTTCTGCTTTTAATTTGTTCACGAATCCACTCTTGTCCGCACATGCTCGACACATCCGGAAGATCACGATCCATGGAGGATGGAGAAAAAAAAATCGTTGTAAATAAATTTGCAGTGCGAACCATACACATTTGCACATCTCACGAAATTAGTTCTCTGAAGTTATTATCAAGAAGTATATCCAATGCAAACAACTTACGGAGCCTAAAATTTATGGTGCGTGCAGATTGTAAACAAGTGCAAAGACAAATATATATGTTGGAGGTTGTGTTTGGAAAGGGGTTTGAATTCAATAGATTTCAAAATCCATGAAAATCAAATACCTTGGAGTTTGTTAAAAGGAAAGAGATTTTTTTTGTATTTATCTGAAGTAAATAATACAATAAGGCCCATCCTATAAATAGTCACCCAAAGAGTAAAAGCAATTAAATGAAGGAGGGCTGCTCAAGGTGACTAGTGAATAGCTCAAGAAGCGTAGAACCTAGAAAACACAAGACTCAATACATCAACGCAGGACTCAAGACGAAATATTATACTACTCCAACAAAAAACAAGAGCAATTATTAGTTAACCAACAACTTGAGCCCTTATGCCATCTAATGTACACAGAGCAATTATCATTATCTTGATAACACTAATATTTAGTGAAATGAAAATATAAGCTCTATCCTAGCCAGTTCCATACTCACTTGAACGAGGCGAATAACTCCAAATATAGATGGACTTTAAATTCAGCAACGGCAGCTGAAACTAGAAAATCTGCACCTTAAAACTAAGCATTACGAGTTCATTAACCATAAACACCATGTAGTATTTATCTCACATATAGACAACACATAAATTGTTGTATTTATATCATACCATAGGAAAATTCCCTTTTACAAGGCATCATAAACTGACAATAAGCATGAACAGTCAAATGAAAGGAAATGCGACATAATGATTCAACAAATTTAATACACACATTAATCATCTCAAGCATATACGCACACCTCTTCGCAATCACTATACCAGATGAACATCAGGAAACAAAGATTAGTTTAAAAAATCAAACTAAAACACACTATCCAGATTTTATTTGCTATAAGCATTTATGATCAATTAACAAGTTGAAAATAGAGTGAAAGAGGTAAGTTGCAGCTACAATAATTTATAGAATGACAAATAGAGAACGGTAAATACATTAGTGAAAAAATTATCTGACATTGAGGATTTAAACCTCCAGACCAATTAACTCGGGTTTTTTAGTGCAACTTCCATTTTTTTCTCCTTGGGTTCCATTTGTTAGGTATGGAAAAGAATCTTGACAACCCTGTTTTTTCCTTTTTTTTTTTTTTTTTCAATTTGTAAATTTAACATGTGAAAACCATGTATTAAACATCCAGGCATTCAAACAAATCATATGCAAGCAGATTTGCACAAGATCCAATTATAATTAGCTAGAAGAACAAACAACAAAGGCTTAAATAAGCATACAAAAATGAAACTAGCTGCAGTTTTAAGCAACGAACCAGATCTAGAATACTTTTAATTTCTAAACCGTCGGAACGTTACTTCAATCTCCTTGATCTAGATCTGTCAAAGAAAGCAGAACAAAATACACAATTAATCCTCGGTATGAAGATTTATCAAAATACTATCAAATGTGAACTAATTATTTAGCACCTATTTGAGATTTCTCCTCGATATCAGATCCGAAAAATAAATAAATTAACTTGCCCAAAAGTAGCCGAAAAAATAACAAAACGAGCAAGGAAAGAGAGGCCCTGAGTTCAATTAGAAATGAATATCAATTTTCTTTTGTTAGAAAATTTTGATTTGTTTGTTAAATTTCAAACACAAATTCAACCCGGCAGAACGAATAAGGAATGAGAATTTGCTTTCTGAAAAATCGACAATGAGCGGCGGCAACAAATTAGGGTGCGGGAGGGATTTATAGGGCAGTTTTAGGGTTGGGGCACGTGAGCAAACGTTAGGGAGATGAAAATGCGTGAAATTTACTGAAATGGTATTACCGCAAATAAACAACCTTTAGCGACAACACCAGTTTTCCAGAAAAACTTTAGTTGCAAAAGTGTGTTTTTCTAGTAGTGCAAATTGCCATATTCATCTAGTGCAAACTGTATATTACCATATCACATTTATTGCAAGCATTATTCGGACATGAAATTGAAATGAAGTGTAAATACCGCAGAATGGAGCTCTTGTAGGCTGTCTCTGAGATATAGTTTCACTTCAAATGTGTGTCGCTGATGCGAAAAACGAGCAAAAACAAGACAAAATACAGATCCCTCATCTCGTAGCTACTACCTCCCTAAAAACAACCAACGGTGTTTAATCTTTCCTTTTATTTTTCCTGCAAAAATGCATAACAAGAACTATAATGTAATACCTGGATGCAAACAGAGAGAAACTAGAAGCAACTAATTGTTTCTTCATTTTCTCTATGTCTTGAACAATTCCAGCAACACTATGTGTTCATATTGATATAGGCAAGATAAAGTATAATCCCCATAATCATGTTAGATCAAAATATCATGGCATCTTCATCATGAAAATTAAACTTCATAATGTAAGAAAAAATAACTAGATAAATTAAGATGCTACTCCACTTCATTCTGCAGAGAACAATTATAGGAGCGATAACAAAATCTGAAAAAGCTCATGGAGCTAGCTCGTAAATAACATCAATCTTACAAGAGAAGGAAATTTGTTATCATTAATGACTGATATCATGGCGGCAGAAGTTCAGGAAGTAATTTACTTAATCTAAGTTTTTGACTTTTATGAAATGAAATCATACAACAATGAAGAACTCTCCTACCGGACCGTCTAACGTTAGACCAAATCCACTAAAACTATATCCAAAAATAAGGAATAAAAATAGAAAACTCTAATGAAAATCTAAAAAAAAAAAGAAACTGAAAAACAGAACCCTTAAAACAGAAAAACACTGAAAGCCCTAAAAACTAAAACACAAACACACACACACAAAAAAAAAAAAAAAAAAAAAAAAAATAATAATAATAATAATAATAATAATAATAATAATAATAATAAAAATTTAACCCCTATAAAAACAAAAGAATTAAAACCTGGAAAACAACTCCTAAAATAGGATTTTTTTTTTTTTTAAACTAAAAATCCTATAAAAAATTACTAAATTATAAAAGAAATGAAAAATACTAGAAAAAGGTGCAAAGATACAAATCTCAAAAGATAAAGTAAAATTACATAAATTTGAGCTCTATTTGATGAAAAGTGGCTCGATGGAAAGTACTTCCGTCAAACGGTTTTTAACACAAATTTTTGTCTGCATCAATTACTACTACATGAAGGGTTTTGCGGATCACATGTTGTTGCAAAAAAAAAAAAAAATGCGACGACGTTTGTAACGGATTCAAAATATTTTGCGAATCACAAAGTCAAAATAACACAAGTCAAACAAAATCATCATCACCATCATCATCATCATCTGTGTTTGGCGGTTGTGCACTCGACGAGCACGAATAATTGGGACCTGGTGGTGGAGGAGGGACATCAGGCAGCTGCACATGTGGGATCAATCGTCCACAGATCTCTCTCATCTGTGCGATGACAGCGCGTAGATGGGCCTCGGTCGCATCCCGTTCTTGTAAGCGCTCTTCCAAATCTCTAATCACGCGCTGATACTCATTGATGTCTCGCTGCGCGATGGCCCGGCGAGAAAGACTGGGGCCCACTCCATTCATGTGTCCCCTCCGAGTCCCAAGAGTATCTGCCAGGATGCCACACTCGTCGATAGGACCATTAGCCGCTGCCTCTGCAACTCTCTCATCAAGAAGATGCTACAAAATATTTAAGATTGCGGTATTATACAACTAACTTATGTATTACAATATATGTGTTTATTAAAAGGGTCAATTCACTAACATGGATCTCCTCCGCATCAGGATTCAATTCTTTCCAATTGTCAATCACAGATTTCGTCTCTTGTGTCTCCGGGTCAGTCTAAAGTAGATTAGCCATAAATCAATATTTGACCAAGATGTTTATATTATAGTTGGCAATTAACATATTTTAAATGTCTTACCTTATTAGCACGGTGCCGAGTGTACGGGATTCGCCCTTGTTTGCTCTTGGACAATTTTTTGGCACGATTTGAAGAGTTTGTGGCAGACTTTTGCTGCATAAAAGTTAAGTTAAATGGTCCACAAGCAAAGAGATTTTCTTAAAACACAATTTCAACAAAATAAGAGCATCTTCAATACTCTGTACTATTTTAGTAGCTGATTATGCACTATTGTTGTATTGTAGTGCATCATATGCACTCCATCTCGAACGGTCTACACTAAAAAAGAATATTTTATTAACATTTTTTAATTATTCATTTAATCCTAATTTTCATCAATTCATAGTTGAGAAACATATTATATGTAATAAAAGGAAAAAAAAAATAGCTTGATAAATAGCTGAAGGCTATTACTAGAGCAAAACTGTTCAGAATCCTATTTTAGTGCAAAATATTGATGCACTGCTGGAGAAGAATCCAACTCAGTAATAGCACTAAAGAATATTTTAAGGAGAGATTGTTGGAGATGGTCTAAATAAATAATTACCAGAAATTTAGGTGATGAGAATCTATTGCAGCAACGCAGCCAGTGCTCCGGATATTGTATAGTTTTGCCCTCACACGATCCGGGTCCTCTCGAGCACCATTATATTTGAAGTGGTCATGCAGATTACTCTTCCACTCCTTATAGCACCTCTTCGCGTCACGCTCCACCCTGTCACGGTAAACACCATTCTCGTAGGTGTAATCGATGTCGAACCATTCCTGAAACACAACAAGAAACATAATTAAACAACTAAAACAATTAAGAAGAAAAATATGCACTAATTCACATCATACCAACAGTCTTTCAAAGATTTGTGTCCGCTGGTGCAATGGGATCCACGCAACGAATCGTGATAAGGCTCACACTCTTCTCGAGTAAGGATCCCAATGGCACTATCATACCATGTGCCATTGCGGTCAAGTCCCTTGAAAGTCAAAGTTTCCTCGTCGAAAGGTACACGAATCCTGCTACCGTCTGCAACCTCGCAGAGCATTGCTTCTCCTTTTGCCGGCCCTCGACCCTTGCGTTTTTTTGGGGCAGAAGGAGCAGCTGCCCACATAAATATTTGAACAAATTATGCAATAGGGTCGAATGAAATATAAGGGCATCTCCAGCAGTTTGCACTATTCTGGTACAGGTTTTGCTCTATTTTAGTGCAAAACCTGCACTCCATCTCCAACAACTACACTAAATTTTGCACTAAAGAGAATATTCTAAACTATTCTTTATTTTATTAATTTAATCTTAATTATTGTTTTTTTTTAAGGATAAACATATCGCATATGTACTTTTATTTAATGTAATATTTATGCAAAATTAAAATATGTTAAATTCTAATTAAATTAAAAGAAAAAAAATAACAATTCATATTAATTTTGTATCTCTATGTCCAGCAACTACACCCAGCACAAAGGCCGCTTTTAAGTTGATCTGCGAAGCGAACGCTGTCCTTTCGGACCCCACAAAGAAGCCTTTATACGACAATAAGATTTATAGTGACGAAAACTAATCAATACAACAAGCAATAGGGAGCTCAGGCCAGCGTTTCTAATGGTTTTAGTTGTCTGAACCAAAATCAAGCGGCTCAGTCGAGCTTCTCTATCAGGCAGTAAATGTTCTGGACGAGCTGAGCGTTTTGCAGCGTGAAATGCCAGCATTGCTTAAAGAACTTCATGGGGTTATGAAATATCCGCCCAAGGTGCTCCAGCGGGACCCAATTGGATCCCACCAACTGCTCATACAGTGCCCGTAAAACCTGGTGTGCTGAATCTGGGTAAATTCTTAACACAACGGGTGTTAAAAATGACATGAGCCATCTCAGTGGTGTGGATAGGAAGGACAAAAAAGTAAATAACTGTGAGGTTAAGTCCTCGCAGGGGGGACATGCAATGGAGATGCAAATAATAGAGAAACGAGAAAAATAAAAGCAGGAAGAGGGGAAGAAAGCGTGTAGTGGAGTCTAGTGAGAGTAGTGACTGACTAAGAAGATGTGACCGTTAAGAAAAATATAAATCCCGGGCCGATAGAGAGAAAAAACGAATCACATTCACGTTGAGGTGAATTAGGGTTGAAAATGATCTATATTAGTGCAGAATATTGGTGGTGCACTGCTGGAGCACAAAAATAGCACTCAGCGCTATCTTAACAATGTTGCTGGAAATTTTATAAATACATGTCATATAATGAACGAATGTAACTCAATAATTTAAATTACCCGACTGGCAATTAGAGGGCAGCCTAGGAGGATCTTCTCGTGGTGGCTGTGCTCCACCCGATGAACCCGCACAGGTGGCTACAGGTTCTCTTCCTGCCATGATGTATGTTTACCTGAAATTATGAAATTATAATCATCAACATCAACAAATGAATGGACTAGAATAAGAATTCACCAGCAAAGGTTAATTAAACCACACCACCATATTGGGGCATTTGGTTTGTTAATCTCAGAACAACAGCATCTTTAGTTACAATTTTAATTGCTTTTGATACATATAATTGTTGTATTTTTACCATAGCAAGGAGCATTACCATTTATAATGCATCATAAACTTTGACAATAAGCATGAGCAGCCATAACAAAAGAAAATGCAACATGATGATCCAACATATTTAAGATACACTTCAATTTTCTCAAGCATACACACACACCTCTTCGAAATCTTGAACCATACCAAATGAATATCAGGGGAAAAAAATTTGGAGGGAAAAAAAAAGATAAAATCAAATTAAAACACAATATCCAGATTTTATTTGTTATAAACATTTATGATCAATTAACCAAAATATGGAAAAAATTTCCATCTAGCAAGCTTAAAAAACAAGAGTCCACTTGAAAAACTTTTTCATTAACAATAACTACTCAATTGCGATCTTAGCATATTTCTTGTTCCTATGGAACAGCAAATACACCAACATTGCAGCTGGACCTCATATAAGTTACAGCTGCATTAACAGAGCTTACATACATTTATAATTTATGGAAGATTAACAGCACTCCTTCAGTAAATCTACCAGACACAATTTTCGATAATAAAAAATGGTAAATGGAGAACGGTATATACATTAATAGAAAATTCATCTGATGTCAAAGATTAAAATCTCCAGACCATTTAAGTCAGTGTTTTATATTGTAACTTCCAATTTTTTCCTTTGTGTTTCTTTCCGTTTGGTATGGAAATGAATCTTGACAACCCTCTTTTTTCCTTTTTTTCATTTGTAGATTTAACACATGCAAATCATGTATTAACATCTACCATTCAAATAAATCATATCCAAGCAGATTTATACAAGATCCGATTATAATTAACTCAAAGAACAAGCAACAAATGCTTAAATAAGCATACAAAAAGAAACCAGATGCAATTTTAAGCAACTGACCAGATCTGGAATACTTCTAAACCGTCAAAAACTTCACTTGAATATACTTGATATAGATCTGTCAAAAGGTAGAACAAATACACCATTAATCCTCGGTAAGAAGATTTATCAAAGTTAATCAAAATACAATCAAATATGTACTAATTAATTAGCACCCTCTTGAGATTTCCCCAATTGCAGATCTGGAAGCCTAGGCTACAAAACAATGATTAAAAAACACGAGTATGGAGTAAATCGTCAGATTGGAGTCCAATTACAAACGAATTTGCCAATCGGTTTTCTTTTGTTTTGATTATCCAAAGAAAAAATTGCTTCCAACGATTGGGAATGATGAGAAATTGCTTTCAAAGACAAATGAGAGGCAGAAATAAGTAAGGGCGATTTTAGGGTTAAGGCGTGTGAGAAAGAGTGAGAGGGAGATGAAAGTGTGAAATTTGATAAAACATAGGTAACAAAATGAATTATTAGTGGCGAAAAAATGCTGTCAGAAAGAAAACAACCTTTAGCGACAACACGACACCAGTTTTCGAGAAAAAAAATTGCTGCAAAAGCGTGTTTTTCTCGTAGTGAACATGTACCATAAACATCTGGTACAAACTGCATGTTACCATATCACATTTATTTCAAGCATTATTCAGACAAAAAAATGAAATGAAGTGCAGATACTACAAAGTATCACTTCAAATGTGTGTCGTTACCACAAAAATGAGCAAAAAAGGACAGTTTCTCAGCTCTTTTTCTTTTCTTTTTCCTGCAAAAATGCATTAATAGAACTTTAATGTAATACCTGAATGCAAAAAGATAAGAGGTAGCTAATGGTGTCTTCATCTGGAGGGAAAAAAAGAGAGCCTATTTTGGATAGTAGGACAACTTTTTTACCCATTTCGATAAAGGCAATGCTCCATTTGGATTGAGGGACTTGAGGAAGGATTTGGGGAAGTATTTGAAATTCATCATGATTTCAAATCCCTTAATTTTTAGTCCATTTTTGGTGGATTTGAAATTCATTCCAAAACCTAGTCATTTGAAATGCATCCTCCTATATACATATATACACACAATTACGCTCAAAGTCACTCTCTCTCATACACAGTACACACATTTCACACACACACACGAAAAAAAAAAGGAATACCTATTTCACACAAAAAAAATCACACACACAAAACAAACACACTACACACATCTCATATACATAAAACACACTAGAATTTATAAATTTATATTTTTCAATTATTTACCAATTAAACAATTGATAAAACAATACACAAAATCTGTAATTGATTTGAAATTTTCACAAATCCACATTACACCCAAACAAGAAACAAGAAATGGAAATGAAAGGATTTTAATCCAAGGAATTTGAAAATCCATGAATTTTGAAATTCTTTGGATTTCAAATCCCTCAATCCAAATGGATTGAGGGGAAAAACTTTTTCCACCAGTGATGACAAAAGTACCCTTATTAAAGTGGGGACCCGTCACCCGTTGACTATGAACTGACTGACACGTTCGTGTCACTCAATATTAATAAGGGGGCACAATCATCCATTACGAACATTTTCAAATCATATTTGAAACAACTCCACATGAATTCAAAATGCACATCTCCAAAAATAGATGGTAGCTTTTATTTATGGCACGATTGTGCCAAACATTTCCATATCTATTTGTGTCTTAAAAAATAACAAAGACGAATTTGAGAGAAAGAAAAAATATGCTTGAAGAAGAAAAGTAACAATTTGAAAATGAAAAGAAAGAATGGGGCTGTTTTGTCTAAGAGAGAAAGAACATTCTAGTCTCTACAACCAAAAAGTGGTTAAAAGTTGTTTACTATCCAAGAGTGTGTCCAAATGACCATATTTCATGTTTTCTTGAGCAATTCCTGCAACACCATGCATTCATAAAGCATTTATATATATATATGGATACCAGATTTCGTTACCGCCCAGTTAAGTTAAATCAAAATATCCTGTCATCAGCGTCATGAAAATTGAAAATCAAATTCTAAGAACAAAGTCACTGTGCTAAGATGCAACTCACTCTGCAGACAATAAAATAAAGGAACAGGAAGAAATTTGAAAAGCTTATGAAGTAAGCTCGTGAACAACAATCTCTCCCATTTCATTAACTGAGGTTAATTACAAGAATGCCCCTGAGGTTTAGCCTAAATACACAAAAAAAACATAAAAATAAATAATAGGATCAAACCTCATGGGTGGCTTTTGTAATTATCCTTAGTTATTTTTATTTTATTCTAACCTAAAACTTCCATATAAATATTCATTATAGTAATAAAGAATTTACAAACAGTCGAAGAGAACAGTTTTGAAAAATCACGTCTCGAACGCCACAGATTAAGCAACACATGAGATCGTTATCGCAATAAAGGTGTAATTTAGAAATGCTGCAATTGAAAACAATCAAATTTAGCCATTGAGAACTTTATTCCCCAGAGGGTGAACTCAAAGATGTCACAAGCCAATAATCATATTCATCCAGATTAGAAACAAAGTAGAACATTTTATTTCACTTTTACACCCTATTAAATTTATTTAATTCCTATCAAAATGCTGCTAATTGATTTTTTTTCACCTTTCAATCCAAGAGGTCCCCAATCTTTGTAGTTGGGGCTCTTACAAATAGTAAGTCCAATAAATGAAAAATAACACTATTTTCCAGAAAAGGAAAAAAAAAAATCAACCATCGTTACAAAGGTTACTAGTTACATCCATTATTGGCACGATCTATATATTTGTAGTCAAAATTTTAGCTCACCTTATACGGCTATACAGAGTACTGGAGTAGTATGATTGGTAATATGACCCCAAAGCGTCTTCGGCCCAAGAGTGGCCCGACACGTTCCATTGTCTCCTCTCCGAATTCTCGAACTATTGCTCCTCAACGTATTTTTCATCCTCGAATTTAGCTCTCGTGTCTCCGTTTTAATCCGAGACCGCATCCTCCTCCTACAGAGCGCTTTAATCAATTCTTAACTATGTATATCAAGATTTGATTTACTAGTTTACGTAGCAAACCGAGACGTATTCGAAGGGCGAAAGCCCGATCCAGCAATATCGCGTGAGTGAAGAAGGGCAATGCGTCTTTGTCGAGTAGTTCTAAACTCCGATACTGCATTCCCGGATTGATTCGATGGGCGCGGATATACCCGTAGACGTGTTAATTCGGTTAATAACCGGCCGATTATCGGCGGTTAATTTAACCGGTTTTGGCTTAACCGTAACCTTAACCGATTGACCGGTTAGGTTACGGTTAAACCGGTTAACCACTGGTTTTTATTTTTATTTTTTTAAATTAAATTTAGAAATTTAAATAAAAATTGAATAATTGAAATTTAAATGGAATTAGAATGAAATAAATAAATTTTGAATTTTTGAAGTAATAAGTTTTTATTTATTTTGAAACATTAAAAGGACTTGATTTTAATGTTAATATTCACAAACAACCAAATTAATAAGATGATGACATTTATTTTAAAATGGGAGCGGATATTTGCACCCCAAAATTTGATGAGTTGGCCCTATGGATGAGAACACCCCAATAATATTTTAATTATATTAGAATTTTACTAAATCAACCCCATAAACTCCCTATTTTACCCTTATCTAATATATAATATAAATAAAAAAGATTATAAAATAAAACAAAGGAAAAACAATGAAAAAAACGCAGAAAAGCAAGAAGACAAGAAAGAAAGAAAATGAAGAAGAATGATAAGAAAAATGAAGATATTTTTTTCCGAAATATTATGAAACAACAACAACAAGATGGATCATAATAAGCAATCAAACATTTAGGGTAAGTCACTTATATAGAAATTGGTGTTCCACAAAATAAAAATTTGAAAAAAAGAAATCTGAACTACGTATGGTTCGACTCTGGTTTCTAGAACAATGAAGCAGTGTTCGAAATTTTTTTTTTGCACGAAATATTCACCGCCGTATGTTCACTATCAAACTTTCTATATGCAATTAAATATTTTTGCAAAGTTTAAGAATTATCAATCCAATGGCAAGTAATTCTCATATAATTATGATTATGAAAGGAATCCGTCCAAATATCCGAACATATAGACAAACTATCAAATATTGATATCAAATTCAATTTATACTCACCGGCCATTTTTTCAATATCGTGAGTCAATTTATTTCGTGAAATCCTAGTGTTAGATGGATTAAATGCACCCCTAGTATAATTTTCATAATGATTACTATGCGCATGATTAAAAGGAAGACTCATAACGGAAATAAATTTTTCAAGAAACTTTCTATGACCACTTTCGGTATATTGAAATAAAATAGAAGAACTCGTACCTTGGCCGCCGGTCCCAACGCCTGCGGTAGATGAAGATGAGAAGTTTAGCTGTGTTTGAGAGCTTTCCATGCCATACTTGTTAGGATGCTTCTTCTCCATGTGGTATTTGAGCGACTCGTAGCCTCTATTATTTTTTTGAACCGAAGGCGTAATGAGAATTGCAATAATTGCATTGCGCTCGAGATTCGCCGTTGATCGTCTTTTTTGTGAAATGCAATCGAAAGATGGGGGAAACAGATTCCCTCGGTTTCGATTTAGGCGGCGGCATATCATCCGCTCCCTCCTCATCTTCATCAAAATTGACGGCGGCCAGCGGTTCGGTTTTGTCGGAGTTAGGTAAATCTTCTTCAAAATTGGTTTGATTTTGCGAGTCGAAGTTGATTTGGTTATATAGGTTATCAACTTCTTTCACCGTCATCTCATCGGAAACATAATCTCCGGCAACGGCCGAAGATTGTCGTCGAGATTCTCAACCTCGACCTCGACGAGAAGAGGTTGGAGTGTTGGTATTGACATTACGGGAAGAGATTGCCATAGTGGTATTATAAAAGAGAATTAAGTAAAACGAGATTAGGAAGGAATAATAAGAATATTATTGATAATATTATTTCTTGCACAAATTAGAAACTTGACTTTAAGCTTGAAAATATAAGAGAAGAAGAAGAATAGTAAAGATGAATTGGTGTGAGGATTGGTGTTGGAGAGTGGGGTATTTATAGGTGTCAAGACCTGCAAAAAAAATAAATAAAAGAAATTGAAAAAAGTAGCCGTTGTAACCAGTGGCTAAACCGGTTAACCGCGGTTAAACCGCCGAACGGCTACTTTTGTTTGAATTTGAGTTGTTGATCTTCAATGGCTAGTTGATCTCAGCCGTTGATTATCAACGGCCATCAACCGTGGTTTTAACCGGTGGTTAAACCGCCGGCATATTTTTTTTTAAACGGTTAACCGCGGCGGTTAAGGTTAAACGGTTTGGTTAACCGTAACCTAACCGTCGGCGACCGGTTGACGGTTACAGTTTTAACCGTGACGTCGGTCAACGGTCAACCGAAACCGGTCAACCGATTATTAACCGACGGTTAACCGGTTAACAGAAACCGGTTCAACACCTCTAGATATACGCACCCAAAAAACTCATGAGTTGACCTCAAATTATTTTAGACAAAAATAGGACTTA
The DNA here is from genome assembly GCA_014905375.1 of Phtheirospermum japonicum. Taxonomy (NCBI): domain Eukaryota; kingdom Viridiplantae; phylum Streptophyta; class Magnoliopsida; order Lamiales; family Orobanchaceae; genus Phtheirospermum; species Phtheirospermum japonicum. The sequence goes on from BMAC01000704.1 coordinate 300,645, forward strand.
ATGAAAAAATTAAAATAATCTTACTCACAATATATAATTAAAATTAAAAAAATAAAATTACTGCATTTATATAAACATATAACTAGTATTATACTCGTGCATTGCACGATAACTTTTTTATTTTATTTTGTCTAAAATAAAAACAATTTTTTTAAATGTATCAAAATATTTAAATAAGTAATTGTATATATATACTTAAGTTATATATATTTCTGTGTGTGTGTGTGTGTATTTCGGTAAGAACCATCACTGGTTCTCACACTAGAAATGGTTTTACCATAACCACTCCTTATATATAAATAATCTATATATTATTTAAAGATCGAATAATATTCAAAATGATATAACCTGATTCATAAAAGGATTGTTATTTGACGAAATGCACTTTACAAATTATGAAAAAACTCCTTATGCACAACATTTTTAGTTTTGTTACTATGTTTATTCTCATCATTGTCGATCAATATTTTTAATCCCTTACGGTTGGTCACCCTTGATATAGATCATGACTGAAAATTGGCTTCTTTAGGGAAAGTCCAACGTGAGAGAGAGATTGTTCTTGAATTTTGTTGATCACCATAGCATGTGACACAATCAGAAGAAATTGTCATCGTTGAAACTTGAAAGACAACCTTGAGTTCGATGGTGTGACAGTCATTCTAGGGATTAACAATAATTCACCTGCACTGCTTTCTTGAGAAATATTAGCATATACAATATGACCGTCAAGTTAACAACCAACATTACACAACAAAAGGAAATGATCGATTTTTCTCAATAACATGAGTGGAATTCTAATTTTTAGTTTTAGCTCATAGTTCAGCAATCCATAACATTTAATGTATTCAGAAACTCTGGTGAGTGGACGTCCTATAATATGTCAATGTTTGAATCGGATTTGCATGCATTATCAGAGTTAAGATATACTTTACATTCTCCATCATTTTATGACATCATGTATTTATTAATCAAATCGATCACATAAAGTGTTGGGAAAAGAATAGCATGACCCTCCAAATAAGCGAAGCATCTAGTAGTTTTTCCAAATTGTGGATATGTGCTCGCCACAATTGACAGAACATAGTCACCATCATCTTTCAATAATGGATAAACTGGATTTCAATTTGAACGTTACCATCATTTGGTCCTCCAACTATTACATCTCATATACTATTTATCGATTTGATAAATTTCTTTAACTTGACACAATTAAGATCCAAATTCTGATTCTGCAGCACCACATTCTTGGTCTACTTCAAAAACATGTAATGAGTCCTTTAATGCGAAGATTTGATCACTGTGTGAACTATGTTTGGTCTAATACCTTCTGGAACAACCGGTAAAATTTGATGAAAAATCTCCACCAAGAATTATTATTTTGTTACCAAATGGAAGCTGTGTATTAGAATGCGATCTCATCTCGTCTTTCAATATTTTTTCCAGAGTTTCAAAATAATGGCTATGCATCATTGGAGTTTTGTCCGAAATAATGAGATGCGCATCCGCCATTAATTTTGCAAGTGGAGTACCATTAATGATCAAACTCTTGGTGGATATTAAAAGTAACATTAAATCTACAATGCCCCGTTCTTCCTTTCGAAAGTAGAAGAGAAGTTATGTTGTTAGATATTACATTAAGAACAATTTCATTATTAGATTTAACAGTTGTAGAAATCATCCTCTGTATTTATAGATGAGAAATACACCATCCTTGGTTAAATGTAATGCATCTATGACTTTATCAATTCTGGCGAAATATAGTAAATTCGTATTAATGAAAACAAATATAGTTTCTTAGGTGTTCATTCTTTTGTTTTTGAGTACTAAAAACAGTTTTAGGAACTCAACATAAGGCAAACTCCGTACTTCCAAATTTTTCTTATTTGCCTCGAACCAACCTAAAACATGATATGGTGGAGTTTTATACTGAATTTCATAAACTAATATTTTTCACGCCGCTTAGCATGTAGAAATGTAATGACAATCATAATACATGTTGATCTCATCAATCTTTTTATCCTCTGCATCCCCATATTTGTTCTGATAGAATGTTATAGTGAACCTATAGTTACATTTATTGACATATTTGAACAAATTCTTGATAGATCTAAATTGGTTACACCATTTAACATTTAAATGAGCTACATAATTCAGTAATAGATAAAAATTATGTGAAACGGCCCTCTGGAGAACTGTTAGTAAATGTCGAGGGCAAGACAACATGAGTACCAACACTTGAGTCATTTATTTCACCTCATAATACTACATCAACAACCCCAATGTACATCTCACTTCATAATTCTTTGATGAGTTCTGACGTGCCACGATTTTGAAGATTCAATAATCGTATATGCATCAATTATGAATTATTGTGTGAGTCGTAGACTATATTCTAATAGTGAGTACCTCCGTGTCTCTTTCATGCAATCGGTGAGAAAAGAACTCCATCTGGCTCACATATTGTTTACCCTTGCCTTTAGGTTTTTGAGATTCAGAAAAATATATGTCTTCCCTATATATGTATGTCTTCACCGCATGAAAATAGTAATGGATAGTGTAGAGCAACGTATGAAGGATGCAACTCGTTGATACATTTAAAATTACCAGATTTTCTAATGCAATTCTCTTGCTACCACTTTGTGGATCAATATCACCAACAACTAATAGACAATTAGCTGGTATTTTTACGAATCTATTATAGTTGATTCCACAGTGTTCATTCCACTCGATGCTGATTTCGTACTTGTATTATTTTGCATTATTACTGAGATAGTAACAAAATACATTATTTTAAGAAATCAATTCAAATCAAAATATTGAATCGTAATAATATTTGATAAATAACATGTTGATAGAGCCAATAAAACAAATACTACATTGTATTACATTGTGCAATTTGCATATTTTAATTAAAAAAGTGGTAAAATTATTTTTGAGAAAAAATGATAAATTTGATATTGTTGGACTCACAATAAAAATCAAAATAACACACACACACACACACA
>BMAC01000704.1:303884-323114 GCA_014905375.1 Phtheirospermum japonicum
TAAATACTGAATTATGGTGCTATTTTTATATAATTTAATTTTAAAAAGTGGTCAAATTACTTATGAGAAAAAGTGACAAATTTGATTAAAAAAAAAAAACATAAAATAGAATAAAAAAAACATCACAATAAAAACAAAAATAACATAAAAGTGATTATATATAAATGTATGTGTGTGTGTGTGTATCTATTATTTAATTAGGTATCTATCCTTATTATATTAAGTAAATTCTATATAATTAAAAAAAGAAAAATAATCCTACGTGGCTTTTTTTTTCTCTCTTACATGTTTTTTTTTATTGTTTTCACTGTCTAGCATGGATTGTAGGTCTGCTATAATTTCATGTGAAGATAATTTTTTACTTCGCACAATGAGCAAATGATAGTGTAGGTATTAATAAAATATAAATATTACAATGATGTTAAAGCGATTATTATGTAAAATATAAATGCATACCTAACAGAATAAATTCGGTTTTGAACTTTAATCGAGATTGAGTATGACATAAATGTTTTGAAAATTACTATGTTAGCAACATTTGCTTTCAGAGGCGGCCTTCCCCTTTTTTGTTTTGGAATTAGTTGATCTTTTTCCAAATATACTGTAGTTGATGTCATAGTGTACATTTCACTTAGTGTTTGGTTTGCACTTGTAATATTTACGCGGTTTCCGAGATAATAACAAAATACATTATTTTAAACTTGAATTTATTAACAAATAAACAATGAAAAATTAATAAGCTGACACGAGCTAAAAAAAAGAAAAAGAAAAGACTTGAATTTATTAATCATTTATAAATTACTACTGGAATTAAATATAGTAATTGATTAATGAGATTGTCCTTTTTGTCTGGTGCGAGGAGATTAGTTCAGATCTGATGAGACCGAATTCAACTCCAACGATGCCGCGTTCGCCGCCATCGCCGCCGAGTGCCTCGACAAAACACCGCCGTTCCACACCATGTTCACCCACACCGTTCGCTCCCGGACCTATACCTTCCATATCGACGAGCCGCTTGTCTACTTCGCCATCTTCGACGAGAAGTTAGAGACCTCCAAGGGTTTGGCGTTTCTCAAAAGCGTAAGCTCCGTGTTTTGTAGATTTTCTGGTCAACGGAAGTTGGAGAAACTGAAGTTTCTACCGATTGGATCACGATCGATTTGAAGGTTTTATTTGCTGTTAATTCACTTCTTCCAATGTTCTCGAGGGTATATTCGGTAGTTTAGGCATAATTTCTAATTTTGTGCATTTAAATTAAATGAAAATTGATAAGTACACATTGGATCCCGCCACGTCAGCCATCAAGCTCGGATTGGATAATTTTGTACCTTTTTTTGATGATTTTGCCAACTTCGTGTATGCGTTTTGATAGTGGACAATATCTTGGTCTTAATTTGGAAAGTGGACAACATAATGGACCAAAAAAGCAATTTCCCCATAAAAGAGGAAACTAATCCTAGGTGGCTTTTTAGTTAAATAAGGTATTTATCATAATTATGTTAAGAAAATTCCTACATAACTAAAAAAAGAAATCCTACGTGATATTTTTTTTCTTCTTCTACTCATCTTTTTCTCTCTCCAAACCTCTGTTTTAATATATATATATATAGTATATATATATATATATATATATATATATATAATATAATATATATATATATATATATATATACATATATTATTCATCTTGTTCGTATAATTATCCTCCATTCTTACAAGTTTTAATATGAATTTTTGTTAGGTATTGAAATAGGTTTTGGAATGAAAAAGAAGTTACGAGGGTTTATATGTTTCAGTTTTATAATTAATATACATACATACATATATATATATATATTTATATATATATATATATATATATAAATTATAAAACAAAAACATATAAACCCTCGTAACTTCTTTTTCAAAGAGAACTATTTACAATGCTCAAGCGAAGCACAGAGCTGTAGAGCATTCAGGTAGATCACAACTGCAATTTCTCATGTCCAAATTGGAGGAGAATCATTATTTTTTCCACGTAAATCGTTGTAGTACGACTGACCAAGTTAAATATATATTTTTTGCTCATTCAAATTTGGTTGATTTGCTTCTTGCATTTCCCACTGTCTTGTTGATGGACTTTACATACAAGACAAATAGTTATAAAATGCCTTTATTGGAGATAGTTGGAGTGACGTCGACAGATATGACGTTTATGGTTGCTTGCGCTTACATAGAGCGTGAGCGTGAGGAAAATTACATGTGGACATGCTCTATCCTCAAATCGCTGATGAATCCCACGTGTTTGCCCACATTTATTGTCACTGATAAGGAAAACACATTAATTAATGCGGTGTCGGCTACTTTTCCAAATGCGAAACAATTTTTTTGTTGTTGGCACATTGGTAAAAATGTGCTGGCAAATTGTAAGAAAATGTTTCGCACAAAGGAAGAGTTTGAATCTTTTAATAGTTCATGGAATAAAGTGATGCTTGCCGATAACGAAGTCGATTTTAACGAACAACTCAGGAGATTTTGAGTTTAACTATTCCAATCACCCATTTGCCGTAAAATATTGTATTAATCAATGGGTGAATCCCTAAAAAGATCACTTTATCTCTGCATGGACAAATAATATTATGCATTTCAACAATACGATGAATAATAGGTACTTAAAAATATTTTATATTTACTTTTTAAATATTTGCGACTATTTTTTTTTTAATTTTTAATGTCTTTTTTAGGGTGGAAAGTGCGCATGGCAAGTTGAAAAGACATTTGGGATCGAGTATGGGGATCTTTGAGACATGTTGGACGAAAATATATTCTCTTATCGAGATTTCACACACTGCAATTAAGACTTCGTTTGAGAAGAGTATTCATGTAGTCTAACATCGTTATCAACCAACGATTTTCAAGATGCTGCGCGGTGAGATTTCTATTGTGGCATTAGATAAAATCGTAATGAAATGAAGGTTATAAATGACATTGACATCAACTCTTTACTTTGTGGTTGTTTGCTAAGAGAGGCATGTGGTTAGCCTTGTGCACACGAGATTATTGAATTCAAGCGATTAGGGATGCCAATACCACTACATAGTGTAGATAAGTTTTGGAAAAAATTAGACATGGAACCAACTCAATGGGATGATGCAAGTGTTAGAAAAGATATTCAAAATCGGGTGAAAGATAGCATTGCGGACTGCTTGAACAAGTTTAATTTGGTTAATCAGTCTGAGCAGCTACTAATGTTTAAAAGGTTGAGAGAAATTTTGAAACCTGACACAACGTCTTTGATTTCGCCTGAGGTCCCTGTACAACCTTGTGGAAGGCCAAAGGGCAAACGCACAAAGAATGTGAATTTAACAAAACGTGACCTGAGCAAATTTGAGTACGTGGAGTCATTTCATGATAGTTGTTCTCCAATGGAACAAAGTATCGACTTGAGTGGGCCCATTCCTATGAAATCGATGTTCATTTCTGCTCCAAAACAAAAGCAACCGGTTATCCGAAAAAAAAACGAGATCAGCTGCATATGGATGTTTTACGGATGAACTTCCTACCCTGTTTTGTGGTTATGTACTTGAAACAAAGAATGTATTGGGGGATGGTCATTGTGGTTTCTGTGCAGTAGCTCATTTAATGGGTTTCGACGAGGATTCATGGGGCAAAGTGCGGCGAGACCTTAGTGATGAATTGCAAAAACATCGTGATATGTACACTAATATATTCATTGCATGCGGAGCTGTTGATGATGTGTTGTGCGCATTAAACTACTATGATACACCTGCACCCATAAGATATTGGTTGTTACTACCAGAGATGGGCCACCTTATTGCATCTGCGTACAATGTCATATTGGTGGTATTATCCCAAAAGACTTGCAACACATACTTGCCTTTTACATCATCGGTTCCAGTTTCAGTTAACCCTAAATGCATATGCATCTCATTAATCGTTGGTGAAACGCACTTTATTGCGGTAGGTTACTTGTTTTTTAATATATATTTGACTGTACTTACAGCATAGTAATCAAAAAAAAAATTGTATTCAGGTGAACTTATGGCCTGAACATCCACTACCTATCGTACCTTATAAGTGGTATGAACGACCTGAGGATTGTGCAAAGGGATGGGAAGTGTTGTGCATGCAACAACGTAGGTTATAAAATGACCTTGTGGGAGTTAATTAAGCTTATTATGATCATTTGGACTATGTTCTATTAAATGTGGGGCTATGTAATTTGTGATTTATAATTTATAAGCTCATTTAACTATGTTTCGAACTTATATTATGATTAGTAGTATGTTGAACGTATATTACGATATTCAAAAACTTTCATAATTTGGACCCAACAGAGAGGTGTTCGAAAGAGATTTCGAACAACACTGTACATGTTCGAATACAATATTCGAACATACTAACCAAGTTCCGATAGACATTTTGAACTCCAACCATTCGACAATCATAACCGAACATGTCTACATTGTTCGCTCACCAACTTTGAACAAGTGCAGTATGTGCGAATATAAGTTTCGAACACCTCTCTGTTGGATCCACCTGAAAACAGAGAGCATTCTGTACTTCACGCAACTGAGAGGTGTTCGAATACAAGTCTCGAACGTACTGCACATGTTTGGCTATAAATGTCGAACACCATACGTTCGAAAATCGTAACCGAACATGTTTGCTTTGTTCTCTCACCAACTTCAAACAAGTGCAGTATGTGAGAATATAAGTTTCGAACACATCTCTGTTGGATCCGCCAGAAAACAGAGAGCATTCTGTACTTCGTGCAACTGAGAGGTGTTCGAATACAAGTCTCGAACATACTACACATGTTCGGTTATAAATGTTGAACACCATACGTTCGAAATATTTTCCCGAACAAGTCTTTGTTGTTCGATAAAAGTATTCGAACAAGGTGTTGCGCTCGTATGTAAATTTCGAACACCTCTCTGTTTGGTCCAAATATTAAAATGATTCAACAACTTAACATCCAAAACACAATATAGAAAATACCAAACATCCAAAACACAAGTTACCAAACAACCAAAATTACTAAACACAAAAAACAATTCAACAATACAATAAACAATTCAACTATACAATAAACAATTCAACAAAACAAGAAACAATTCTACAAAACAAATAACATTGTTAAACTACTAAACATCCGAAACAAGAGTTCGAACTACCAAACATCGAAAAGTACTAAACACAAATAACAATTAAACATACATAAATCCCAACAACTCCTAGAACATTATCCTCGACCCTTACGTCTACCACTGGACGGCTCAGACTTCATCACTATCACTATCCCCTCCTCCTAAGGCTTTGTATGCATCCTCCACTGCGAGATAGTCACGTGAGGTATTCTTCCCGATGCCTCCATCATTGCACCACTCCTTGAAGCAGATCACGTGCAAGCCTTTTCTGCTCAGCTGCACTAGCCGTCGAAGAGCGACTAAGATTAGTCGAACGTCATTCTGGATTTTGCACAATAGGATGAGAATGCTTGATGTACCATTCCATGTATTCTGGCGAAGTCTCCCCCATAAAGATCACTTTACGCCCACGTCGATGGTCAGCTAGCAAATGAGAATCCCCATTGCATAAAATAGCTTGCAAGCGAAGATGCCCACTCTACCTTGTAGCGAGTACTGTTTTTAGGTCGTATTGCTAAGAGGGGCATCTGGACTTCTCTGAACATGACCTAACTGTCTGAGAACACGATCCGGATGATAGATCTCAATAATGGAGAAACATCTAATGCACCCTTGAAAAAAATCCACCGAGCGAGATTTATACTCATCACGAATGGTGTCGAATGAGGACCAATCAACCTACATATTGTGACTCCCTCAATTATTGTATAAACAACTAATATAAGTATGGAATCAATAAAAATATGTGAGCGAGTCGAGTGTCTCTCTATGTGCCACAATCTCTTCTAGCCGTCTTGCTGATCGTGATGATGGTGACCACCTAAATGCAAAAGGTTGGCTGAAATCATACTGTGTGTTGTGTGGGGGTCGCATGCAAGGAAAATATGCATATATCTACGCCTGCAACATTTCATTATAGTAAGTACAAGTTTATTACATATATCCACACTTAATAGTGAGTTTATTGAAAGATAGTAAAAATAATCATACCTCAAGTAATGTGAAGTAGCCACAGACAGATTTGACCTCACATCTTGATGCGGGTCCTAGCTACCTATACAAAAAAGCCAAAGCAGCGGTGCCCCAAGCGTACAAGTTCATCTGATCAAGATTTTCCAACAATCTCAGATACGTGGTCATTACTTTGTTGCCAGTCTTATCCGCAAACAACGTGCATCCTAAAGTGTATAAAACATACGCGCGCGTTGCATATTGCAGTTGCTCTGGATCTTCAGACTTAATAGCCTCACAAAATCGATCCTTTAACCACTCAAGTCTCACATAGATACCCCTAGTGTGTGCAATCTTCGTGTAGGCCTCAAATTGTTGAAATCCTAACAACCGCAACACTAAAGCATCACCTTTCTCCTCCAATTGTTCTCCTGTAAGCTCCACAAGATTTCCTGAAACCGATAAGCCATTCAAATAATAAACGTCATCCAATGTGATGGTCATGTCCCCAAACGGCATGTGAAATGTGTTGGTTTCCGGATGCCAACGTTCAACAAACACAGTTATCAAGGTTCTATTTGGAATGGGATAAGACATGTATTTATTTATTAGTACTAGCTACTAGTATATATTTATCCTGTATCATTAATTTCGAAATAAATGTTTCATTTCAGTTTTGGTGAACCGATGTAAATTTTTTTTTAGCCGTCGTAGGTGATTCTCAACCAAATAAATTTGTATCCGATTTTTTGGATCATAGCCCAACCAAACAATAAGCAAACAACACCAAATAATTCATCCAAGTCAAATAGCAAGAACATAATTTCATCAAACCAACTAAAATTTTGAATAATGAAATATGTACGGCCGACATAAAGTAAGTTCGTAATCACATACAAGTCACATCTTAAATCCAAAAGACAAACACCAACACGATTAATAAACTTCCGAAATTAAATGCTAAAATAACACAGGATTATAATCATTCGATTATCCTATTTCAAAAAAATACCGCTCATCGATTTCAAAATTCTTCAATGGATGAAGTCTTTCAGTACCATTAAATGCTTTCTGTTGTGTTTGAAAAATATAACTGAACATAAGCATTATGTTCGAAATTTTAGTTCGAATTCGAACAAAGACATAGTATCAAAAATTATTTTCGAACAGAATCTCTGTGTTCAAAAACAAATTTCGAACGTCTTCGTTTTCAACTTTCTAGCAGAAATTGTTCGATTGACAGTCATGAACATTGGCTATATGTTCGAAATCTTCAGCCGAACAGACGGCTATGGTTCTAAGAACCAGAATCGAACACATCAAATTCTTTCAAAAACTTTAAACCCTAACTTAAATAATTCAATCAAACCAAATGAGAAACTTACCTCTCACGTTTGATGGCTCACCTCGTTCCATTCTTCCTCTCAGTAAATTATGTGGATTTTTGAAAACAATTTCTTCCTCTCTTTTTTCCCTCTTGCTTCTCTGCATTTTCTTTCTTCTTCGCCAGATTCTCTCTTCCTCTCAATTTTCTTTTCTTTTCCTTTTCATTTTATTATTATTATTTTTATTTTATTTTCATTATTATATTATTTATTATATTATATGGGGGTAAAATAGGGTGTTTGTGGGGTTGATTTAGTAAAAAAAACACATTTTAAATTTTTTTGGGGTGTTCTTATCATTCGGGGTCAACTCATAAATTTTTGGGCGCGGCTATACGTACCCAGAAATATTAAGCTGGCAGATATTGGCACCCCAAAATTTGATAAATTGACCCCATTAGTTTTTGAACAAAATAGACATATTTGAAAAGATAAAAATAACTCTCTTATAAAATTGATTTAAATATTAAAAAAAATACATCTTCTTCCTCCCAAAACTTTCAAGAGCCACCTCAAAACAAAACCCAATAATGAATGATTCTAGTATAAACATAATGAATGATACAAGTTTTCTCTACAATTTTCAGTGTTACAATAATCACATTGCTATTTTTGTGCGTTTTTTCATCATTTTTTCGTCATAAATTGGTTTATTAAGGTTCATTGTCGGGGTTGTGTTCGAACTGGTACTGATGAACATAAACAGGTTGTTCAAAAGAAAAACTCAAACATATCATTATTTATGTCAAAAAATAGACTGTTCAGACCAGATTTACGAACATGGATTTCAAGTTCAAAAATTTGCTACAAATAGTCTTTTTTTTGCCAAAAAAATGAAGTGTTCTTAAAAAAATTCGAACATCAGACATTTGTTCTATAAAAATTTTTGAACATTACACATTGTTTTTTTAAAAAAAATCGAACATTACACATTTGTTCAAAATAAATTTTGAACACTGCTTCATTGTTCGTGAAACCAGAGTCGAACCATACGGTAGTCCAGATTTCTTTTTTCAAATTCCTTTTGGAGGAACACCAATTTTTACATATAAGAGACTTACCCTAGATGTTTGATTCTTATTATGATCCATCGTCTTATTGTTGTTTTTCAAAATACTTCGGAAAAAAAGCTCTTTATTTTTCACCTTTTTTTTCATCTCCTTTCTTCTTCATTTTTTCCCTTTATTCTCTTCTTGATTTTCTGTAAGTGTTCTTCATTTTTTTCCTTTCTTTTTATTTTATATTTTATATTTATATTATATATAAGATAGGGGTAAAGTAGGGAGTTTATGGGGTTGATTTCGTAAGATTCTAATATATTTAAAATATTATTGGGGTGTTTTTATCCATGGTGTCGACTCATCAAATCTCGTGGTGCAAATATCCGGTCCCAAATATTAATTAGTTGACCCTATTGATAAGAATACCCAAAAAATTTAAAATACATTTTTTTTACTAAATCAATCCCATGAACACCTCATTTTACCTCATATAATATAATAAATAATATAATAATAAAAATAAAATAAAAAGAATAATAATAAAAGTAAAAGGAAAGTAAGGAGAAAGAGAGAGAATCGGAGGAAGGAAGAAAGAAAAATGTAGAAGAAGAAGAGGAAGGAAAAGAAGGGGAAAAAGAGAGGAAAAATTTGCCTTGAAAAATCCACAATAATTTACTGAGAGGAAGAATGGAACGGGGTAAGCCATCAAACGTAAGAGGTAAGTTTGTCATTGGGTTTGATTCAATTATTTAGGTTAGGATTTAAACTTTTTGAAAGAAATTATCGTGTTCGACTCTGGTTCGTAGAACCAGAGCCATCTGTTCGGATGAAGACTTCGAACATATATGCCATGTTCATGAATATCAATTGAACAATTTCTGCCAGAAATATTGAAAATGAAGACGTTCGAAATTTTTGTTCGAACACAGTGCCTGTGTTTGAAAATAATTTTTGAACACAATGTCTCTGTTCGAAAATTATAGTCGAACACTGCCACTCTGTTCGAACTAAAATTTCGAACATAATGCTTATGTTTGGATATTTGTTTCGAACACAGACAGTGTGTTCGAATTGATATTTCGAACACATTGTTTCGCATAACCTGCACCTATTTCGATATTATTTTAGAACCTAAAGGCAAGTATTAATACATGTCTTGTATCTAAATTGTATTATTTTTGTCCGACCAGCTATTGATGAAGGAGATGCGGAAGGATTCAGAACAAGACCAATGACATTGATTAGAAGGCACCGAGGTCGGGGCCCATTAAATCTGGCAAAGAAATATAGATTCTGAAAATATGGAAGAGCCACCTATATCGAAAGAAAAAGTTAGAGAGGGTGGAAGAGCTCGGCGTGCAACTGTTCCTGTTGAGGATGAGATACTCAAGGCTCCTCATCCTAGAGGTCCTAAGATTATCACTTTGTTGTCTAGTTTTCTGACACATGTTGCCTAAAAAATAGGGTTTGGCGTCGAATTAGATATTTTGAGATTTCAGTGTCATTCATTAAAATTGTCTAAGTGGGAAGTTCTGGAACTCGAGACTGCACAGTTCAAAAGATTAATTGGGCTCTCGAGCCTTTTTCCCTTACGATATATGTCATATCCTGTTCCAAATAGAACTTTGATAAGTGCGTTTGTTGAACGTTGGCATCCGAAAACCAACACATTTCACATGCCATTTGGGGAGATGACCATCACATTGGATGACGTTTATTGTTTGACTGGTTTATCGGTTACAGGGAATCCTGTGGATCTTACAGGAGAACAATTGGAGGAGAAAGGCGATGCTTTGGTATCGCGGTTGTTAGGAATTTAATAATTTGAGGCCTACACGGAGATTGCTCACTCTAGAGGTAGCTATGTGAGACTTGAGTAGCTTAAGGATCGATTTTTTGAGTCTATTAAGTCTGAAGATCCAGAGCAACTGCAATATGCAATGCGAGTGTACGTTTGTACACTCTAGGATGCATGTTGTTTGCGGATAAGACTGGCAACAAAGTAATGACCACGTATCTAAGATTGTTGGAAAATCTTGATTAGATACATTTGTACGCGTGGGGCACAACTGCTTTGCCTTTTTTATATAGGCAACTAGGACACGCATCAAGATGCGAGGTTAAATCTGTCTGTGGCTACTTCACATTACTTGAGGTATGATTTTTTTACTATCTTTTAATAAACTCACTATTAGGCGTGGATATATGCAATAAACTCGTACTTACTATAATGAAGTGTTGCAAGCGTGGATATATGCATAGTTTCCTTGTATGCGACCCCCACACAACACACAGTATGATGTCAGCCAACCTTTTGCATTTAGGTGGTCACCATCATCACGATCAACAGGACGACTAGAAGAAATTGTGCCACATAGAGAGACACTTGACTCACTGACGGTATCGGATGTAAGTCTCAATGATTTCCTAATATTTAGCCTCATTGATTTCATACTCATATTAGTTGTTTATACAATAATTGAGGGAGTCACAATATGCAGGTTGATTGGTCCCCATTCGACCCCATTCGTGATGAGTATAAATTTCGCAATGTCGCTTTTTTTTCAAGGGTGTATTAGGTGTTTTTCCATTATTGAGCCCTACCATCCGGATTGTGTTCTCGGACAGTTTGGTCATGTTCAGGGAATTCTAGATGCCCCTCTTGGTCTGAGGGTTATAATACGACCTAAAAATAGTACTCACTACAAGGTAGAGTGGGCATCTTCGCTTGCAAGCTATTTTATGCAATGAGATTCTCATTTGTTGGCTAACCCTTGACGTGGGCGTGAAGTGAGCTTTGCGGGGGAGACTTTGCCTCGATACATGGAATGGTACATCAGTCATTCTCACCATATCGTGTAAAATCCAGAACGATGTTCGACTAATCTTAATCTCTCTTCAATGGAAAATACAGCGGAACAGATAAGGCTTGCACGAGATCTACTTCAAACAGTGGTGCAACGATGGAGGCGTCGGGAAGAAGATCTTGTGGAAGAATATCCCACATTGGAGGATGCATACAAAGCCTTAGGAGGAGGGGATAGTGATAGTGATGAAGCCTGAGCCGTCCAGTGGTAGACGTAGTGTTTGAGGATAATGTTCTAGGAGTTATTGGAATTAATTTATGTTGATTGTTATTTGTGTTTAGTACTTTTAGATGTTTGGTAGTTCGAACTTGTGTTTTGGATGTTCAATAGTTTAACAATGTTATTTATTTTGTTGAATTGTTATTTGTTTTATTGATTTGTTTCTTGTTTTATTGAATTGTTATTTGTGTTTAGTAGTTTTGGTTGTTTGGTAACTTGTGTTTTAGACGTTTGGTATTTTCTACCTTGTGTTTTGGATGTTAAGTTGTTGAATTGCTTTGAAACTTGGACCCAACAGAGAGGTGTTCGAAACTTACATACGAACGCACTACACATGTTCGAATATTATATTCGAACAAAAACGACTTATTCAGACAAAAAATTCAAATGTTTGGTGTTCAAAATTTGTAGCCGAACATGAGTTGTACGTTCGAATGCTGTATTCGAACACCTCTCTGTTGCGTCAAGTGCAGAATGTTCTCTGTTTTCAGGTGGACCCAACATAGAGGTGTTCGAAACTAATATTCGAACTGTACATGTTTGAATATTTTGTTCGAATAAAGTTGATATGTTCGGATAAACTTTTCGAATATTTTGTGTTCGTAATTTCTAGACGAACATGAGTAGTACGTTCGAATGCTGTATTCGAACACCTCTCCATTGCATCAAGTGCATAATGCTCTTTATTTTCAGGTGGACCCAACAGAGAGGTGTTTGAAACTTATATTCGAACGTACTGCACATGTTCGGATTAATTATTCAAACAATGTTGATATGTTCGGATAAACATTTCGAACGTTTTGTGTTCGTAATTTCTAGCCGAACATGAGTAGTACGTTCGATCGTTGTATTCGAACTTACACAGTGATGTTCAAATTTTGTATTCGAACACCTCTCTGTTGGGTCCAAATTATGAATATTTTTGAACATGTATGAGTAGTAATTCTCCTTTTCGAACTTGAGTATTTTATAACGCAACATAGTATGTTCGAATATCGTAATATAAATTCAACATTCTAATAATCATAATATAAGTTCGATACATAGTTCAATGAACTTATAAAACAGAAATCACAGATTTTATAGTCCCACATTTGATAGAACATAGTCCAAATAATTATAATAAGTTTAATTAACTGCCACAAGGTCATTGTATAACCTAAGTTGTTTCATGCACAACGCTTCCCATCCCTTCGCACAATCCTCACGTCGTTCATACCACTTATAAGGTACGATAGGTAGTGGATGTCCCGACCGTAAGTTTACCTAAATACAACAAAAATAAACTTGATTACCATATTGTAAGTGCAATCACATATATATTAAAAAAAAGTAACCTACCGTAATAAAGTGCATTGCACCGGCTACTAATGCGATGCATATGCATTTGGGGTTAGCAAAAATTGGAATCGATGATGTAAAAGGCAAGTATGTGTTGCAAGTCTTTGCGGATAATACCACCAATATGATATTGTACGCAGATGCAATAAGGTGGCCCATCTCTGGTAGTAACAACCAATATCTCATGGGTGCAGGTGTATCATAGTAGTTCAATGACCACAACACATCATCAACAACTCCGCGTTCGTTGAATACATTAATGTACATATCACGATGTTTTTTCAATTCATCAATAAGGTCTCGTCGTACTTTGCCCCATGAATCCTCACTGAAACCCATTAAATGAGCTACTGCACGGAAACCGCAATGACCACCCCCAGTACATTCATTATTTCAACGACGTAATCACGAAACAAGTTAGGAAGTTCATCCGTAAAAAACCCATATGCAGCTGATCTCTTTTTTCAGATAACCGGTTGCTTTTGTCTTGGAGCAGGAATGAACATCGGTTTCATAGCAATCATCCCACTCAAGTCGATAATTTGTTCCATTGGAGAACAGCTATCATGAAATGACTCTGCGTACTCAAATTTGCTCAGGTCACGTTTGTTGAATTCACATTCTTTGTGCGTTTGCCCTTTAGCCTTGCACGAGGTCGTACAGGCCTACATGAAAATCGCTTGAATTCACTAATCTCATGTGCACAAGGCAAGCCAAAATGTATTTCTTAGCAAACAACCACAAAGTAATGAGTCGATGTCAATGTTATTTATAACCTTCATTTTCATTTACGATTTTATCCAATGCCGTAATTAAAATCTCATCGCATAACATCTTGGAAATAGTTGGACTACATGAATACTCTTCTCAAACGAAGTCTTAACTGCAGTGTGTGAAATCTCGAGAAGATAATGTATTTTCGTCCAACATGTCCCAAAGTTTCCCATACTCAATCCCAAATGTCTTTTTGTCCTCCAATTTAGACATGAGAAATTGCAGTTGTGATCTGCCTGAATGCTCCACAGCTCTGTGCATTGCTTGAGCATTGTAAATAGTTCTCATTGTTGACACATCTCCAGGATGTCTAGTTTTCAGTTCGTACAATATATCTTTTGGTCGACTGTTGCTTCTTGTCATATCAATAACAAATGCATTTTCAGTAGGAGTTAAGCGAACGACATAAGAATGATTGATTTGTGCATATTTGTGTGTGATTTTCGTGTGTTTTTGTGTCTTGTCGTGTGTGATTTAGTCGGGTTTTAATCGTATTTTATCCCCCTTTTTCTCATTTTGCGTCTTCGTAGCTTTTATCATCTTTCTAGTATTTTTTGTATTTCTCTTTTATTTTTTGTATATTTTTATGTTATTTTGCTTTTCTTTGTTTTAGGGAAGTTGATCAAGCCTAAGAGCGTTCCAGAAGATCACAACTGGCTAGCTTTGACAAAAATATGACTCGAACCCGTAAAGCACAACCATCGATCGACGTATGCATCGACGCGCCATCGATGCTGAGTTGCCACATCATCGACGCGCCATCGACGTGCAATCGACGAGGCCATTTTTTAGAACGGTGGTCAGGCCAGGTTTGGCTATTTTGGGCAAAGTGACTATTTTGCCCTCATTTCTCCCCTATAAATATAACATTCATTTATCAGAATAAAGGCTTTTGAACCCACATAGGGTTTGACAGCCCAAACTCTCTTATGTGTTCTTCATTTCTTTCTTTCATTTTCAAACATTGAGTCTTAGCTTATTTCTTAGAATCGCAGCGTTCGTGTTCTTATCACTTGAACGATGAAACTTTCCATTTCCATTAGTAAGCTTTCAATTTCCCTTGTTTTATTATTCCAAATTTGTGTTGCTTTGTTTATGTGTTCTTGTTGAGATTATGATGTTTTTGATTTGGTGGTTAGTTTTATTGAATTTTTTTGTGATTTTAAGTGTTTAATTCCTAGAAATTCATATGATTTTAATTGATGCTTCAAGCTCATTTTCCATTGTTGTCCTCTTTTAAGCTTTTTTATGTTTAATCGTGTTCTTGTTCGTTTTGGATTTGTGTTATTGAATTTGTTGATGATTGTTGGCTAAACTTTACGGGTTTAGTGCTTAGAATCATTTAGAAACATAAATTGGGAGTGTCGGGTGTTTAATTTACAAGTTGGGATTGACAACCTCAGCTCATAGACTAAGTGTTCGATAAAATGCCAATTGATCGTGGAGATGATTCTAGAGCCCTAAACCCCCGTTTTCCTAATCTTTTCAAAGTTTTTGATTCCATTACTCGTCATTTAAATCATCGTCTTAGTTTTAAATCTTCTCAAACCACAATTCGATTGCGTGTTTAGATTAACATTTTCTTTATTTTCTTATTCGTGAATCAAATGCGAGAATTATCTCTGATTAGTCTTCCTTGAGAGATTCGACTCAAGTCAAACTTACCACTTACAATTGCTCCGTTCTCTTACGGACGAACTTTTATAAAATAAAAACTAAGTGTAAAAAGTTCGATTCCATGACCTTCAAAGTGTTTGGCAAGAGGGTGATTATGCATGCCACACGTTATTTGTAATGCCATTTGAGAGCCGTTTAAAAGGAATGGACACCCGCACTTCTTTGTCCCAGTTTGTCTCTTTTTGGATTTTTTTTCCTTCCGTCTCCATCTCTGATTCGTCAGGTTGTAAACTTTGTCCAACCATGCTACGATATTTTCCACTTCGTTCGCATGCTGAAAAAACTCGGGCTCGCCTCGCACTCTCTCCACTGTCTGATCATTTAACTACTATATAATCTTCAATTCCTTTCGAACGAACCCAATTTACTAATTTATCTCTAGATCCAAAACAACTCGTTGTGTTGAATAAATAAGAGTAGTCTGTAGTCATATCACTTCTATTTAGACTACCATTACTATTTTCGGTTGATATAGTCTTCGACTCCTGAAAAAGAATGTTCGAAAATAATTATAGAACAAACACATCGAAAAGAAAAACCGAACAACTGAGGTATGTTCGAACATTAACTTCGAACAATATGCAAGTGTTCGAATAATATATTCGAACATATGTAATATGTTCGTCCAGACTTTTGAACATACATCAATTGTTCATTATATCCAGATCGAACATATTCACGGTTTTCAGCCCAATAAATAGTAATACACCAAAAAAAAGAGAGAAAAAAGGACTAAAACAGATAGATGTCAAGAATACTAACAGTATTCATCTTGTTCGTATCATTATCCTCCATTCTTACAAGTTTTAATGTGATTTTTTGTTAGGTATTGAGAGAGGTTTAGGGATGAAGAAGAAGTTACGAGGGTTTTATGTTATTGTTTTATAATATATATATATATATATATATAATTGCATAAATTTTATTTTTTTCAATTTTAATTATATGAGTAAGGTTATTTTAGTCTTTTCATTTAGGGCTATTATTGTTTAAAACATTTTGGGGTCAATTAATACTATTTTGGGGTGCATATATCCGCACCCTTTTTAGAATTTAACAATATATTGATTGAAAAAAATAGGGAATGATTAATAAATATAGTAAATGCATTTTTAATCCATCATTCATCTTTTATTTTTGTCGATAACACATATTTATATGATAAGTAGGGAAGACAATGGGTCGGGTCAGACCGGGTGTTAGAGGACCTGGACCTACCCCGTCCACTTCACGGGGCGGGTCGGGTCGCTCGTTAATTACTTTTTATTTATTTTTATTAAATTTAAGATTATTTTAATATATAATAAAACACATATATTACTATTAAAAATATAATAATTATCCCTTTATAAGATTAATTATACATTTTTTATCTTTTATTTTGCTTATTAATATATATTATTTATAAAAAACATCATTATAAATGTATACATATTAAATATAATATTAAATGTAAAAAGATTTAAATAATCATATGAAATAAATATTTATAACATATATAAAATATATTTAAAAACGAAGAATATTTGACGGGGCGAACCGGGCCAAGTACCCACGGGGCGGAGATGGTACTCGGACCCGCGCTGCCCCACCACGGGTCACGGGGCGGGGCGGGGCGGATTGGACTGGGGCATGATTGTCATCCCTAGTGATAATACATATATACCCAATTATTTTTATTTCCCCTTTATTTTCTTCATTTTCACCTCCCTCGCCAAACTCTTCTTCTTACCCTCAGGAAATTCTTATCCCCACAAAGAAAACTACACTTTGCTCCGCCACCTATTGGAACTTCGGATTGTAGTCTAGTACAACCGTGAATCATCATCACAGTCGTTGCTTGTTGGGCACAGAACCTTATTTATTATAATATGGAAATCATCATGGTCGCTGTCGGAAATCGACGCGCTCTTTCAACCACAAATAATTTTATTTATTTATTATTTTTAATATTTATTATAATTCTCATTTATTAAATACTTTTTATAATTTATTTACACAATTTTATATGTATTTGAACTAATTTCATGTTTTAGTTATTTTAGTATTTGGGTAAAGGGTAAATTCTGGGACCAGATATTTGTACCTCAAAAATTGACACCCCAATAATATTTTAAATGAGGCGGATATACGCACCCCAATATCTTATTAGTTGACCCCAAAATATTTTAGACAAAAATAGTCATAAATAAAAAGACTAGAATAACCTTACCACAATATATAATTAAAATTAAAAAAAAGATGTATGCAATTATATATACATATTATATATATATATATATATGTATAATAACATAAAAAATATAAAACCCTCGTATCTTCTTCTTCATCCGAAAACTTCTCTCAATACCTACCAAAAACTCACATTAAAACCTCAAGAATGGGGAATAATGATACGAACAAGATGAATAATGTTAGTGTTCTTGACATCTATCTATTTTAGTCATTTTTCTCTCTCTTTTTTTAAGGTGTATTACTATTATTGGGTTGAAATCGCGAATATGTTCGATCTGGTTATTATGAACAATTGTGGTATGTTCGAAATTTCTGACCGAACATTATACATATGGTCGAATATATTATTCGAACACTTGTATATTGTTCGGATGTAATTTTCGAACACAAGACTTTTGTTCAATTTTTTTTCCGAACATAATGTGTTTGTTCTATAATTTTATCTAAACACTATTTTGTAGGAATCGAAGACAATGTCAACCAAAAATAGTAACGCTAGTCCAATTAGAAATGATGTGGTTGTAGACTACTCTTATTTATTCAACACTACGAGTTATTTTAAATATAGAGATGAATTAGTAAATTGGGTTCGGTCGAAAGGAATTGAAAATCATATGGTGATAGGAGTTAAAAGATCAAACAATGGAGAGAGTGGGAGTCGAGCTCGGATTTTCTTAGCATGCGGACAAGTGAAAAATATTGTGGCATGGTTGGACAAACTTCACAACCTGATGAATCAGAGATGGAGACCGAAGGAAAAAAAGTCCAAAAGGAGGCAAATTGGGACAAAGAAATGCGAATATCCATTCCTTTTAAACGACCCTCAAATGTTTGTTGATGGTGATGAGAAGTGGTCATTATAAATAACATGTGGCATGCATAATCACCCTCTTTCTAAACACTTTGAAGGTCATTCTTATGCTGGTCGCTTAACTCCTACTGACAATATATTTGTTGTTGATATGTCGAGAAGCAACAATCGACCAAAAGATATATTGTACGAATTAAAAACTATACATCCTGGAAATGTGTCAATAATGAGAACTATTTACAATGCTCAATCAAAGAACAGAGCTATGGAGCATTCAGGCAGATCACAACTGCAACTTCTCATGTCCAAATTGGAGGAGAATCGTTATTTTTTCCACGTGAATCGTTGTAGTACGACTGACTAAGTTAAAGATATATTTTTTGTTCATCCAACTTTGGTTGATTTGCTTCTTGCATTTCCCACTGTCTTGTTGATGGACTGTACATACAAGACGAATCGTTATAAAATGCTTTTATTGGAGATAGTTGGAGTGACATCGACAGATATGACTTTTATGGTTGCTTGCACTTACATGGAGCGTGAGCGTGAGAAAAACTACATGTGGGCATGCTCTATCCTCAAACCGCTGATGAATCCCACGTGTTTGCCTACAGTTATTGTCATTGATAAGGAAAATATGTTAATTAATGCTGTGTCGGCTACTTTTCCAAATGTGAGACAATTTTTATGTCATTGGCACATTGACAAAAATGTTTTGGCAAATTGTAAGAGAAATCTTCGCACAAAGTAAGAGTTTGAATCTTTTAACAGTTCACAGTTCATGGTATGAAGTGATTTTCACGCCTAGTCTCATATATA
>BMAC01000704.1:325133-342000 GCA_014905375.1 Phtheirospermum japonicum
CATTTTCCATATATTTTAATTAAACCTATTTTAAATAGTCCAATGTCCCTATTCAAAATCTAAATTTATTCTAAATTATTAATGGGCCAAGATCATTAAAAATTATTGTTAAAGTATTTTATCCCTTATCTTTGGCCCAATGAGTTTTGCACATTACAAATTTAAAAGTCATTGTAAAGCCCAATTACATACACCATTCTTTTACAACAATTCAATTCGTCCATATTCATCTTCTTGATCATTGTACATTCTGTTGTTCACATTCATTTAGCAAGTAATATGTTTCTCTTTCCTTAATCACATCACAATAACCCCTCAAATCACTCCCCTAATATCAAGCAACATAAAACACATTTCTTTATTACTCAACAGAATATCTCTAATCACTCTTATACCTTTTTAGCCAATCTTATGCAAATCACATAACTCTCAAAATTATCCCTGCACACACAACGACAGCAAACAAGTACAAAAATAGTTCTGGTGTTCCTAAAGTTTTTCAAACCAAAAGCCTTCACCATCGGCAACCCTTTCAAAACCGACACCACCACCTTACCCGACCGGCCGCCAATTTCCAGTCACCAACTGTTTGCCGTTGTCAGAGCCGCTGCTGAAAAATCGAACTGCCACGATAACTCGACCCAAGGCCCGAAACTAATCGTGGTCCAATTCCAAGCACAACACCACCGAAGGCTAGCTTTCGGGCTGCCGTCGACGGTCCAGGACAACCCAAAGGCCGCAGATACTGCATCAAAAGACCAAGAGTCTTTCCACAAGCCACCATCGCAAACCCACCAAATTGCCTCCACCTCCACGCCTGCCGCCGAGGTTCTTGCACACAGCCACCGTCCAGCTCAACCACAGCCAAACCACGGCAGACCCCAACCACTTTCTGGCCAACCACTGGAGACATCCCCATGATCAACACCGCCACAGCCCGATTATTCAAAACCAGGACCCAACAACCCCACGCCGGACCGATCCGAATTTTCCGCCCCGCCCCACCGATCACGGTCAGTCCAGGACCACAGTTGCCACGACGTCAAATCCCAGAGACCCGCCACGGTTGTCATTAAATTGTCGAATCAGCCACGGCCCGATCGCCTCCGATTCAGTCACCATCTCCGCCAAGGAGCTAACCGCCCAAGAGCCGAAAGTCCACCGCGAGTCGCCACCTTCAGACAGCCCCAACGCCGATGCTCCCACACACACCATTGAATCGAGCCGCCATGTCGACGCCGGAGAAGGCGGAGAGACGCTGCTCGTCAACGAGTTGAAGGAGAGGAGATTTGCATCACCTGTACCCCTGCCGTCCCCGTCGATTGCTGAAGCCGATGATGTGGAGGATGTTAGTTTAGTATACTGGAAGGACATGTCTTTTTATACTTATACTAATTATTTATAATGATATGAAATGGTTTTGTAGTGACTGTTTGCATTTTAGTTTATTTTATATAATCGTTCTAGTGCAAATGTTCCATATACATACATTGTAGATGATATGGTGTGGGGAGTCACACGGTAAGATCATATCATCGGAACCTTGTATCGTATTAAATGCTCACGGCATAGATTGTCCTGAACACACCATCGATAAACCGTAGGATAATATGACAAGTCAGTTTATCTTGATTGACTGATTATTCTAGTACACACCGTGTAGTGTATTTGAGGAAACGATCGCGATAGGATACTATTCTCTGTCTCTGACCCAAATAGTGAGAGAATAAAGATCCACAGAGTTCGGGTTCTGAACTCATGTGATGCTACCGATCATATTCTTGTACTGATCATTGCTTTGATTTATCAATGGGTGATATTTTTTCGTAGATCAATAGATTCGATATTTTGGGCAATGTCAGTTCATGTATGATGAGTCGAACAGTATGCATGAGCACCGTGTCCTGGTGCACCAGGTTGATGATGTTATCTTGAGGAAACACAAGTGCATGTTGAAACCCTGCAGGTGGAATTTATTCCGTGCATGAATAAAGCTTGTGTGGTACTACTCAAGGTTTTAGAAGTTAATTAATTATAGATGTCAGAGGCTTACATAATTAATTAATTAATGAACATTAAATCTTAAACACGGGGAATGGCTGGACTAAAGAGGAAAGCTTATTTAGAATTATGTATTAAATTGGTAGGTCAGTTTTACATTTTTAGTGGAATAAAAGTAAAACTTAATTTATTTAATTATATCCTAAGTTTATTGGATATTAGAAATTAAATAAATTAATGGGCCAATTTAATATTCTTCTAGATCTCTGTTATAGCCCAATATGACTGTAAGTGGACTGGAGATGGAACATGAGATAGAGGCCTAAACCCAGTAGGGTTTGGAGGCTTGATTTTCGAAAACCCCTAGTATAAATAGGGGTGTAATTTTCGAAAATCACACACATATTTACACAAAAAATCAGCCCCTCTTGGTTCTTACCTGATCTCCATAGAATTCACAATACTATCTGTAGTATACAGCCCACTCTGTATCAGATACGCAGTCCGGGAATACAGCAGAAGATCCGGGAGTTGAATCTGCTGCAAAAATTCGACGGCTTTGAAGGAGAAGAGAGGCGCCTAATTCATCTTCATTTAACAGCAAGATCAGACCTTTGATCTTGTCCTCAGACCGTCTGATTATTGTAAGTAGATTCAATATTTATGTTTCCGCTTTATTAAACTTGAATCCGCCGTACATGTTTTAATCCGGACGTGTGAATACATTCATATGCATGAAAATATGATTTACATGAATACATAATTAAAATATGAATATCCAATAGATCCTGCGGGGATCAATTCGAGAAAACCCCAACAGAGGAATCGAAGAAGGTGCAAAGGATATTCTTGTCGCCAAATTACTGCTGTCACTGTGTGAATACATCACTGGATAATCGCCCAACCGCCAAGAACCGGAGCCGCCGTCCTCGGGAAGGAGGAGTTGAATTTCCGGCCGATTACTCACCGTCAAGATGCCATCGTCGCCTTAGGGCCTACGCAAACCTCTGCTCGCCGCCGTTTTGGTTAGACCATCGCTGTGTGATGTTGCCACCGGAAGCCCGCTGCCCAATCGCCGATGTTGGAGCTGCAGTCGAGGAACAAGAGAGAAATCGGTCAATTGCTGATTCTGGGAATGGAGAAGATGAAAGAAATGGGTTGGATCGATTAGGGATTCCTTTTATATATCTCAAGGTTTCCGAGAATTTTAGATTTGGACCCAATGGCTTTTACCACCTTTCAATTTAGCCCTCAATTTATCAAGAACCCCAATTTAACCCACAGTTTACCCAAAATTCTAGATTCAGCCCCTCAAACTTATGAAATTTCAATTCAACCAATTTTACTCCACGTTTTAAAGGTAATTATATATCTGCACCTTAATTTTATTCCACCTTTTAACCCTTAATTTTTGAATTGATGATGGTGATTGTCAATTAAATTCAAATTCAGTTTATTCCAACTATTGTTGACAACTATCCAAGTTTAAATATCCAAAGTCACATTCGAATGTTTTTATTTTGTTATGTAGGCAATGAATCGAAGATGACTTAGCATTCATTTATTACATTCATCAAAATTCATTACATGCAAATCACGAGGTAGGGACCACCGACTTGTCTATGTTAAATTTGATGCTCAAATCTATGTGCTATATGTATCATGAAATTCGATGTTTATAAAATCTAATATAGACGTAGACCTAAAGTTGTCTGTGACCAAAAGTTGTCATTGGGTTTATCCCGGCGTGCTATACCCAATGATTAAAACCAGGGGCCTTATGTGCCTATAACCTAAAGTGTCATCGGGGAAACTCGCTGCGTTTTAGCTGCAGTCAACTGATTTTCGACGTTAAAATCACGAATTCTATGGTTAAAGGTGCTATTTCTGAGTTGTATAATTTTGCATGAGATATGTCGGTCTATCTACTGAGCTAGTCGAAAGCTCACCCTATCATTAACAATTTCAGGTTGAGGAGATCGAGCAACGAGTGATGTTGGAGGTGGATGATTCACTAAGTATAATTTCAATAATTTAAATTATGTCGATTTGACTTCTAGTTCGATATTTTTGGTTCGAATTATACTTAATTCTTTATCATTGTCTACGTTTTATTTCAAAATGGTATATATCAAAGTAACGCAGTGAAAGCGTGGGCGACAATTTATAAATGTTGATATCCTTACTTTTGTTTTTAAGTGATATGAGTTTATACTTTGGATATCTCTATTTATATCCTACTTTTGGGTTATTTATTTATTTTTGAAATGAGGACTAAAAGTTTCATTTTAAAAAGGGGGCCTAGAAGTTATGATTTCGAGGTGTTTTTTTAAATATATATTTTTTTAAACATTAAAGTTCATATTATATTATATTATATTTCACTATTTTAAAAGTGGGTCGTTGTAAAGTGATTTAAGCTCGAGACAGTTTTACCTTAAACTATCCATTTAAAACTGATTGAAATTGTATTATTTTTTTACTACTATATCCGCTGCGTAACTCAATGTTTTATAAAGTTCTCTATTTTCTTTTGATTTTACAATTCGATATTTACGTAACGCCAAATCTACTTTGTTTTAATTTAAAACACAACATATTTTTTGTTTTATCGAAGTCGGGGCGTTACACACACACACACACACATATATATATATATACACTATACAAATTTAGAAACTTATAAAACGTATTTTATTTTTATTATTATTTTTAAATGCAAAATGAAATAGGAAAGATTTACTTTCTCTAATCAAAGTTCACACACACACACACAAACACACACACACATATATATATATACACATACACTAGTTTAACACCCACATATTATGCAGGATTCGAAAAAGAGTAATATTCATTATAAATACTAAAAGAATAATATTGAAAATGGTACATACAAATCATAACATTATTTGTTCTAATTACAATAAGATTGGTTTCACAATAAAGAATTTTCAAGTTTTTTTTTACAGGGAATCACGAAATTAGTTGTAAAGTATATCAAAATACCCTAATTGACGGGGAAACCCGTGAAAAATGAGTTTATGAAAATTTAAAATATACAACACCCGCGTGTTACATGTGAATATGTGATATAAAAACTAGAAACTTGTAAGACACTGATAATTCTATTGAAAAAATATCGTACATCTAACTTGTAGTATATGTAATTTTTTTTCTGCGTAAGACACTAATTTGTTCGTATAGATATGTAATGTGTGTATTAATGTATTATATTAGGATTAGATAAAAAATTTTAGAATATATTTAATATTTATTTTCCTAGGCGTAATAATTTATATTAGTTATTTTATCTTTTTTATTTTCCTTTGTTTTATTTATTTATTTTTTTGGCATCATAATAATTTTTAATATATATTTTTAATTTTTTTTTCAATTCATTATATTAGAGTTACATAAAAAATTTAAGTTTATATTTTTTATATTTATTTTCTTTTGTAATTATTTTATATAACTCGTATTTTTCTTAAATAAATATTTGAAATTCTAATAAAATGTATGATCGGTTCATGGAGATGTTCTACCCACCTGAATGGGTTTCATCTTCAAATTCATACGATTCGAGAAACAACGATCCATATTCTCCACCCAAGAGAGTGTTAGAGAAGATGGGTGAAAAATCCAGGCAAATAAATTCTCGGCCTCGAAGGCTTAAGGTCAATGAAGTCTCTATAACTAAAAAGGAAGACGACACGAGGTTCGAGGAAATGACCAGGGAGATAGCAGCCCTAAAATCCGAGCTAGCTAATCGGGCCTCTTCGAAGAAGGTCATTGAAGTATGTGGTCATTGCAGAGTACCATGGCATTTGGCGAATGTATGCCCAGTGACGTTCGAAGAAGAGCCACAGGAGGAACTTAACGCCATTCAGAATTATAATGGCCAATTTTCTAATTTCGGGCATGATTTTCAAAGGATTATAACCTCTACTCGAACACGTACTTGCCCACGCCCCCACCAAATGAATATCTTACGAAGGGGCAAAGGCCTACTCCAGTTAAACCAGACGATCAGTTGTTGGTGTGGCAACAAAATCAAGTAGCTGAGACCATTCGTATTGGGACGGACTTGCACAATTGACTGTGTAGGTAAATGACCTTTCGAAATTGACTGAGCAGGTAATTGACCTATATAAAACTATGAAGAATACGGAGATGATGATAGGTCAGATGGCGGCTCTTATAGAAAAATTGTCAAACGAGAAAGACAAACTTCCAAGTCAACCAGAGCTGCCGATTCTCGATGTGGTGGAGCTCATATGGATATTGAGAATTCGAGCTTGAATGCTCGTTTCGGAGAGGTATGTAATGAGGTTGATATTGGGGATTTGGTTGAATGCATCACCCCCTTGGGCTATTTGATGAGGTTTTGGACATGAATGTTGGGATGTTGTCGTTGGACGGACCGGAGGATGTTGGAGATTCAAGTTTACTTGCTCTCTGTGTGGATGGTGATGTTATGGTGACGGTTTTGGATAAGGGTGAGATTATTGAGCCTCACTTCATTCCGCCCGATGCAGTGATGGTCTTAAGTTTGAGGTGGTGGAAGAAATAGTCAAGAAGGAGCCCGATCGCCCTCTCTTACGCCCGTATATTAGTTTTATTTTTGAGGGCGTTGAGGTGAAGATCGAGGAAACAAAAGAGCGTGGAATGGTTGATAGACATTTCGTTTGTTCAAAGGACTTCCTAGTTATTCAAGTAATCGAGGATCGCCCCGTACTCCCATTGACTCCTGATATCTTCGTGGTGATTGATTACTCGTGTTTTCAACCTCCAAAGCGAGTTGAAGCCTTCATTTCTTATATTATACGACTTGCTTTCCATGACTGCCTTGGTGATTTTAATCACCCTCTCTTGATCTTGGAGAATACTAAGGCATGGCACGATTGTCACCTCTTCTTGGATCCTGGATAGCATCGATCGCAAGAGTCGTTGAGCAAGCGACGTTAAAAGATGCGCTTCTTGGGAGGCAACCCAAGCGTTTGTTTTCTCTTTCTTTTTCCTTAGATTTTCTTCTTTCTTTTATTTTATTTAAATATTTTGTTAAGTTGAGTTATTTGTTGTGGTACGTTGATTTGTGTGTTGATGTGCAGAAAAAATAGGTAAATCTGCCAAATTCGGACACCTAGCGGTAGGTTAACGGTAGCACCTACCGTTAACCCTACCGTTAGCGTGCTGCTCAGGCTTAATGATGAAAATCAACCGCTAAGGCTAACATTAGCTACAAACAGAGAGGTTTAACAGTAGCTTAGCGGTAGCTTCAACCACTAAGGCTACCACTAGCTACAAACAGAGAGGTTTAATGGTAGCTTCAACCGCTAAGGCAACCACTAGCCTCAAACAGAGAAACTTAACGATAGCCTAACGGTAGCTCCTACCGCTAACGTACTTTTCCAAGTCCTTAACGACGCAACCACTGTTAGCCCTACTCTACTCGGACCGTTAGCTACTTTCAGAGACATTTAGCAGTAGCCTAGCGGTGGGTCTTACCGCTAACCTACCGCTAGCGTGATCAAAAGCCGCGAGTTTTGAGGATGCTCTTGGATGCGAATTTTGGAAACTAATTTTCACAAGTTTGTTAATCAAGACAATCTAAATCACATGATTCGAGACGATGGGATGATTGCACAGTTCTATGTGGACCAGCTCGACTATTTAGTCTTCAGTGATGTTTTTCTTACTCCTTTCCTCTTTTGATTGATTTTTATATAAACTTATGGAAATTCGGAGATTGACGAATTTTTAGGGAGGGGGAGTGTAGTTGAGTAGTGATTTGTATTTTATAATTGTGCAATTTGAATTCGTGGTTTTGTAATATCTAGTATTTGAACGTGATTGATTGCTATTCCTGCGCTTATTTGTATTTGTCTGGCTTATCCTGTCAAAGTTGACTATGTGTGATTTGAGGTTCTTTTCTTTGAGCGTGTATAAGTTCATAAAGTTTTTCAAAATAATTATTTATATATATTTTAAAATGGTACTTGGACGCAAATGATTTCGCAAAACCTTAAAAGCAGCGTCAATTCAAAATCTCTTCGTGCAAAAGCCTGTAAGTAGCCTGAGTGTTTATCATCTTTGCATGTACTTGAGTAGGTTCTGTTCTGAGATCTCTTTGAAATAGCAGTGTGTAGTTAACTTTGAATATGATGATTTGGCACAGAAATTACCCTCATTCTGTCCATATCCAGATATATTAGCCACTATAAATTTCGAATGAGCCCTTCATAGCCAAATATCCATTTTCTATAGCCATGCGTGTTTATGAGTTAACTCCTACATCATTAATAGTGTGGGGGTAAGATTTAGTTATTTTTGTTGGTTATTTGTGTTTTGGAATTATGATCAGGTATTTATGAAAAGGTTGTAATAAGTGTTAAGGATCATCATCCTCTAAAAAAAGGATTAAAAAAAAAAAGAATGAATAAAGAGGATGATGAATCTTGTTGAGTTGTTGCCTATGCTTATAAATGCTTGTGTCTAGTGTTGTTGATTTTCTTCTAACGCCTAATGTTTAATAGAAAAGAGCTGAGTTTGAAGAAGAAGCGTATCATAAGCTTCTAAATTGTTTAGGTGGTTTGTTCAGAAGTCAGTTTTGGGTTTCGAGTTGCGAAATAGCCTAAGTGTAAAGGCTACGTTATGAGAGTTAAGTGAGGTTTAGTTTGAATGAGGTGAAGCACATTGCTTCGTGATTAGAATGGTTTGGTGAGTTATTGATCACGTTAGACCGTGAGTTAGCCACACGACTTATATATTCCATACCCGTCTAAAGAGCCTACATTACAAACCGTTAAAGACCTTTTCCGATTCTTTGTTAGTTACACACCTATTATGCGATGGAGAAGTTTTTGATTTTCAGTGCTTGTTTATTGTGCATGTATTTTGATGATTTGAGCGTACACGCATTCCATAAAAAAGAATACTTGAGTGCTTTGAGCGTACACATATATATTACCCTTAGTGAGGATGCATGATTTTGTTTTTGGAGCGACAATGTAATAAGGGTCTAGTGTTTGAGTTTGCATTGCAATTATCTATATTTTCAAAATTATGTATGTAGCACAACACGACTCTTATACTTGTTATTCTTTGAAATTATCGTTTGTTTGAGGACGAACAAAGCAATAAAGTATGGGGTAGTTGATTAAGATGCGCTTGTCTTGATTTTTTTATATATATATTGGGTAGTATTTTAGTTGGGTTTGTTAGTAATTTAGGTATAGGTTGGATAGATTGAGCATATTTTCATATTTATGTATCTTCGGCTTATTATACCGTGTTTTGATCTATGATACTTCAATATTTGATTTAATGATGTTTATTTCAGGGATTTTGAAGTATTTTGGTCTTGAAAAGGACATGTGTGGGCTTGTGAGTGGAGTTTTAACGATATTGGGCCTCGACTTGATGTGTTATAACTGACACTAGGTCTGTTATCCTCACTAGGATACCCAGTGCCAGCACACAATTTAGGGAATTTAGAGCCCTTGGCCCATAAAACGCCGTGCCTTTAAAAGGAGAAGCAGGCAGCAGAAGAGGGATGTTGACCACCTGGGATTTTCCCCTTTTTTCTTCTCGGGCCCCTTGGGGTTGACAACCCATGAGTGTTCTTTGTTTTCTTTCTTCTATCTCTCCGTTTCAAACTCTAGTTTCTTAGTTTTAGTAGATCTTAGACTGATTAATTAGTAGATCTTAGTTTAATTTCTCGTTGGAACAATGTTATTCTTCTACGTTAATTAGTAAGTTTTCAGTTTCTCGCTTTTATTATTCGAATTTTTTATTAGATTTGATTATGAATTTTCTTGTTGGATTATGCTGTTCTTATATGATAGCTAGTTTTATAGAAATTTCTCATGATTTAGTTGCTTAATTCTCAAAAACTCATATGATAATATCTAATGCTCTTGATGGTTCATCTTCCTTTGTGATTATGGTTCTTAGTTGTTTTGAGTTTTTATTGTTGGATTGCTTGATGATTGTTGGTTAAAATTCACGGGTCTAGTGCCTAAAATCATTCAGAACCATCAATTGGGATTGTTGGGTGTTTAATCTACAAGTTGGGATTAACAACCCTAACTCGTAGGTTAAGTGTTCGATGAAATGCCAATGGGTCGTGGAGATGGTTCTAGAGCCCTAAACCCCCGTTTTCTTAATCTTTTCAAAGTTCTTGATTTCACTGTTCATCATTTAAGTCATTGTTTTAGTTATTACAACTCTCAAACCAAAAATTGAATGCGTGTTTAGATTAGCTTTTTCATTATTTTCTCATTCATTAAATCAAACACTAAACGAGCCTCCGATTAGTCTTCCTCGAGAAATTCGACTCGAGTCCAACTTGCCACTTACAACTACTTCGTTCTCTTGCGGACGAGACTTTTATTTTAATGAAAACTAAGTATTTTTAAAGTTCAATTCATATAACACAAAATCATGTGGCACATACCCGAGTTAATGTCCCACATGTCTTGATGCACTTACAGTGGTCAAAATTATCTTTTCTACTTTAATAAACTCCCTTACACGATGATTTCATAATAGATGCAATGTGATGTCAATGAAAATCATTTCTTTTGAATCTCTTTATTTAATTGGCCCCGTGAGCTATCCACTGTGCACCGGAAAGAGCTCATCGTATAATCATCACCATTAGTCATAATATTACAGTCCGAATATCTCGCATGGCATTAAACTAACTTTTTAAGCAGTTCAGTCCGAATGTCTCACATGACACTAGGAATTCATAAACATGGATTCAGCCCGTATGCCTCACAGGGTACTGAGCTACATCTTGAAGTAGCCCCGACTATAGCTCCTATATGAACTACTGGGAAGATCATAGCAAAAAAGTCGAGACCTAAGAAAAGAGTTCACATGTCTCGCAGGGTACTGACTCAAATATCATATAAGCATGTTCCACATGCCTTGTTGCACTAGTAGTGGTCCATAAACATTATTTCTTTGAAAACTTATATCATGCATGCTCATTGATCATTAATTATGTTTGCATATGCTAATTTTTATGAATGATATGCTTTATGAAATGCATATTCATATCACATCAACCATATTTCATAATCACTAACATATAAAGTGACATGTAATCATCATCATACAAGTACAAGTAATACTATGTTTATGCATTGTTGTTGCAGATGGATTTCTACTTACCTCGGGTCCAAAGCTTACACTATCTCAAGTCACAGATCAAGTTCCTCAATATAATCTAATCAAGATAAAATATTGATTAGACTCCAATTTAATACTTCAATTTTATAAATTTCGACTCCTTTTTCAGATAACTTCTATTCTCATATATTTTTAGTAATAAAGAGCTCTTCAGTCCAAATACTAGTAAATTAATCGAAAGCACAAATACTACTATTGTTGAAAATAAACATTACTACTAAAATACTTTATCATTACAAAATAATATACTACTTAAAAAATTGTAATTGAAATGCTAACTTTAACTACAACTAGAGGCTAATTAAAATAATATATTGTTTTTAAATACCCATAAATAAAATACTATAATAAAAAATAATAATAAAGAAAAGACTGATAGAAAACGTGTCTTAAAATATTACCACGTAATATTCCCACGATATCCTTATGGTGGACGCTTGTTTGGTGATGAAATGGTTGTTTGTCTGTCATCCAGACCTTGTAACATACGAAACATTGGAATAGCGTAAATAGGATATGACTTAATTGCTCTTATGTAAAAAAAAAACACCATTTACATGCTCGACTAACGCATGAACATGCCAATTGCAATTATGGTTTGAGTATGTTGTTGTGACCCTCGACATATCGTTTTCAACACATAAGAAGGTAGCATAGAATAGATTTTGGTTCCATATTCCCAGTGAATTACATTTTGTAGAGCCCACCTCCTCACTCTCTCATATATTAGTTTTGATTCAAAAGATTTCCCCAAAAATCAGTTTCAGACAACGACTAACATGAAATCATGAATTCATTCAAATTTGAAACAATAAACTAATTGTAGACAATGTTCATATAAATCAGGTTGGAATTATAAAAAATGTAGCACAAAATTAGATATGACACCGAAATTCTCTTTAAGATATATTATGTTAACTGGAATAATTCAATTTTCAAAACAACAATATCAAAAGAAACTCAACCAATCGAAGACAATAGTTTGATTTGAGATTGTGATCATATGAATTATTTTATAGAACTACTATTGATGTAGTGAATATGAAAATAAAAAAAATCAATGGAAAGTTTCTTAAACAATGGTGTAACTTATAAATTAATAAAGTATGTACATAATCGATACTCTGGCAAAAAATTGCTTGAGAATCAATGAAAAATCACTTACTTTTATCGATATCCATCTTTGAAAGTGTGCTTGCTTTTCGAAATTTGTATTAGGATTTTTCTCGTGAATACAAAAAAAAAAATGGATTGGGGAGAAACATAAAATTAGGATAATAATTGAATAGTGGTGTGACGTCGCTTCATAGTTGAGTATAGTCTTGATGGCGTGAATCACGATGGGATATTGTTCTGCTTTTAATCGGGGCAGATTTTTCAATACCATATATAATTAGGATTATATGGGATATGTTCACTAGTGCAGAAAATATATTCTAGAACAGTCAATCTAGAACGCCTCAGAAAAAGACGATCTGGAATATAAGCCGGTGGCATTTTCGTAATAAAAGCATTATATACCAGATCGCCTTTTTTAAAGGCGTTATGGTATATCAATATACCAGATCATCGTTAAAAAAAGCGATCTGGTATATCGATATACCAGATCGTTGTTAAAAAAGGCGATCTGGTATATCGATATACCAGAACGTCGTTAAAAAGGCGATCTGGTAAATCCTATATCTAGAACGTTGTTATTGAAGGGCGATCTGGTATATTCGATATACCAGATCGCCCTTTCTTATGGAACGTTGTGGTATATTTGATATACCAGATCGCCCTTTTTTAAATATCTAGAATGTCTTAAAAAGGCGATCTGGTATATAGTATTATTTATTAACACTTTTCTTACCTTTTCTGAAACCCTAAAATAGAATTCACCGCTTCCTTCCTCTCCTATCCGCTCCTCTCCTCTCCCCTGCACCTGTGATTTAACCACCGCCATTTCCAAACCACCGATGGCCATCATCTAGCAATCGCACCCAAACTCAGGTTGTGCCTCCCAATTTTTCGCACTCTTCAAAAAAATCTGCGCTCCATGGACCTTCGTCGGCGTTGCCCGGCCATCGAAAAACCGGAGCCACTACCTCAGGAGGTCTCAACATCCCATCCCTCACTTTTAATTTCGAAAAACCTGCAACAACTCACAAAAATAAACGCAACCCCCAAAATTAAGGCGCCGATCCCCTTTTGGGGAAAAAAGGGCATTTCGCCGGCCGATGATAATTCGACCAGACTGGATACATTAATTCCTTGTCCTCAGCAAGGCGAACCTAACCCATCAGCCAATTTCAAGAAAGGGGCCCCTATTGAAGCTAATTCAAAAAATCCAATCGCCGACCCCCTTTTTAGGAAAATCGGCGAAACCACAAACGGCGCCCCCCGGCCGAACTTGATGAGTATATTCCTTCACCTCACTCAGTTGTAGATAGCCCAGCTCGGCTTACGCTTGAAGAACGGGAGCTTGCGGCCTTTGCCGCTGCTAGGGCTGCCGGAGCTCTGCCACCTCCGACCCCGACCTCTGGAGCCCACACAACCGACCAACACCCTCCACACACCCATAGCTCGGCTCCAGGTCCGACAGCCCCGACAGTCCTTCCCCCCGTTAAATTGTTTGTTGAAGCGGTTTCGACAGGAGATTCGACCAAAACTCCAGTCCTTGGCTCTGTCGATCGTTCTTTTGACATACCGGAAGCTACCTTATCAGTCCAGGAATGCTTAATAGCCTCGACTGATTTCAAGCATGCACTTGTTGGGAAATCTTCTTTCGGCAAGCTGAAAAACCAGGTACTTCGCTCGTACCTAAACAAAACTGGTTGCGTGGGCTGTAGGTTGACGTACATCAACTCTCAGCACGTTGTCGTGAGTGTCCTTGATGAACGGATATTTTCTAACTTATGGATGACATGATAGGTGAGGATAGGGGATTATCCGATGCACATTTTTAAATGGACTCCGAATTTTGATTTCAAGAGTGAACCTCCTTTTGTGCCGGTTTGGATTTGCATTGTTGATCTTCCATTGGTTTAAATTTTGAAAGATCTCGCCCTCGGAAAATTGCCGTTTGCTGTGATAACTCGAGAATCGAGCTTGAAGTTGAATATGAAAAAATTCCACCGTACTGCTCATTTTGCCGTCATCTCGGTCATCTTGAGGATCTTTGTTATGTGAAAAATGCTGCCCTTAAACCTGTTAATTTTGTTCCCATTTTTTTGAACCTGTTAAATGCTGCCCTTAATACACACTTGTTTAATGTTTATTAAGTCTTAAATTTATAGCGCCTGATTATAATGGTATATGCTGCTGGGGACATATCATAATTTTCCAATATATGGTTTGTTTGCTTGAATGTTCTAATTTTAGTTTCTGAGACTGTTGTCTTGCTCTTGTGCAGATGGCTGAATATCGAATATCAATATATGGCAGAAAGATGAGTGAGTGGGACCAGCTAGCTAGTTGGATTGTAAACAATGACTTATACAGTGAGAATGTTGTGTGGCTGATTCAGGTATGGAATATTGTATTTGCATCTGTTTAATATACCAGTTAATTTAGTAATAAATATTAAGTTCATGGGATGCACTATAAAATGGCCTGTAGTGGAGTGTTTCAGGATGTAAGTACATGATCAATTTGTTCGATCTAATATTATGGTAAGAAAAGAAATTATGTAGTCAGGAAAGAGAGAAAAGTGTTTCTTTAACATGGCAATGCACAAGAATGTATGTGAAAGGTAGTATCTGATACGACAATACAGTCGGGAAAAACCAATCAGAAACCAACCTAGTTTTTCCGTCTTGTACTTTAGAAGCTTTGGCATAACTGGGCTATTCATCTTTGTATAGTAGCTATTTTCTGGCTAGATAGTAGTGGAAATATGTATAATTCAAGGCTTAGCTTCCAATCGAAGCTCTTCACCGTGTTGGAATTTGGACAGGATGACATCGAACGATTTCAATTGACTACACCTTGCTATTATTGAAAGATATTCAGGTATATTATGTGATGAAAATATTTATTGGGGCTAGATGAGGCCTGAAAATTTGGATTGCCTGAATGTCGAGCAAGAATGGGATATAAGTCGAATTTAGAAGTACAAATGAATCATTAATAATGGAAATGGAATTTTAGTATATCAGTGCGAAGTCCGAACCACGCATTTTTTTTTTTTTGGATTAGGCTCTATTTCTAATTTTAAATAAATTATCCTGAATATTAGTTTTTGGTAATGTTGTGTTTGCATATTTATTATATTTCAATGGGGTGCTAGGTATTTACTTCATTTCTTACTTTTATTTTGTATTGACAGAACACCGGAGTGGCTAAAGAAGGCTTTTGCAGCAGTCACTAAGAGTAAAAGGAATGGTCCCGTATTTTGTTTCTTCATGGATCTCGGTGATGCCGGTACTGTTTTCTAGCATGATCTCCTTCTCTTTTCTCTGTTATGATTTCTCAAGAAACATTTTTTTTAGCAATTGTTTTGCATAATTTTATGCAGTTATGCTCGCTAGCTTCATAGAATGATTGGGTTTTGAACTCATTAGCTAGTAAAAACTTTCTCAAGCAGTCATGTTTTGTTGGTCTAGGTCAACTTTGATTAGTGGGCTTCCTATCTACTCTGAAATTACAGGATTGTTATGGTGTTTGGTGCTTAATTTATTAAACTCTCATTGCTTTCACTATTCATGATTTCCTATTTTCTAGATGGAATGTGTGAAATTTGGATGTGGCCTTGATTTTAAGAAGTTTCTAACTCATTCTGTTTCCGGTTTCTTATTTAAAACAGCTCAATATACCCAGCGGTGTTGTTGGTGCTTGCCGTCTTGATATCGCGTATGAACATTTTAAGGTGCTAGCTTGCTCAGAATCTATATTTATTACCTAGTACATTCATTTGTAGTTATATATATATGCGCACACAAGAATTTGCTCCTAAACCATATATACCTTTGTTTCTAAAGCTGATTAATTTGAAATACTGCACAGTTACATTAGGAGCAAATCCAGATTTTTGTGTAGAGGTATTTTATAAGTTAAAGTTCCATTTTCTTTAAGAAATTGTATATGTAAGTTACACCGACTGGATTCTGAAAAATTTATTTTCTATTATTACAGTGTGGCCCATAAGATGATGCAATTATCTGTGGAACGTGTCTGTGTTCTTTTTAATAGTTATTAGTTCTCTCGTTTAGTCTTGTCATTATTTGTAATATTGGGAATTATGGTTTCTGCATGCATTACATAAATGCTCTTTTCTACAGTGCAGATCACTTAGCGCACAGAAATTTCTGACCTTATCTTGTCTGGAAAATATGTTGCTATTGCTCTAGTCGATCAGTATAAACTAAGGTATGTTGTACTTTAATGAATCAAAATTGAATTTTACGTAGGTTTTAGAAATGACACATGTTTGGCCGTTAAAGTACGTTTTAAAAATGATTGTGCTTGTGTTTTCTGATACTATTTTTGAAATTATATGTATATAAATCAGAAAAAAAAGTTATAAATTATATGGAAAAACGAGAAGATGAAATAATCACTTCTAGTGAAAATTATTCAGACTCGAGTGTTTCTAATTTTATGATAATATAAATTAAAATTGTTGGTTTGAATTTTTTTGGACTTCATATTTTTTTTATTATGTATTTTGACTATTTTAAAC
>BMAC01000704.1:342365-392125 GCA_014905375.1 Phtheirospermum japonicum
GGAAAATGACGTGTAATTGAACATAACTCTGCATAAATTTATAGGTTGCGCCTTTTTTTTTCAATATAAAACTTGGTACTCCTATTAAACTATATTCCTTACTAAAATTTTATTCTAATCGTATATTTATTTTATTTTATACTTAATTTGCAGAAAACATGAGAGGGCCTCTTCATGGTGTTTGGAGCAAGCCCATAAATCTTTTGGTACTGATGAGGATCTTTTACTGGTAAATTTACATACTATAATATAGCTTGCTCTTTCTGCATTTTGACACGTTCGATTGGGACCGATTTTGTCATTTTTATATTATACATTACCATGTTCACACATAACTCTACGTAAGATCTCAAGTGTTGAATGAAATTTAAAATAATGAGTTGTTTAGAAAAAGAGATGCATGAGTATCGTGCTATCGTGTCGTGTAACCCATTACTGCTCGGCTAACAATCGATCTCTATGTGAAAAATTATTTCGCAGGTTTCTCTTGAGAAGGGCGCATTGGGGCTTTGTCACTCATGACATTGTTATTTACTTAAAACCATTCTTGTACCAATTGGTGAGCCATTTATTTCATTTCATGCACTTAGTGTGTGTCTTGTCCTTTTTTACTTGTACATGACTGTATATAGTCCCAACGCCCAACTGATGCAAATATTTACTCCATATAATAGTGTTACCCTCTCTGTTCTGTAATTGTATCGCTATTGTTGTAATTAGATAATTCTAAATATATGTTTTGATCTCTTCCATATTTCTGTGAGGAATTTTTTTTTTTACATATGTTGAGTAAACAAGATTATAAGGTGTTTGTCACGTGTATACGATGATATCATTTGGTGAACGATGATATTGTTAATATATAAATTGAGTAACTCATGTATCAGCAATAGGGTCTGTTCAGTCAATTGGTGAACCCAACTGTGGACACCTTGCCTTTCTTTTTATGTAGTACTTTATTATTTCAATTACATATAGATTTATTTCCGGTTTTCCATTGACCTGCAGGCATTCAACATGGAACAACCTTATTCGAACGATGAAATTGATGATGTACGTAGACGTTGGGCGGAGTGTTTATTAGAGATTATTGCTTGATCACAATATAGGTTGTGTAATATATTTTGGAGTGTAAGAAACAAAGTATTTGTGGATAACTTGAATGGTAGCAAAATAGGTACTCATCGTCTTTTGGTGATTTCTATTTTAACATTTTGTGATCGTGTATTTGGCGACTTTTGTTGCTCTTATTGATATCTTTTGGTGTTCGTGTATTATTGTGATTAATGGATGATTTTTGGATTGTTATTTGAATTATATAAATAATAGGTATTTTGTGAAAAAATTGAGATTTAAATAGGTATTTAAAACTGTGATTTATGAGGTATGAACAGATCTAAAAAAAATTCTGGAATTCCAGAGCTATCAAAAAGGCGTTCTAGAAAATGTATATTCTAGAACGTCTTTTCGAAAAGACGTTCTGGAGAATATATATTCTAGAACGTCTCTTTCGTAAAGACGTTATAGAAAGTTTATTTTCTAGAATGTCTTTCTCAAAGGCGTTCTAGAAAATTATATTCTAGAACGTCTTTTTTCAAAAAGGCGTTCTGGAAAATGTATATTCTAGATTGTCTCTTTCGAAAAGGCATTGTGGAAAATGTATATTTTAGATCGCTTTCAAATTGATGTTCTGGAAAATGTATATTCTAGAACGTCTTTTCTAAATGACGTTGTCGAAAATGTTTATTCTAGAACGTCATGTTCTAAATGACGTTCTAGAATATACATTTTCCAGGACGTCAATATGGAAAGCGATCTATAATATACATTTTCTAGAACGTCTTTATTGTAACCGATCTGGAATGTTATTTTATGGAACATATCAACCAGGGAAAACTATTTTCTAGAACGGGTAAATTGTTTTTCTAAAACGTCTCAAATAACCGTTCCAGAATATCGGATATTCTAGAACGCCTCAGAAAGCTGATCTAGAAAATCTGATATTCTAGAACAGCTCTAGTCAGAACGCCTGGGCAGGGCGATCTAGAATAACTGAAACAGGGCGTTCTAGAAAACTGTTTCTGCACTAGTGGTTTGTCTTATATAGGAATAAATTGATTCATATGATTATACAGTAAATGGTAATTATGTTTTAGGAGTATACAGGAATATTTCTTTTGGGTAAAGGTTAATTTTGTAATTATAAAATTGAAGTAATATAAATAAATTCTTTAAGTGGAATACAAATGGGGTTCAACCACAATACAACTGTAGTTTCTTCTTCTTATTATTCTTTTTTCATTTATACTATTAATGTATAGACGAGATCGGATTTAGAAAAAATAAATTACACAAATAAATGCAAGGGTGTCTGCTCTTAGAATTCTCCTAAAATTATTCTTATTTTACCTGAAATTTTATATTTTCATTATTTTTATGGTGTTCGTATGTAACAAAATGAAGAATTATGGCATTTGCATTAAGTTATATATATATATGATTATTATATATATATATATATATATATATATATATATATATATATATATATATATATATATATATATATATATTATAAATATATATTATATAATAATAATGATATATATTTATTGTAAATATATTATATATATATAATTATAAATATATAATATTATTTATAAATAAAGAAATATATAATAAATATATTTATTTATAAATGTATATTATAATTAAATCATATTTATAATTAATTAATTAATTATGTATATTATATTACATTTATAAATGATTAATATAATTATATATTTTATTTTATAAATAATTAAATATATTATAAATATCTAATATTATTTTAAAATATATTATAATTATAATATTATAAATTTATATTTTTATATTTATCTTATATCCCTTTAATAATTATATATATATATATATATATATATATATATATATATATATATATATATATATATATATATATATATATATATATATATATATATATATATATATTTATATATATTGCTGACGGGTATTGGCCGTCATCACTGTTGTCCGTCAATATATGTTTTTTTTTTTCAATATTGCTGACGATCTTGTCCGCTTATACCCGTCAGCATAGTGACCCGTTAGCAATCCGCCAGTATATGCTGACAGCTTGTTTGCCCGTCAGCATATCCCAGTTTTTTTCTAGTGCAAACACGCGCACGCACACACACACACACACACACACCACACACACACACACACACACACACATATATATATATATATAGGGTTCGAATGATAACCCAACCTTATTTGCCAACCTTATTTGAAAACCTAGGGCTAATTATAAGCCTTCAGATTGGATGAAGTGGATGGTTGAGATTAGATTGTTTTTTTGGTTGAAAACTTTTTAAATTAAGAGTAGAAGGGTGTTTTTGTCATATCCTTATGCAATATATTCTCAAAACCGTTTTTCAAACCCTCTCACCTCATTATCTTTCTTCCTGTTTATGTTAAGTGTAACATAAAACCAATACAAAACCAAAAATAACAAAAAGAGCACAAGTCAGATAGTAGAATCGAAAGGGAAAAAGTGCTTAACTTTTATTCCTCAAAAATCAGTTCGGATCGGCCTTAACCGGATCCTTTTTACAGGTGCTTGACCTTGAAAAATAAGCTTTCTCTCTCTAAAGCTCTATATGTTTCTCTCTCTAAAAATTGGGGATCTTTCTCTCTCTCTTGGAGAGGCTATTTATAGTTTCCAATGGAAATCCTAATTGGACACCTGTCCCATTCTCATTGGTTCACCAAAATCCCTCTATCTATTTTGTCTTTATCTCCTTGCCGCCCTCAACTAGTTTCCACCGCCTTAGTGCCGACCTCAACCTTAGTGCCGACCTCAGCCATTTTTCGCCGACTTAGTGCCGTCCTCAGCGACTTGGTGCCGTCCTCAGTTGTTTTTCGGACAAATTCAAGGATGGTAAACTGATGAGCCCATTCGGCGCTTCTTGTTTGATAAGGGAACGAAAGTGATCCGAGCAGGCTGTGCCCGTGCTGGATGAGCACATCCTGCTCGGCACTTTTTGCTCGGTGGATCATCAAAATCGCTCAACATCGGACTTCAGTTGTGTTGGCAGATCATACCGATCTCGGCAGCTCGGCAGAGGAGCTCGGAAGCTCGGCGGAGGAGCTCACCAGCTCTCGGCAGGCCGTGCGTCAGCTCTCGTGAACTCGGCGGGGGAGTTCGGCAGCTCGGCGGAGGAGCTCAGCACTATACTCGGCGCCGGCTTTGCAGGACCTGGCGGACTATGCTGGTCTGCTCGGCAAAAGTTCTGCTCGGCCACTATACTCGGCGCTGGCTTTGTAGGACCCGATGGACTGTGCTGGTCTGCTCGGCAAAATCCTGCTCGGCAGTCCCGCTCGGCGGAGTCCTGCTCGGCACTAGCTATGAGGACTCGGCGGACATTACTGGTCTGCTCGGCAAAATCCTGCTCGGCACACTGCTTGGCGCCTGCTGCGCAGGACTCGGCGGACTGTGCTGGTCTGCTCGGTAAAGTTTCGCTCGACAGTCCTGGTTGGCAGAGTCCTGCTCGGCACTATACTCGGTGCCGGCTTTGCTGGACCCGACGGACTGTGCTGGTCTGCTCGGCAAAATCTTTCTCGGCAGTCCTGCTCGGCGGAGTCCTGCTTGGCGCCAGCTGCGCAGGACTCGGCGGACTGTGCTGGTCTGCTCGGCAAAGTTCTGCTCGGCAAAATCTTGCTCGGCAGTCCTGCTCGGTGGAGTCCTACTTGGCGCCAGCTGCGCAGGACTCGGCGCACCTTGCTGGTCTGCTCTGCAAAATCCTGCTCGACAGTCCTGCTCGGCGGAGTCCTGCTCGGCACACTGCTTGGCGCCAGCTGCGCAGGACTCGGCGGACTGTGCTGGTCTGCTTGGCAAAACCTGCTCGGCAGAGTTCAGCTCGGTGCGCTCGGACTAGAGTTCTCGGCTGCTCGCTAGGATCGCCCGGTGCCTCAGAGCTTTTTGCTCGGCCATGTTCAGCTCGGTGCGCTCAGACTGGAGTGCTTGGCTGCTCGCTAGGATCGCCCGGCGCCTCAGAGCTTTTTGCTCGGCCATGTTCATCTCGGCGCACTCGGGCTGGAGTGCTCGGTTGCTCGCCTGGATCGCCCGGCGCCTCAGAGCTTTCTGCTCGGCAAAGTTCAGCTCGGCGCCCTCGGACTGGAGTGCTCGGCTACTCACCAGGATCGACCGGCACCTCGAATCTTTCTGCTCGGCACGCCTGCTCAGCTTTTTCGGCAGCTTGGGCGAGAACTTCTCGCCCGCCCGGCGCATGCTGCTTGGCAATGTTGCCGGCGCAGCTCGGTGGCCGGGGTGAAAATTTCTTGGCAACTCGGCCGGTCCAACTTAGCCAAGCATATTCTCCGAGTTATTTTGAGTGGCCCGGCTCGGTTCCTCGGTGAGGTATTCGAGATGATACCGACCATCAACAAGCCCCTGAGCACGGAGTCGGCTACACGTAGGTGGGTTCGCGCTCATCTAATCTTTGTCATCTGAGGGAG
Source organism: Phtheirospermum japonicum (assembly GCA_014905375.1). NCBI lineage: Eukaryota > Viridiplantae > Streptophyta > Magnoliopsida > Lamiales > Orobanchaceae > Phtheirospermum > Phtheirospermum japonicum. The sequence goes on from BMAC01000704.1 coordinate 347,895, forward strand.
CCGAGCCGACATGGGCATGAGGTGTGTTGTCCCATCGACCTTGTTTTGCGGGAAGTCTGACCATCACACTTTCCGAAACGGAAGCTTTTGCAGCCCCTGCTTTTGAAGCTTTTGCAAGTTTTGTCCCGTAGTGCTTTTGGACCCTTGTGACATGTGACACCTTTGATATCCATTCTCATTCTCTCTTCCTTTCTCCAAGAAACTTCATTGAGGACACATGCATTTTTTAATAATCTCAGCCCCTTATTTCGAGAAACTTTGTCCTTTCGCCTCCTTTTGGTCCTTATTTGATCGGTTTCTGGGGCTTTAATAGAGTTGGCCAGGGTGGCGATTAGTCCGAACCTCAATCGAGTTAGGGTAGCGAGTTCAAGTACAATCAATATGGGAGTTTCAGTACAGGAGAGATTCTTTATCATGGATGACTTTTAGCAATTCGTTGGTACAAGTATCAGTTTGATGACGATCTGGATGTTGACCTCGATGATGGACAGGAGCGCAACGATGAGGATGGTGATTAGCTTGTGTTTTGGTCTGGTTGTTTCTCTGTTCTTTTATCAGCGCGTCACCTTTGGGCGGTCGAACTTGATGTACTCGTATTTCTCGGTTTGAATAAGTTCTGGTCGGCCGATTTTCCTTTCAATATCCTTTGCCCTTAGCTTACTTTTTGAGTGGCTTCTCTTATTTGTGTTTTCAGCTCGACGGCTTAAATATGTACACATATTGCCTTTTTTTTTTAAACCGAGCTCAAACTCGGAATGTTGGGTTCGGCAATTCTGAGCTCGGAGATTTTGAGTTCGGCAATTTTTTAAAATTCGCTCTTTTTAACGTGTCGAGCTAATTTTGAGTTTGATTCTTTTTGAGCTCGGATTTTTGAAAACTTGCTCTTTTTTACGTGTCGAGTCAATTTTGAGTTTTGACTCTTTTTGAGCTCGGCACGTTGAGCTCGGACTTTTTAAAACTTGCTCTTTTTTACGTGTCGAGTCAATTTTGAGTTTTGACTCTTTTTGAGCTCGGCACGTTGAGCTCGTATATATATTTTTTTTTTGAGATCCTGCTCTTTTTACGTGTCGAGCTAATTTGAGTTCGGCTCTTTTTTAGCTCGGCAAGTTGAGCTCGGATTTTTGAAAACTTGCTCTTTTTTACGTGTCGAGTCAATTTTGAGTTTTGACTCTTTTTGAGCTCGGCACGTTGAGCTCGGATTTTTGAAAACTTGCTCTTTTTTACGTGTCGAGTCAATTTTGAGTTTTGAATCTTTTTGAGCTCGGCACGTTGAGCTCGGATTTTTGTAGACTTACTCTTTTTTACGTGTCGAGTCAATTTTGAGTTTTGACTCTTTTTGAGCTTAGCACGTTGAGCTCGTGTATATATATATATATATATATATATATATATATATATATATTTTTTATTTTTGAGATCCTGCTCTTTTTTACGTGTCGAGCTAATTTGAGTTCGGCTCTTTTTGAGCTCGGCAAGTTGAGCTCGGATTTTTGAAAACTTGCTCTTTTTTACATGTCGAGTCTAATTTGAGTTCGGCTCTTTTTGAGCTCGGCAAGTTGAGCTCATATTTTTGAAAACTTGCTCTTTTTTACGTGTCGAGTCAATTTGAGTTCGGCTCTTTTTGAGCTCAGCACGTTGATCTCGGATTTTTGAAAACTTGCTCTTTTTTACGTGTCGAGTCAATTTGAGTTTGGCTCTTTTGAGCTCGGCATATTGAGCTTGGCACTTTGGCTTAGCAACGTTATTTTTTGTGTGCCGACCTAATTGGTTCGGCTTATGCCGATCGGCTCAGCTGATTGCTTTTCAAATCGGCATTTTGAGTAGCTTAATGCCTTTGGCCGACTAAGTACCTTTGAGTGGTTGTTCTCCTTTAATTGGTTCAATGCCTTAGAACGGCTTAACGCCTTAGGTTGGCTCAATGCCTTTGGATGGCTTAATGCCTTAGAATGGCTTAACGCCTTGGATTGGCTCGATGCCTTTGGATGGCTTAATGCCTCAGAATGGCTTAACGCCTTGGGTTGGCTCAATGCCTTTGGAATGCTTAATGCCTTAGAATGGCTTAACGCCTTAGGTTGGCTCGATGCCTTTGGATGGCTTAACGCCTTAGAATGGCTTAACGCCTTAGGTTGGCTCGATGCCTTTGGATGGCTTAATGCCTTAGAATGGCTTAACGCCTTGGATTGGCTCGATGCCTTTGGATGGATTAATGCCTTAAATCGGCTAAGTGCCCATGCGAAGACGTCCTGATTTGCTTTCAAAAAGATTATTAGCTCAGATATGATAGGTTCCTAGAGATCTCGTCCGACTCAGAGCAGCTTGCTCGGATCGAGTTCATCAACTGAGATCCAGTCAAGTTCTTCAACTAGCTCAGCATGGGTAGCCTTTCCCTTCAAGCTTGGCTTCCGGGGATCCAGCTCATCCTCGACAATTTTCAGATCGGAATTCTCTGTTCGGCATTGTTGCCCAGAGAGCTCTTTTTCCATTTTTTGTTCTTTGCTCTGTTCGTCTTGGAAGAGCTCAGCATACTAGTCATTCTCGCGATTGGATTTTAGCTCTTTCTCTAGCTCTTCTTCCGCTAGCTTGGCTACTCTTCCTGAGACCAAAGCATCTTTGTTTCATTTTTCATGGTTTACATGTGCCAATTCTTTTATCTGAGTGTTCATCTCTTCCTCAGGGATTGTGTTGCCGGGCTCATCCCCGTTAGGATCCTCAACCAGCTCTTCATTCCATTTTATCTGCTCGACCATATTTATCTCCCTTGGCCTAATAGACCAGCAGCACTCTCGAGCTGGGTCTGACTCTGATTGTTCTTCCTGGAGGTTAGCATTCTTGGGATTGCCGACCTGAGCTTCTGGTGTCAAAATTGACTTTGCTACCTTCTTCATCATCTCTTCAAATTCCTTAGCAAAGGTGGGGTGCTGAAGGAACGACCTTACCTGTTCCGGGTCGAGCTCATTTGGGCCCGATTGCACAGTCCTCTCCCGGCGCTCCTAGCCAGGATTTCTCCTTGAACTTTCTGAAGGGTTCATACTGATGAGAAGGATGAGCAGAAATTTCTTCCTTCTTTCTTCTCTCTTTTTTCTTTATCGAACTCAAATACAACGAAGAGCTGAGTTTCAGCTCCTCACAAAAAATGAAAAATCGGGCAGAAGACAGAAAACTAAATTCGAAGAGCTGACTGAGCAAGTGGGACTGCAGATCACAAGAAACCTTCTTCTAGCGCCATTTTGTTTATGTTAAGTGTAACATAAACCCAATACAAAACCAAAAATAACAAAAAGAGCACAAATCAGATAGTAGAATCGAAAGGGAAAAAGTGCTTAACTTTTATTCCTCAAAAATCAGTTCGGATCGGCCTTAACCGGATCCTTTTTACAGGTGCTTGACCTTGAAAAATAAGCTTTCTCTCTCTAAAGCTCTCTATGTTTCTCTCTCTAAAAATTGGGGATCTTTCTCTCTCTCTTGGAGAGGCTATTTATAGTTTCCAATGGAAACCCTAATTGGACACCTGTCCCATTCTCATTGGTTCACCAAAATCCTCTATCTATTTTGTCTTTATCTCCTTGCCGCCCTCAACTAGTTTCCACCGACTTAGTGCCGACCTCAGCCATTTTTCGCCGACTTAGTTCCGTCCTCAGCGACTTGGTGCCATCCTCAGTTGTTTTTCGGACAAATTCAAGGATGGTGAACTGATGAGCCCATTCGGCGCTTCTTGTTTGATAAGGGAACGAAAGTGATTCGAGCAGGCTGTGCCCGTGCTGGATGAGCACATCCTGCTCGGCACTTTTTGCTCGGCGGATCATCAAAATCGCTCAACATCGGACTTCAGTTGTGTTGGCGGATCATACCGATCTCGGCAGCTCCGCAGAGGAGCTCAGAAGCTCGGCGGAGGAGCTCACTAGCTCTCGGCAGGCCGTGCGTCAGCTCTCGCGAACTCGGCGGGGGAGTTTGGCAGCTCGGCGGAGGAGCTCAGCACTATACTCGGCGCCGGCTTTGCAGGACCCGGCGGACTATGCTGGTCTTCTCGGCAAAGTTCTGCTCGGCAGAGTCCTGCTCGGCACTATACTCGGCGCTGGCTTTGTAGGACCCGATGGACTGTGCTGGTCTGCTCGGCAAAATCCTGCTCGGCAGTCCCGCTCGGCGGAGTCCTGCTCGGCACTCTGCTCGGCGCCAGCTATGAGGACTCGGCGGACATTGCTGGTCTGCACGGCAAAATCCTGCTCGGCAGTACTGCTCCGCACACTGCTTGGCGCCAGCTGCGCAGGACTCGGCGGACTGTGCTTGTATGCTCGGCAAAGTTTCGCTCGACAGTCCTGGTTGGCAGAGTCCTGCTCGGCACTATACTCGGCGCCGGCTTTGCTGGACCCGACGGACTGTGCTGGTCTGCTCGACAAAATCCTGCTCGGCAGTCCTGCTTGGCACACTGCTTGGCGCCAGCTGCGCAGGACTCGGCGGACTGTGCTGGTTTGCTCGGCAAAGTTCTGCTCGGCAAAATCCTGCTTGGCAGTCCTGCTCGGCGCCAGCTGCGCAGGACTCGGCGCACCTTGCTGGTCTGCTCTGCAAAATCCTACTCGGCAGTCCTTCTCGGCGGAGTCCTGCTCGGCGCCAGCTGCGCAGGACTTGGCCAAGCATATTCTCCGAGTTATTTTGAGTGGCCCGGCTCGGTTCCTCGGTGAGGTATTTGAGACGATACCGACCATCAACACTTCCATCCGCTGTACCACCTCCACCAATGCAATCCATATCTCTATGTTTCTCCTGGTGGCCTTTGAGTGAAGTTTCGATCGATATGGCAGTGGTCAAGGTTCCCATTAACACCTGACACTACCGAGTCAACCCCCCTCCATTCACTTCGAGTCAAAATGACTTAATAGTGCCAAGTTGCCAATCCTAAGAGAAATTTGGAGCGGGGATGCCTCCTGGAGATTTGTCACTGGTCTCCGTTGAAACGTTCGCTGATGCTAAATTATTTATCTTGGAGTGCTTTTCTTTTAGCGATTTTTTAACTTCTATATATTCTTGTGAGTTATTTGGTGGGATATATAATCTTCTACATAGTCTTGTTGTCAATTTGATGAACTTGGTGCTTGGACTCTTTCGCGGGGTACCATAATCTTAGATTTACTCCACTTCTTTTTGTTTCTGTTTGTTTTCACTCTTTTTTTTTTCTTGGTATATTCTACTAATTAGTTCGTGACATTTTAATTTGTTTCATAATCTTTTAAAAATAGTAATGGGAAAGTTACAATTGATTTCGATGTATCGTTAGTCATGGGGTCATGTTGCCGGGTTTGGGAAACTTGCTGGACTATTTTAATGTTGATGCAGGTTTAAAAAAAGGGATATAAGTTGACAATTTGGTGTTATGTGTAAATGAGTTATGCTGCTTCCAACATCTACCTGCTGAGGTGGTGTTATTTTAACATGACTCATGTTGAAGCACCATGCCAGAGTATAAAAAGCACCTCCAATATAATTAAAAAAAAATACTAGTTTGATTTAGTTTTAAGTATGAAGTAAAAGTATTGTTTGCCAATGAAAGCACCATGCGAAAGTTTAAAAAGCACCTCCAATGCAATAAAAAAGTACTAATTTAGTTATTTTTGACCTAAAATAAAAGTATTCTTGGCCAAGGAAAACACATCTCCAATTTAATAAAATAACAATAATGTGATTTAGTTTGGCCTGAAAAAAAAATCTTGGTCAAGGAAAGCATTGTGCCAAAGTATAAAATGCACCTCCAATGTAATGGAAAAAACACTAATTTGATTTAATTTATGGATAAAAGTAATCTTGGCCAAGAAAAGTACTGTTCCAAATTATAAAAAAGTACCTCCAATGTAAAAAAAAAAAAAAAACTAATTTGATTTTTATTTCGCATGAAATTAAAGTATTATTGGCCGAAAAAAGCATCGTGCCAAAGTATAAAAAGCATCCCCAACAATTATGCTAGCAAATCATACAAAAGAAAAAAAAAACCTCAGGACATTGAACTTGTTACTGTCACCAACACAATTACATTTGAAAAGAAAGTACCAACAATTTTTTTAGAAGCTGTTGTCACTATCACCAACACAATTTACATTTCATCAACAAATACTTGCAACAGCACTGTGTAGTGTTCAGAATTGCACTGGCTCAATAGCCTTAATCTACCTAACCCATCAAGTTCTCCACCACCGACAACCCTAATTTCACCAATCTGCACACCAACATCGACGCCTCCTCACCCGCTGCCTAATAATTAGCGACTCCACAATGGCAAACCCACATGAACCAAAAGTCGAACTCACCGGGATCCAAAAACGTAAAACCTTGAATATGGAACCCCAACCTAGATCGGGATTTATTATTTGCGCCGATGCAATCCTGAGTCACCGGATTTCAATAATTGATACTTATAGCCACTCGAAACGCTCTTTTGTCGATGGACTCTTCTCCTCGCTTGCTTTATACCCACTTCGTCGCTCGCAGTCTAACATATACAAATATTTTGAGAGAGGGGAGGAGGTTTCTTTGAGTTTTTGTAGAGATATGGCGTGTTTGAGTGAGATAAAAGAGGGAAGAAAAGGGAGTGCATCTGGACATAATTTTTGGGGAATGATTTGGAAACATATCACTATTAAAAGGACAAAAACACACTTTCAGTCTTATTTCATCATATTTTTAATTAAAAATAGAGTTTAATCTTATCCCTTCATCTCATCCAATCTAAAGGCCCACAAAAGCCCATAGATTCACATAAAATGGTGTGGTTCTCATAACATTTCAAAATAAATTCCCCAAAATTTTCCGTTTTCTTACTATTTGTAATAACTCATATTTATTATGTGTAATTATTATTTATTTTCTATTTTGAAAAATATTATTTGATATTATTATCAACTATTTAGATAAGGGCAACACTCTTGTCAGGCTTGACTAATGGATCATTCGTCAGGACAAAATCTCATACCAATATATCATAGTACAAAAACAAATATATTGTAGGTAAGAACCAGTACACCATAGTACCAATATATCATAGTATAAAAATCAACACATCATAACACGAGTAAGAGTTTTATGAATAATTAATACTTTCAGTACAAAAACCAATACAATAGAATATCAAATCAGATGGTCATAACCCGTCAATCTGGAATAACACAAGTTTTTGCATTTAAATAATATTATTAACTTTAATATGTGTGATAAGTTTGGTAGTGTATGAATTTTAATCATTGTGTTGCGTCTTTGGCATATTTTGTGGGTTCGACTTTTAATATGATTTCGTACCTTTTCATAATTTTCTAATTTAAAACACGGGAAGTAATATGATTTCATATTTTTCCTTGGTATTAATTTTCTTTTTTAGACTTTGCGTGAGGTATCAATTATCATAAATTAAGTTTAATTGGTTAAAATCTTTATTATCTTCTAAGATTTCAACACCATTCTTGGCAAAAAAATAGTTCCGTTTGAAGATCTACTTTAGTAATTGACTAAATCGTATCAGTTTGTATATCAAATCTTTTTCACGTAAATATGGAATGATAATACATAATATTTAAGTTTTAAAATAATTAACATAATTATACAATAAAGTACTACAAAATACTGAAAATTGTTACATAATCTATCACTATAAATAGCGAGTGGCACCAACAAAACATCACAATAATGGCTTTACAATTGTCTCGCATTTTAGACATTAATGTGCACACCTTGAATTGTTTTGTCCAATTTCATCTGATCCACTCCTATGTGAAAGCAAGTTATAATGATCGATTTAGGACACCAAGTTTGGATTGTGTATTCACGACATAGAGATATGTTTCTTAAATTTAACTTGTTGGTGAATAAATAAATAAATTTTATCTTATACATAAACCATTTGTTTATTTGATTAATATGCATAAGTTTTCATTTTTCTTACAGGGAACAAGGGTTCGCTACTCTACTCACGAGAGACATATGGATAGGGTTTTCAGAGGATTTACGGAGGACCGAGTTTCCACTGTCAAGAATGTTTTTATTGAAAGATGTTGGAATTACAACTTAGAGCACAAATTGGGACTGTATGATATATCACTTCAAATTGGAAAAATAAAACAGAAACAAAAAGTAAAAGTCGAGTCGAGAATAATCTCTGTCCGCAAGACGAAATAGCCCCGGTAGTGCCCTTCGCTTTTGGCTATTCGTCCCCAAAAATGAAACGACTTCGTCTCTGGTATTACAGCACCGTAATTACCAGAGCTCCGATGAACTATATAGAAAATGGACTGAACTATCTAAAGAAAGATGAAGAAATGTGTATGCAGTATGCTGGGAGTTCTCAGATTTTTCAGGTTGAATCTTCGTGTGAAAAATGCAGGGACTTCTCACCCTTTTATAGGGGACTCCAGGTGAGGGGTAATAATGACGTCCATAATGAGTAGTATTATGACGTGCATTATTGGCAGCTTTCGTGTTGACTGTCAGGTGAAGAAATGTCCAATAAAGGCAGCATGAACCTGGACAGGTACAAGTTCTCGTATGTTTGGAAACGTACCTGAACTGTCAGGAGTGTGCTAGCCGTTTGCGTAAGTCCAAAGGACTTCACAGGAGCAGTTCAAAAAAGGTAGTCAGGGTTGAACCAGACCACCATACGGACCACCTTAATCGGACCAGCCAATTCGGACCAGCTGACCAAGTCCCAAGTCCCAGAGCCCAGAGGTCCAAGGTCCGGGACCGGGACCGGGCTCAGGCTCGGGCTCGGGCTCAGATCCGCTCGGCTCCGCCAAAGGCGGACGGGCGAACCCAAGTCCAATAGCCCGCGTGAGCTTTGTTCACACAAAGTCCACAACACCCACTGACCCACTTGATCTCCACTAATGAAATGTAATCAATTTTAAACTCCCTTCCACATTGATTAACAATCAATGTGGGATAAACGATAAAATACAAAAAATAACCATTCAACTTCAAAGAATTATTTCTCTCTCACCAATAAATGGATTTGAAAAATTCAAAATGCTATGATTATCTACTCGACACGTATATCAAGCCTATACAATTCGTTACAACGAATTTTTGCTGCACCATTAATTAGAATAAATCCAATTTAACAATAATCCCCCACATGAGTGAGAATATCCAAAAACAAAACAATGTATGCAAACACGTAACTCAGTCCTTAAAAGATAATAGAGAATAGGGATAGGTGGCTTGTGGCCTTGAACCCTCCTTAGTTAATACTACCGAGCATACCGGCGGATTAGTGAACATAATTCTTGAACTATTCCCCTTTGTGTATACTAGACAATAGTACCAACCCACTAAGGTCTCAGAATTCTTCCGTTCTCACGTTTGTGTCCATTTCTGGCCATGGACAACTTCTTTGGATTCATAAGCTTCAGTAGAAGTGGCCCTCACTTCTCGCTTACATAGGTGATTCTTAAACGAGTATTCTGTCATACTCAAGTCAAAGAACTGCACAAGAATCATTAAAAACAGAGATTTATCCTCACCACATGACAGATTAAAAACTCTACTTTTGCCGTTAAGGAGTAGGGTCGTAGAGTTTTACTCACCAGACTTTTATAGTTTAGTTTTCCCATTGAACCAAGTTTGTGGGATCTCCACTCATCATGGTTGGGTTTCCACTACAATTATCTTTAAGATGTGGATTTCACTCCCATTTCTTCAAGCAACTTGTACATCTGAYCTCGAGCTATGTTTTTAGTGAATGGATCCGCTAGATTATCTATCGACCTTACGTAGTCAACTGAGATAATCCCACTCGATAACAAATGTCTTACGGTGTTATGTCTCCAACGAATATGTCGAGACTTACTGTTATACAAACCACTTCTTGCCCTTCCAATAGCAGCTTGACTATCGCAGTGAAGCATAACTGGTGGCACAGGTTTCTCCCAATATGGAATATCTTCTAAAAAGTTACGAAGCCATCCTGCTTCTTCACCTGCTTTGTCCAAAGCGATAAACTCAGATTCCATGGTAGATCGGGCTATACATGTCTGTTTAGTGGATCTCCATGAAACAGCTCCTCCCCCTATTACAAACACATATCCACTTGTTGACAGAGAGTTCTTTAAGTCGGATATCCAGTTTGCATCACAATAACCTTCAAGTACCCTGGGGAATCTACCATAAGGTAGTCCAAAGTTTAGAGTATACTTTAAGCATCTCAAAACTCTCACAAGCACTTTCTAGTGTTCTCCACTTGGGTTGCTTGTATATCGATTCAGTTTGTTTACCGAGCAAGCTAGATCAGGTCTTGTACAGTTAGAAATGTACATCAGGCATCCAATGATCCTAGCATAGTCCTTATGAGCAACAGGATCACCTCTGTTCTTACTCAAGTGAACGTCGAGTTCTATAGGTGTCTTTGCTGGAAGACTATCGTGTGCATTGAATTTCTTGATCACTTTCTCAATGTAATGAGATTGTGATAAGACAATCCCATCTAGAGTTCTTATGATTCTTATGCCAAGAATAGTGTCAGCAACTCCCAGATCCTTCATGTCAAAATTCCTTTTTAGCATGAGTTTCATCTCGTTAATCACTTGTAGGTTGCTACCCATGATTAACATATCATCTACATAAAGACATACTATAACAAATATGTCATTAGTATTCTTAATGTAGACACACTTGTCGCACTCGTTTATCTTGAACCCATTTAACATCATCACTTCATCAAATTTCAAGTGCCATTGTAAAGGTGCTTGTTTCAAGCCATACAAAGACTTAACCAGTTTTCACACCTTTCTTTCTTGTCCAGGTTTTACAAAACCTTCAGGTTGTTCCATATAGATTTCCTCTTCTAAATTGACATTTATAAAAGCTATTTTAACATCCATTTGGTGAATCTCAAGATTGTGCAAAGCAGCAATCGCTAGAAGCACCCGGATATAGGTAATTCTCGTAACAGGATAGTATGTATCAAAGAAATCATAACCCTCCTTCTGGAGAAATCCTTTCACAACCAAACAAGATTTATACTTATCGATTGATCCATTAGCTCTGAACTTTCGCTTCAGAATCCATTTACTTCCTAAAGTTTTACAACCTTCTGGTAAATCAGTCAGAATCCACGTATGGTTCTGCATGATCGAATCGATCTCGCTCTATACAGCTTCCTTCCAAAATGAACTATCAGTCCGTGAGAAAGCTTCTTTCAATGAGTTTGGTTCTTCATCCAACATGAAAACCACATAATCAGGACCGAAATTCTTTGCAACTTTAGCTCGAGAACTCCGCCTAGGAGTTAGAGTTTCAAGTTCTGAACCAGGTTATTTACGAGACTTAGGTTCAACCCCCACGAGTTCTTGACTTGTAGTTCCTTCAGCATTACCATTGATTGAACTGGAAGCGGCTTTATCCTTACAAGGATAGATGTCTTCAAAGAATATCGCATTCCTTGACTCAATGGTAGTTCCGACATTGATGTCCGGAACATCTGACCTATGAATGATAAATCGATAGGCGCTACTATTTAGTGCATAACCAATAAATATACAATAAACCGTTTTGGGTCCGATTGTCACCTGCTTTGGTAGAGGCACTTCTACCTTCGCTAAACACCCCCACACTTTGAGGTATTTATAAGAAGATTTCCTTCCTTTCCACAACTCATAGGGAGTTTCTTCCTTACCTTTAAGTGGAATCTTATTGAGGATATAGTTTTCCATTAAAACAGCTTCCCCCCACATGTTCTGAGGTAACCCAGATCTAATCAACAAAGCATTCATCGTCTCTTTCAAAGTACGATTCTTGCGTTCTACAATGCCGTTCGATTGAGGTTCATACGGAGCTGTAGTTTGATGAATTATGCCACTTTCGTTGCACAACTCCTAAAACGGAGCTACATATTCTCCTCCTCTATCGCTTCAGATAGATTTAATTTTGCAGTTAAGTTGATTTTCGGCTTCATTTTTGAAGTTCTTAAAAGCTTCAATGGCCTCATCTTTACCTCTCAAAAGATAAAGGTAACAGTACCTTGTGCAATCGTCAATAAAAGTAATAAAATACTTTTTGCCACCTCTAGTTTGCACAAACTTCAAATCACATACATCTGTGTGAATTAATATCAGAGGTGTCGTACTCCTTTCTACCGATTTAAACGGTAACTTTGTCATTTTTGCTTCTACACAAATTTCACACTTACTTTTATTAACAAATTCATTTACCTTAAGTAAATTGAGATTTGACAAACACTTTATTGCATTTAGATTAATGTGGCCTAATCTACAATGCCATAAACTGGAGCACTCAGTCAAGTATGAGGAATCAAAGCAATTTTATTAACGATAGGTTTTGGGCGTATAGCCATTACACTTAGTTTGAACAGTCCATCTGTAAGGTAACCCTTACACAGAGGTGTTCCAAACTTTGACAGTACAAACTTATTAGCCTCAAATACAAGTTCAAAACCACGAATAACTAGTATTGAACCAGAGACTAAATTCTTCCGGATGTCCAGAATGTGCAACACCTCATTTAGAGTGATCTCCTTTCCAGAAGTCATTTTGAGGACAACTAAGCCAACACCTGCAACTTGCGAAGACGCTTGGTTTCCCATGTTCAAATTCCTTCCCTCACAGGGATGTTATTTGGAGAACAATCTCCGGTCTGCACACACATGGGCAGTTGCAGCAGTATCTATGAACCATTGACCACGGTTCTCGACCATGTTAGCTTCCTCAGTGATAACCGCAATGAGATCATCACTAGTCAGATCTCTCTCGGCTAAGTGAGCACTCGGCTTGGCCTTCTTTTTCTTTGGCTTGCGATAGTCCTTAGATCTGTGTCCAGGTCTACCACAATTGAAGCAGTCGCCGCTAAACTTCTGAGAAGAAGGAGCTTTCTTCTTTGCGTTGCCAGGATGCAGTCTCTTATTTGAGTTGTCTCCTCGTTCAAGTAGGTTCACCCGAGGTTCAACCGAACTTTTCGAATTCTGGTACTGAACTCGAACTTCGGACTCAATTCGTACCTTGCGGATAACATCTTCAAGAGACATCGCCTTTTGTTTGTGCTTGAGGTACGTCTTGAAGTCTTTCCAGTTCGGTGGAAGCTTATCAATCATGTCAGCAGCCGTGAAAGCATCCGGAAGAACCATCCCCTCGGCGTGGACGTCATTCACCAGCATTTGGAACTTTTGAACTTGTTCCATAACAGGGCGAGAATCAACCATCTTGTAGTCCATAAAATTCGTGACTACAAATTTCCTAGTTCTAGCCTCGTCGGAACTGTATATCTTCTCAAGTGCCTCCCAGATCTTCTTGGAGGTCTTTACGTCCGAGTACACGTTACTTAGGCTATCTTCCAGGCTACTTAAGAGAAAGCCTTTACACAGATAGTCACTGATTAGCACGGATTTGTCTTGGTTTTTATTAGTATTTTAGTTTATTTTTCTTATTGTTTTTGGTATAAGTTGGACGATTTAAGCTTAATCTCGTATTTTTATAATTCCAGCTTATTTTACCGCATTTTGATCGTAATTGATGCAAGTAGGTGATATTTCGTTGTTTTTCACCTTACAGCTAAGTAACCGGAAGAGTTTAACGCGTAATAGACTAGGTTCGATGTTCAAGAAGTGAAGAACAAGCTTTTCGGTGATCGAGAATTGGAGACAGACGCGCATTCGCATCGACTGACGCGACCATCGACGCACCATCGATGCGAGCCATGTCAGCGAGTCATGACCACGTCAGTCGACGCTCTGTCGATGCACTGTCGACGCTACTTGCTGAAGCGTCGATGTCGACGTACCATTGTCGACGCAACGTCGACGCAACTTGCTGAAGCGTCGATGTCGACGCACCCCGTCGACGCACCTGCCTAGCCGACGTGCACACCTGCTGACCAGACCTGCCGAGCGCTGCCGACCAAGTCTGCCGAGTCCCACCGAGCGCCAGCGTGCGTCAGTCGACGCTATGTCGACGCACCGTCGACGCGACGGCCCAGAATTCGGATTTTAGGGTTTCTTGTGCGCCAAGTCATGAAATAACTATATAAACCCTTCATACTTCGGTTTAAAAAAAACCACGAACCAAAACACTTACCTAGGGTTAAGAAACCTATTTTCAACACCCTACAACATATTTCAAAGATCTACGTCGAAGATTCAAAATCCGAAGCACCAAGACGAAGACGTTCGTTCAAGCTCCGATTTCTCGACCGAGATCAACGATCCAAAGCCCGATTTCCCAGCAATCTTTCAGCACTTTTTAGTCAATAATAAGTATCCTAAACTCTAGTTATTTCGCTTAGATTAATTGTTAGTTAATTCATGTTTTTAAGTATTTATTGCTTTTCGTTTGATAATTAGAATCGTTTGAACCATTGAATCGCTGAAGCTTTGAACCTTAGATTTCGTTTTTAATAATTAATTAGTTGTTGCGTTTTACCTTCTTTCATGCTTGGTGATGAGATTGTTCATGCTTAGTTCATTTATTGCTTATGCTTGGTTAATTAGTTTATGATATGCAATTGCTTGGGAATTTTAGAGTTAATTTTGTTCTTGAGAATTCATATGCTTGATAGTCGTAATCGTAGTTCAATTATAGTTGGTTAATTAGTTTAATTTAATTAGTTCAAGATAGTTAGTTATTACTTTTTAATCTCATAGTTATAATTTTCAAAAACCAAATTTATACAAGTTCTCGTGTTAAACATTGTGATTAAACAAACATTAAAAATCCCGAACGTCAGTCCTTGAGAGACGACTCGAGTTAAGCTTGCCAAACCTACACGCGATCCCGTTATTTTGCGGGCGAGCTATTAAATTTCTGACAATTATTTATAAAGTAGGCACACGCAAAAGCTCGAATTAAAAATTGGCGCCGTTGCCGGGGACTGAAATAGGTTTTGATAATGTTTGTTCGTGTTATTTTATGCTTTTCCGTTTATTTGTATAAAGGTTCTTTGTTTGACACTCGATGCGTTGATGTTGTTTGTTGTTGATGCTAGGACGTCGAAGTCTTAGAAACGAACTTGATATATATATAGACAGCATCGAACGAGTTGGGAGACCAAGAAGACTCTTTCATCCCCCCGACGCAATTAAAACAAATTCGGCCAACATGTCAAACACTACCCCTATTGGAGGTCGAGGACCAGGAGGAAGAGGAGGAGGACGAACGAATGGTGGCCGAGGGCAAGGAGATGACAATAATACCCCTCTACGATACCAACCATATGGGATGCCGCCCACCGATGATCTAAACTTTGGAGACCCACAAGACAATAATCGTCAAGAAGATCCACCGCTTCTTGATCCTAATCAACAGCATAACGACGGAAACAACCAAAGGATCAATAACGAAGAGAATCAAGAAGGAAACCAGTTCCTCAATAATCCAAACAACGGGGAGCCCCAAGGCCAAGATAATCATCAAGCAGTGATTCAAGGAAATCAAGTCAACCGTCCACAGCACTTTAGGAATCGAGCGAAAGCTCGAGCATACAACGCTCGTGCAAATGAGGAGTTCTTACGCAATCGAGTTGGTAATGGCGGGCCCCAGCCCCAAAACAACCAACAACACAATGAAAATTTAAGTCGGGAGCGAGCACCAAACCGTTTCCATGATAGACGAGGGGGACGATAATATAATTGGCAAAATGATGATATGATGGAAGAGGAATACGAGAACGGGTACGAGAATGATGAATTCAACGAAGATGATGAGTACTATGAGAATAGGGAGGACTTGAGAGGTCGTGCCAAATTTGGAGAAAGACGTGCTCCTCGATATCAACACGTCCGAAAGCAAGGTGACCTCGCATGCCCAACCATTGGACCATATAGCTCAGCAATAGTTTTAGGCCAAGCGGCTAGAAACTACAATTTGAGGCCCGACGATTTGAATAGACTACCTTCTTTATATGGTTTGCCGAATGAAGACCCACTCGAGTTCGTTCGAGAATTTTACATAGCACTCTCTGGAATTCAAGATCGCGGACTCAGTGAAGGACATCTTAGAATGAGATACTTCCCTAGTACCCTGAAACATAAAGCGAAACGATGGTTTAATCAATTTCAACCTAATTCCTTAACAAATTGGGAGATGGTTTACAAGAAATTTGTGGGAAGATTTTATTCAGCCCAAACGACGACAAAGTTGAGGAGGGAAATTTCCAACTTCGAGCAATTGGATGGCAAATTGTTTCACAAGGTATGGGATTGATTTAAGGAGCTCCTAAATGCATGTCCGCACCATGGTAACAATGACGAAATGGTCAACAATTACTTTTATGAAGGATTATTGCCGAATTTCAAGCAGCAAGTGGAAACATGAGCAGGAGATTTCGGGGGCTTAACCACGGAAGAAGCACGAGATCTTTTTGAATTAATAAGTGATAAGTCGAGGCAAACAAGTTCAAGGCCTCGAAAACTTAGAGTGAATTAGGTTTCAGTTGCGCGAGCGGAGGATGACAAGATCGATAAACTTACAAAGTAAGTGGAGTTGTTGACGAACATGAAAATGAAGCAACAATCGCAACCTTCGCAAGAGACATGTGGAATTTTTAGAGCACTTGGACATGGAGAGAATGCGTGTTCAGTGACTTTTGATGATGAATCGAACATAGAGGTCAACGCCGTGCAAAATTTCCAACACAATAATTCTGGGCAGAAACCCGTAAACCAATTTCAGGCACAGCGTGATTCTCCCTTTTTCAAGTGGGGTCCTGAGAACCCACATTATGCGCCGATGAAGCCACAGACCGACCCACGGTACCTTCCTCCACCACCACCGCCTACAAAGGGGCAAACGTCAAATCCGGTTAAGCCAGATGATCAATTGTTGGTGTGGCAACAAAATCAAGTGACTGAGACGCTCACTAATAGAGAGGGACTTGTAAAAGTGAATGCAAATATAGACGACCTCTCAAAAAGAATGAATAGTATTGACAATCTCTCCAAGATAGTGCATGATCTTGCTAAGAGTGTGGAGAGGATTAATAGGACGATAGGACAAATGGCGACTGACATTGCGAGATCGAACAAGGAAAAGGACAAGTTTCCGAGTCAAATGGAGCAAGCCTCAGCGATTAAAGTCCTACACAGTGGAAAACTGATCAATAATAGAGTCGAGTTGAATGACGGAGGGGATGAAGAGATGACGGAGAGTCCAACGCAGGCATCGCCAAAGGGAGATGAATTCAAGCCGATAGACCAATTGCATAAGACACCAATCCCTTACATTCTGGGATCTTTAAAGGGGAAGCTCACAAACAAGACTCTCACTTCGCCGATAGTTGAAAAAGTTCCGTTTCCAAGCCGTCTTCGACCAGCAAAAGAAAATAAGAAGTTCATGGAGCTTTACAACTTGCTGAAGAACGTCAACATCAACCTTCCTCTTTTGGATGTTATCAAAACGATGCCGGAATATGTGAAGTTCTTCAAGGAGCTTGCTATAAGATATAGGCATTTGGAGACAAATCAGTACGTTCCTCTGATGAAGGAGGTGAGTGCGTTATGCAAGCAACCACTGCCTACGAAGGAGAAAGACCCTGGAAGCTTTTGTGTTAATATTACATTGGAGAATGGGCAACAAGCGCGCGGAATGCTTGATCTTGGCGCAGGAATTAACTTAATGCCGCATTCCCTTTATAAGCAATTTGATTTAGGACCATTGAAGCCGACAAGGATGCGTCTCCAATTAGCGGATCGTTCAATTCGCCAACTAGTGGGAATTGTAGAAGACGTTTTGGTGAAAGTAGGTGAATTAATAATACCAGTTGATTTTGTAGTTTTAGATGTTGGAGAGATGTCGTGTGAGGACAAGGGGCATACTATTCTTTTAGGCCGTCCATTTTTGTCTACCTCCCATGCAGTGATTGATGTGAACAAAGGGAGGATGAGCATGTCTGTTTTGGGAGAGACGGTTACTTTTTCTTTGAAAGATATAAATAGTCGCCCTGCACCATTGATGGAAGAAGAAGAATGTTCGTTCGTTGACCCAGTAGATGCATGCGTCCGAGAGCTTAAGAGCATAACGGTTTTGGACGATATGGCAGTCGAGGACGCTGATGATTTTCTAAGTGGGGAAGAGATAGCCGAGCTATTTGGTGTTGATTTTCGTGACATTGGAGCGGACCTTGCGACAATGGACCCCAACGAAACATTTGAGAAGGAGTTTCAAGCGAGTGACATGATGGAGTTAGGTGATCCATCGCAAGTCGAGTATTGATCGTTGAAACGCGTCGAGCATGCGACGTAAAATTTTGCGCTTCTTGGGAGGCAACCCAAGCGTTAGTTTTTCTTTAATTTTTATTTCAATTTTTTAGTTTATTTTTGTTTTTATTGTGTCAATTGTTGTGGTGCGTTTATGTGTGTGTTAATGTGCAGGAAATCCGGTTTTACGATTTCATCTCCGCCGATCGAGGTCGCAATCCGACCTAATTTAGCCGCAGTCCGGCAACCTTTTGATGTGCCGCAATCCGGCCGAATCGATTCCACATGATGTGCCACCGGGCACTTGCGCGCAACACAATTGACTACAATCGCTTTTAATTCAAAACAATTCCAATCACGAGTTCAAGACAAAGGATTATTGCACAAATATTTTGGAAAGACTCAACTATCGAGTTTTCAGGGATGTTTTCTTATCTCCCTTGCTTTTATTTTCTTTATATTTATGGCAATCAGGAGTTTGCCACATTTTTAAAAGGGGGGGGGGATGGATTGTTGAGTGTGAATTATAGTTGAAATTTGTGCAAATTTAAAATTTTTTGTGGGTTTGTAGTGCTAAATTTTACGTGATTGATCACTATTGATTTGAGGTTTTTGTCTTTTGAGCGTGCATAAGTGCATAAAATTTTCAAAATTATTATTGTATATTTGTAAAATGGTACTTGAACGCAATTGATTTTGCAAAACCTTAAAAGCAGCGTCAATTCAAAACTTTTTCATGCAAAAAGCCTGTAAGTAGCCTGAGTGATTGTCATCATTGCATGTGCTTGAATGAGTTTTGATTTGAGATCTCTTTGAAATCGCTGTGTGTAGTTGATTTTGAAAATGACGTTAAGGTACATATACAACCCTATTCCGGCCATATCCATATATTTTAGCCACTATAAATTCCGAATGAGCCCCTCATAGCCAGATAATCCATGCCTATAGCCATGAGTGTTTTTGAGTCGACCCCTACAACCCATTAAAAGCGTGGGGTAGGAGTTGGTAATTTTTATTGGTTATTAGTGTTTTGGAGTTTTTACAAGGGATTTATGAATTTTTGTAATAACGGATCACCATCCTTCAATAAAAAGAAAAAAAAGGAACGACCCCATAAAAAAGAATTAGAGGGGATTATAAAAAAAAATAATAAAAAGAAAAAGAAAACAAGAAGGATGGTGAATTATGATAGTGATTGCCTACGCGCTAATGAAGGCTTATGTTTTATTGTTTATTTTTTTATGAAGCCTAATGCTTAAAGGCAAGGAGTTGAGTTGTAATAAGTGGTTTGAGCTTCAAGTCGGCTTTACGGTTTATGAGTTGAGAAATAGCCTAATTCAAAGGCTACGTTATGAGAGTTAAGTGAGGTTTTTATTTTTGAACGAGGTGAAGCAAAATGCTTCGTGATTAGATTAGGTTGGGTGAGTTATTTAGCCACACGACTTATATATTCCATACCCATCCAAAAAGCCTTACATTACAACCCGTTAAGACCTTACCGATTCTTAGTTTTGACAGCACACTTAATTTGCGATTGAAAAGAGATTGATTTTCGGTGCTTATTTATTGTGCATGTAATTGTATGATTTGAGTGTATACACATCCCATGCAGAAAATACTTGAGTGCTTTTGAGCGTACACTTATATATTATCTTTCATGAGGAATCAGGATTTTGTTTTGGAGCGATAATGTAATAATGGTCGAGTGATTGACGTTGCGTGATTTGTACCTATATTTTCAAAATTATGTATGTAGCATAGCACGACTCATTGCTTGAGCTGATTTTCACTCTTAATAAACTTTGAATCTATCGTTTGTTCGAGGACGAACAAACCAATAAAGCGTGGGGTAGTTGATTAGCACGGATTTGTCTTGGTTTTTATTAGTATTTTAGTTTATTTTTCTTATTGTTTTTGGTATAAGTTGGACGATTTAAGCTTAATCTCGTATTTTTATAATTCCAGCTTATTTTACCGCATTTTGATCGTAATTGATGCAAGTAGGTGATATTTCGTTGTTTTTCACCTTACAACTAAGTAACCGGAAGAGTTTAACGCGTAATAGACGAGGTTCGATGTTCAAGAAGTGAAGAACAAGCTTTTCGGTGAAACGAGTAGCAAAAGATCGAGAATTGGAGACAGACGCGCAGTCGCGTCGACTGACGCGACCGTCGACGTCGAGCAGCCATGTCAGCGAGTCATGACTGCATCAGTCGACGCTCCGTCGACGCACTGTCGACGCTACTTGCTGAAGCGTCGATGTCGACGCACCATTGTCGACGCAACTTGCTGAAGCATCGATGTCGACGCACCCCGTCGACGCACCTGCCCAGCCGACACGCACACCTGCTGACCAGACCTGCGAGCGCTGCCGACCAAGTCTGCCGAGTCCGCCGAGCGACCAGCGCGCGTCAGTCGACACTACGTCGACGCACCGTCGACGCGACGGCCCAGAATTCGGATTTTAGGGTTTCTTGTGCGCCAAGTCATGAAATAACTATATAAACCCTTCATACTTCGGTTTAAAAAAAACCCATGACCCAAAACACTTACCTAGGGTTAAGAAACCTATTTTCAACACCCTACAACATATTTCAAAGATCTACGTTGAAGATTCAAGATCCGAAGAACCAAGACGAAGACGTTCGTTCAATCTTCGATTTCTCGATCGAGATCAATGATCCAAAACCCAATTTCCCAGCAATCTTTCAGCACTTTTTAGTCAATAATAAGTTTCCTAAACTCTAGTTGTTTTTCTTAGATTAATTGTTAGTTAATTCATATTTTTAAGTATTTATTGCTTTTCGTTTGATAATTAGAATCGTTTGAACCATTGAATCGTTGAAGCTTTGAACCTTAGATTTATTTTTTAATAATTAATTAGTTGCTGCGTTTTACCTTCGTTCATGCTTGGTGATGAGATTGTTCATGCTTAGTTCATTTATTGCTTATACTTGGTTAATTAGTTTATGATATGCAATTGCTTGGGAATTTTAGAGTTAATTTTGTTCTTGAGAATTCATATGCTTGATAGTCGTAATCGTAGTTCAATTATAGTTGGTTAATTAGTTCAAGATAGTTAGTTATTGCTTTTTAATCTCGTAGTTATAATTTTCAAAAACCAAATTTATACAAGTTCTCGTGTTAAACATTGTGATTAAACAAACATTAAAAATCCCGAACGTCAGTCCTTGAGAGACGACTCGAGTTAAGCTTGCCAAACCTACACGCGATCCCGTTCTCTTGCGGGCGAGCTATTAAATTTCTGATAATTATTTATAAAGTAGGCACACGCAAAAGCTTGAACCAGTCACCGTTATGCCAATTATCGTAGGCAGTGCGAACCGTGAAATTGGTCTCGAACTCATTCGGAGTGGGTGGTTTGTCTTCCTTCACGAAGTTAGCGAAGCCAAGCATCGTGAGGTAGAACAACATCTTTTGTTGCCACCTCTTGAATCCTTCACCAGTGAATTTTGGAGGCTTCTCGCGGTGGGCATGATCCGTGAGGAGTGCACCAAAGCGGTCATAGTCGGAACAAAGGTTCCCATCATACCCGTTGAATGGGTAATGGAAGAGTACATCGGCGGAGCCGTTGCGAACATGCTTGGAACCGAGGTTACCGTCATCACAATCGAAGATGACACATTTTGGACAGAAGTCCCCATCCCATAAGGGAATGATGCAGCGGTCAAAGCAGTGGCTGAAAACATACTTGGAACCGTATTTCCCGTCATCCCAGAAGGATGGATCACAGCCGAAGCTGACACAGTTTGGACCGAAGTCCCCATACCATAAGGGAATGGTCCAGCAGCCGAAGTTGTGCCCGAGTTCGGGTTGGTTGCCGAAAAGCGCCTCGACAGTGTTTACAGGAGGGTGTCGATGGTTCCTTGGTTGAGGAGGAAGTCAGCATGACTCATGTTCGTGTTTGGCGTAGAAGCGGCAATCTTCGAGGTGTTCGTGACTGTAGGGGCAGTGGTCGTCGTCGAAATGGTGGAGGTAACGGCAGGAGCAGTCGAACTGATCGGAGTGCTTGAGGTAGACATTTTTCCAGTTAGGGATATTAAAAGCTAGGGATATTAAAACAGTAGATTACAAATTACAAATATTTCGTCTTGCGATTGTTAGAATTATAACTTAGAGCACAAACTGAGACTGTATGAAATATCACTTCAAACTGGAAAAATAAAACAGAAACTAATAGTAAAAGTCGAGTCGAGAATAATCTCTGTCCGCAAGACGAAATAGCCCCGGTAGTGCACTTCGGTTTTGGCTATTCGTCCCTAAAGATGAAACGACTTCGTCTCTGGTATTACAGCACCGTAATTACCAGAGCTCTGACGAACTGGATAGAAAATGGACTGAACTACGTAAAGAAAGATGGAGAAATGTACAACATTTTCGTACGTTTGGAAACGTACCTGAATGGTCAGGAGTGTGCTAGCCGTTTGCGTAACAGTCAGGAGTCCAATGGAATTCTCAGGAGCAGTTCAAAAAAGGTAGCCAGGGTTGAACCAGACCACCTCAATCGGACCAGACAATTCGGACCAATTGCCAGAGCCCAGGACCAAGGTCTAAGGTCCAAGGTCCGGGTCCGGGCTCGGATCCGCTCGTCTCAGCCGAAGGCGGACGGGTGAACCCAAGTCCAAGAGCCCGCGTGAGCTTTGTTCACACAAAATACATAACACCCACTGGGCCACTTGATGTCCACTAATAAAATGTAATCAATTTTAAACTCTCTTCCACATTGATTAACAATCAATGTGGGATAAAACGATAAAGTACAAAAAACAACCATTCAACTTCAAAGAATTATTTTTCACTCACCAATAAATGGAATTGAGAAACTCAAAATACTATGATTATCTACTCGACACGTATATCGAGCATATACAATTCGTTACAACGAATTTTTGCTGCACCATTAGTTAGAATAAATCTAATTTAACAACATAAGAAACATAAATTCTAGATACGCATCCTCAAATTTCATGTACAAAATTTCTTTTGTATGGTAGGGCCTTTCTGTTTGAGTTGTTTGACAACATGTTTCCTACTTTTATATATGAATTGAAGAGGTTTTGCTTATTTGACTAATATTGATGCTTTGGATGACTCAAAGTTGATAGGTATTTTATCCCTTGATGTATTTGTTTGTATTAAATAAATTATAGTTATAAATTACTAAAAAATCGGTGATAATTGTGATAATCACGCACTTTATTGATCATCTTTTTGGGGTTTCTCTTTTTCAAAAAACTACTTAATAAACACCGATCTCGAGAATTTGGAGTGATATTTAATTTATTAATCTAGTTTTCATAAAAAACTAATTCTAGGAATATATTACTGATTTTCTTTATAGGAAACGTCGATTACATTTTACTTTAGTCTCATTTTGAAAATTGGTTCGAAAGCTTGTTCAAACAAGTGTGGGTCAAGAAAAATAACATCAAGTGCAATATGATCCATACCTTCCTGATATCCCACGTCCCTGGAGCCTGGTATTTCGATAGTGGATGCTCGAAGCATATGACCCGGTCAGAGGAAATACTTTCCAACATTGTCAGATTTCGAGGTGGAAAGGTAAAGTATGGTGGAGGTGCAAATGGCAAAATAGTTGGTCAAGGAACTCTCCATGTTCCCGGTGTTGTAACTCTGGAAAATGTGCTGCTGGTAGAAGGACTTATTGCAAATTTGATAAGCATAAGTCAACTGTGTGACAGAGGTTTTAGTGTCAAATTCAACCATGAGAAGTGTGAAGTCTATGAGGATAATGGACCATGTATTCTCACTAGTCAAAGGACTTCAGATAACTGCTACCAAATCCAAAGTGATGCCTTTTGCAAATTATCTCAATTGAGTGATGTTGAGGTGTGGCATCAAAAGCTCGGGCATGTCAACTACAAGATGATGGACAGGTTGGCCAAGGAAGAAGCTGCGTCTGGGCTTCCTAAGCTCAACACCAAGATCATCCCTGTGTGCGAGGCATGCCAGAAAGGAAAGCAGGTCAGAGTGCCACATTCAGTACAACAAAGTCTCACTACATCATCTTGCTTCGAACTCCTTCATATGGATCTTATGGGACCACTTGAAGTTGAGAGCCTTGGTGGTAAAAGGTACGTACTAGTCATTGTTGATGATTTTTCTCATTTCACTTGGGTAGAATTTTTAAAAGAAAAATCTGAAACTTTTGAAGCATTCAAAAAACTTGCAAAGAGGCTGTGTATAAGATTTGGTGTGAACATTGGTAGGATTAGAACTGATCACGAAAAAGAGTTTGAAAATGCATCTTTTTCAAAATACTGCACTTCGGAAGGCATGAGTCATGAGTTTTCTTCACCAATCACTCCCCAGCAAAATGGCATAGCTGAATGAAAAAATAGATCTCTAGCTGAGATGACTAGAACTATGCTCATTTTTAATGACATTGCAAAACGTTTTTGGGCTGAAGCTATGAATACTGCATGCCATATAATAAATAGGGTTTATTTTAGAACAGGTTCATGTGCCACACCCTATGAATTGTTGTTGGGTAAAAAACCGAACTTGAGCTATTTTCACGTGTTTGGATGTATTTGCTATATTCTCAACGATAGAAATCATCTAGCTAAACTAGACTCAAAAAGTGACAAGGGCATATTCATGGGTTATTCCCAAAATAGTCATGCATATAGGTTGTTTAACCTTAGAACTCAAAGCATGTTTGAGTCTGTTAATGTCAAGTTCGATGATCTAACGAGTGGAGTTAAACCTACCGAGGATAATGATCTGATTTATGATCAAAATCATCAAGAAAATGTCACCCTTCCTGTAGACGATAGTGAAGGTACTGAAAATAGAGATTCAAGTCCTGAAACCAGAGAGTTGAGTGATGTTGGTACCAATGTTGGTACTAAGAACTCAACATCAGAACCAACATCAGCTTAAGGCACCGCAGAATCAGATTCTGATTCAGAAGAAGAAGATCCAGTTGACCCCATTGATCTTCATCAGAGAGATATCCTATCCAGGATTCAGAGAAACCACCCCGTGGGCTAAATTATCGGAGATTTAGATGAAAGGAGTACAAGAAGGCGACAGATAAATTTCAAGGAAATGGTCAGGTACGTATGTCTGTCTACTAATTTTTTTAAGATTCGCGAGTCTTTGTACCTTTCTAAAACAGAGCCCAAGCGTGTGGAGGATGCGCTCAAAGATGAATTCTGGATAAATACAATGCAAGAGAAGCTGGACCAATTTGGCAAAAATGATGTTTGGGATTTAATCCCTCGTCCAGAGAACTCTCACGTAACTGGGACAAAGTGGATCTTTAAAAACAAAACTGATGATGCAGGCAACATTGTAAGGAACAAGGCTCGACTGGTTGCACAAGGGTACACACAAATTGAAGGAATCGACTTTGATGAGACATTTGCCCCTATTGCCCGCATTGAGTCGGTAAGACTTTTGTTTGCTGTTGCTTGTTATATGAAGATATCATTGCATCTAATGGACATAAAGAGCGCATTTTTAAATGGTGTCTTAAGTGAAGAGGTCTATGTTTATCAATCGAAAGGATTTGTAGATCCCCAAAAACCTAACTTTGTTTTAAAACTGAAGAAAGCTTTATATGGTTTAAAATAAGCTCCTCGAGCTTGGTATGAAAGGTTGACTCAACATTTGCTCTATTTAACTTTAGACAAGGAGAAGTTGACAAAACTTTGTTTCTCCTTAAATCCAATAAGCACATCTTAATCGTCCAGATTTATGTAGATGATATTATTTTGGATCCACTAATGAGCAGATGGTCAAGGAGTTTATCACTCGACTGTCCGACACATTTGAGATGAGCATGGAAGGTAATCTCTCGTACTTTCTCGGTCTTCCAATCAAGCAGCTTGATAATGGTATTTTCCTTTCTCAAACTAAATATGCTAAGAACTTAGTTAAAAATCTTGGGTTGGAAAGTGAAACGCATAAGAAAACCCCACTGGGAAAAACTGTGAAACTGTCGAGAGATGATGTTGGTAAGGGTGTTGATAACACTATGTACATAAGCATGAGAGGGAGTCTGTTTTATTTGACTGCAAGTAGACCTGATATTATGTATAGTGTGTGCTTGTGTGCTAGACATCAATCAAATCCAAAGGAGTCACACCTAAAAGCAATTAAAAGAATTATTAGGTACATTGTTGGTACAACTGAACTAGGTGTGTGGTATACAAAAGATACTGGTACAGAACTTGTAGGATACACTGATTCGGACTGGGCTGGGGATGTGGTAGATAGAAAGAGTACTACAGGGGGTTGTTTTTTTCTGGGTAACAATCTAATCTCTTGGTACAACAAGAAGAAAAATTGTATTTCTCTTTCTACAGCTGAAGCCGAGTACATTGCAGCTGGAAGTGCGTGCACATAATTATTGTGGATGAACCAAATGATAGAAGACTATGGTCTGCATAGTAGTATCTTGACTGTGCAGTGTGACAATTCCAGTGCCATTGACATCTCGAAAAATCCAGTCCAGCATTCTTGAATCAAACACATTGACATAAGGTACAACTTTATTTGAGACTTGGTTGAGAAGAAGATTGTTAGCCTTGAGCATATAGGGATAGACAATCAGCTTGTTGTCATCTTCACAAAGGCATTAGATTTCAAGACCTTCTCTCATCTGAGAAGAGATCTTGGTATATATGTGCATTGTCTGAACCAATGTTGGTTTTCGATGTTGTGACACTCAATATCAGCATATCAGCATCAGTCACAACATCTGTATAACTTTACATGCAATTTTATCTTTCTTTTTTATACATAATCCAAATGCATTGAGTTTTATTGAAAGTGCGATAAGGTCATGTGTTGCAATAAAAATGATGGCAAAAAGACCAACCTCTTCAATTAGGTGATTGCGGGGCTTGCCCGCAGAAACTGACTTTCTCCCAGGTCCAAAAACAAGAGGTGTTAACAGCAATTACTGAAGATAAAATATTCAAATCCCTAAAAGGATGAAGAAAATTTGGATACAAATGGATCCAATCTTTAAATTTCACCTTCTTAAGAGATCTTGACATTGTCATTAACTTGGGTTAAGGGTTAAGTTTCCATTGACTTCGCCTAAGGCAATGTTGGTTAATAATGTTGTCAATAATAAAAAGCAACACGGATTGAAGTCACTGAAATCATAATATGTGTTTTTTGTATATTCTTTTAGGTCATAATTCTTAGGCATTCTATAGGACATACATACTTTGTGAAGATGACATCTTACTGTGCGTACTGTTGCTTGTGTTTTCGTCTATCTTGATATCTCTTAATTATGTTTTAAATCTAGCTAACTAAGTTTTTCAGTGGAGTTATAATCGGATGGCTGAACAGGTAATAACGAGGTTAATTTGGAGAGTGAAAGTTTATATTGCAGAAAATAGTTACTACTGTGCTGATGGTTCAATTAATCCAGCTAGCTACTTTGGCCGATCTTGTAATAAGAGTTGTGCAGTTTTTTTTAAAGGGGGAGAGATAATGGATGTAGTGGATGTGATCATGTGTCCTACATTAAGGGAGAGTGGTATTTCTTTTAAAAGGAAATAAAGTCGGTATTAGGCTCAAAAATCCGCTGATAGGTAAAATTAGGGCTTTTTCCTTTTATTTTCTTTTCTTCTCTCTCCTTAGCAACGATCGTTTTTTGAAAGCATAAATACTGATTATCTTTTTATCGTTTGATCACTTCTCAATTCACCTTCTACGAATTAAACTCTCTAGCTCTCACAACGATATTCTATCTGCTTCGATTTTGGTTCTTGTGTTTTTGTGCAAATTTTCAGGATGTCAAACAAGACCTCGTCGTCGAATGTTCCTGAATTGCCAATTGGTGTGCGCAGCTCCGGCGAACAGAGTCCAGCGACCATTCCTAAAGTTTGCGGCCTGGACATTCGCGCAGAAATCGGTGGTGGTTCCTCTTCAAAACCACCATTGGTAACAACATCGCCACCACCCTCGCCGCTGCACGGGTCCCACGTTGTCGTGCTAGCTCCGCCGCCAATTGAAACCACGCCTGAAGCCTAGGTGTTCCTAGGACAGCCCGGGAATGAGATCAATGTTGATAACCCCTCCGGATTTGCCGTTTGTTGCTGAGACATTTGGCCCGGTTGGGAACCCTACCTTGAAAAGGTCCCGACGACTGTGCAATATACCGCCCGCTGTTCCAAAAAGCCAAGCAGGCCCGAGATGGCATGTGGCTCTTGAGCACATGAATCTTGCTGAGGACGTCATGGCGATGTCGGATCCCAACGATGATGATTATGTCCCTTCTACTCCGGTGGCATGATCGGTGCCTCCATTTCCTTCAGCTCAGACACTGATGGCGAAGAAGTCACCTCGCCGGAAACAAACTTTGAAGAAGGCTGCCATGAGATCCACTCCGCTGTCAGTCAAAGTGTCTCCTGGTTCCACTGAAATAGAGTATTCCTCCCCTCCTTACACAATTCAAGATTTTATCATTGGGGAGATCACTAGCTCTTCTAAACTGACTACTGATTTTCCTCCTCGGTCTCCAGTTAGTAAAGATCAATCCGAATTTGATCA
Organism: Phtheirospermum japonicum; assembly: GCA_014905375.1. Lineage (NCBI taxonomy): Eukaryota > Viridiplantae > Streptophyta > Magnoliopsida > Lamiales > Orobanchaceae > Phtheirospermum > Phtheirospermum japonicum. Next base: position 376,624 of record BMAC01000704.1, read on the forward strand.
TGAGCTTTTTGAGTACTCCCCTGACTCATTCTTTGATATGCCGCTTCGTGATATTCTTACTTCCTGCAAGAAGGACAAGAAGAAAAAGAAGGTTTCTCAGAAGGACGATGTTGCTCCTCATGTTGGTTACCCCATACCAACATCACATCATTCCCCATATGTTTCGTCCTCTAGCTCTACCGCTGATGATATTGCTTCTTGTGCTTCCACGACAGCTTCCTCGGACTCCTCCGGTGGCTCTCCCTCTTGAACCGTTGAACTTGAGGATATGGTGCCTTTTTCGGAGAAGTTTCTGACTATCGAGGCTGCAGATTTCTTTGATACATACCAAACCCGACACATGATCACTGAGTTCCGAATTCCAATTAAGCTGTTTGAGCAACAAAACTTGATTGCCTACCTTCAGCATAAAGGTATGTATTCTACAGTTTCCACTGCCATGCCATTTGTCCGGTGTTTCACCCTAAAATATGACACCATCTGAGACTTGAATATCTTCCCGACCTGCACACAAACACACGTTAGAAAGGACCACCGGGGGTTTTCCAGTCGAAACCTCTCCGATGATTAAGTCAAAAAGCGTATAGAGTGTTTCTGATGAGCAAAGCAAGGAATGCACAAAGAAATGACATGCCTCTCTCAGCCTTGGGGCTGAGGTAACTATAGTTATTCCCAGTGGGGACCCCTTCTGGGATCTCGGAAACAAAGGCCGCGAATCAAGGGCTGTTTAAACAACAAACTCTGACAAGTGGTCCCATTTGTTCCCCCGTTGGGGGTCAGGAGTCCAGGTCTTCCCTCGCCCTGCTCTCCTTTCTGCTGGTAAGCCGGCCTATATACTTCAAGGTTCATCTCTCAGGAGAGCTCTATCAGCTCAGGACAACTCCTGGGCTGGGGTGTCCTTGCTCGAATCTATTCAGCTCTTAAGAAAACCTAGGTCAAACCTCACCAAGCGTAAGCCATCCTGAGCTCCCTTCTTTGGCTACCTGGATTCAGGTCTGGCCTATTTCGGCCTCACCAACTCCTCCCCCCGAAATGGTTGGGGTAGAGCTGTAACATTCCAGGGCCTTCAGGAAAAAATGAGGTCCCACTTATCCTTTATTATTTTCTCGTACTGGTACGAATCCCAAGAAATTCGCCTGACAACCAGGCCTAATCATTGGCATTAGTGGTGTCGGCCCAACTTCCCAAACGGTTACTATTCACACACGTCTCTCAAAGTATTGACAAGTCAGCGGCGCGTGACCTACCCTAGGACGGTTGGCATTCCAGCTCATTACCTATGATACTGTTCGTCTGCCCGCATTAAATGCGGGGATCCCATCAAATCCCCTTTTCCTCGATTTTTATTTTTTTGAATTTATCTACTTCCCTTTTATTCCCGTTACTCTCTCTCTTTCTTTCACTTTCTATATTTTCATTTTACAAAATTATCGAGTTCTCCCTTTCCACTCCAGTATTCCGGTGATCTTTTTAATTTCTCGATTCAATTTCTCCGGCAATCCCCGTAGACCAGGTATATTTCTTAGCTTTTACTCCTTTTAATCTCTTATAATGTCATCATATCTTCCTCTTCCCAATATTCCTCCGGTTACTCCTTCTCCGGCTGTGGGAGCCTCTCCTCCTCCGCCGTCTGCCTCTCTTGAGGCGGCAACAACTTCCTCCTCCTCGCCGCCTGCCTCTCTGGCGGCGACAATAGCTTCTTCTTCGCCATCCGCATCTCCAGAGGCGGCGACGGTCTCCTTATCTCCTTCGGCTTCTCCTGAGGCTGCGACGGCCGCTTCTTCCTCCACCGGGGGTTTAGAATATCCCCCGCCAGTTCCCGGACACCCAAAGTTACTTCTATTCTCAGTGATAGATCTGTTGAGGAATTACGCCATAAATATAAATTTCCTGAAAAAATAGGACCCTTACAACCCTTCGGCATGTATCCTAGCGTGCCAAGCGCCGACTAGCTGGTTGACATTTTATGTCAAACAATTTCAGGTAGGCTTGCTCCTTCTAGTGAACCCACTGATGTTAGAGATCGCAGCTCTGTACATAATCCTTGTCTTCCAATTCACCCCCAACTCATTTAGAATCATGGTGTGCTATAATCTGGGCATGCTATGCTGGTCTAGATCCAACAGCTCACACCTTCTTCCAACTCTTTCAAGCGAAGAGCTCTTACCCAGGCTGCTTCTACCTCAGTGCCAGACCTGGGGTCCACTTCTTTTACAAACTCCCTTCCTCCAATAAGGCCTGGAGGAAGAAGTTTTTCTTTGTCCACTTAATAAACTACCTTCTTACCCACCTCTCTCTGCTGCGGATAGATCTCCTAGTCTACAAAAAACAATATCTATCCTCAATGGGAACCTCATCCACGTTACTAATCTCCTCCTTCCCTTTGTCTTGAACTTTTTAATGAACAATCAGAAACGGGTCCTCTGACCAAAAATATCGGTAAGATTTCCTCTTATCTTGGTCTGTCTCTGTTTCGACCCAAAAATATGACCAGCGTCAAGAACAACGCCTGGAACCTTGAACAACCTTTTGATCTGCACACAAAAACACGTTAGAAAGGACCACCGATGGTTTTTCGGTGGAAACCTCTCCGATGCTTAAGTCAGTAAAGCGTATGAGGTTTCTCTTAGCAAAGAAGGAATGCACAAAGAATGACATACCTCTCTCAGCCTTAGGGCTGAGATATTTATAGTTTCTCATAGTGGGGACCCCAGTCGGGATCTCAGGAGCACATGCCGCGAATTACGGGCCGTTACATAATCAATTCTGACAAGTGGTCCCACTTGTCTCTTTACTAGGAATCCGGAAAACAGGTCTTCCCCGTTCCAGGTCTTCCTCAATACCACCTCAATATCAATATCGGACTTGACCCTAGTCAGGTCTTCCCTGTTTCAGGTTTATATTACTTCAGTATCAGCGTCAGGTTCAACTCTAGCCCCAGGGTCTTCTGGCAGAGCACTTTCGTCAGCTCAATATGATTCCCGGGCTGTAGTGATATCTCTTTAAAATGGTCAGGTCATGAGAAATCCCGAGCTGTGACCATCCTTTCTTGATGTCTTATTTTCCCAAGAGGCCTTACCAGACCTTCCTTTGAGACCGAGCTATTCTCACCATATCTCTTTTTATTTCAATTATCTCTTAATCAGGTCTAACCCAATTTAAGTCAGACCACTATATTGCCATATCAACTCCTCCCCCCGCAAGTAATTGGGGTAGAGCTGACCTTTTCCCGAGGTTCCCTTAATTTAATAAGGTCCCATACTTTTATTACTTTTCGTACTGGAACGGATCCCTAGAAAACCGCCTGACAACCAGGCCTAATTATTGGCATTAGTGGTGTCAGTCCGTATTCCCAGTCGGTTACCATTCCCATACGCCTTCCAAGTACTGACACGTCAGTCCTAGTCTAGGACGGTTGACGCTCCAGCTCACCACCTAGGGCACTGTTCAGCTGCCTATATTAAATGCGGAGATCCCATCAAATCCCGCCTTTATTGATTTCCGCTCTGTTTGAATTTATCTATTCCTCTTTTATTCCCGCTGAATTCTCACTTTGCATTTCTCATTTCTCAAAATCTTCCAAGTCTCTCTTTCTTTTTCTCTCTGAATTTTCGGCGATCCTTTTTGATTCAAATTTCCCAGCTTGATTTTTTCGGCAATCTTTTACAAACCAGGTATCTCTCTTAGCCCTTAATCTTTTTTAATTTTCCTAAAATGGCATCGTCTTCTAATACTCCCCCTATTAACGCTTCTCCACCGTCTGCTACTCCGGCGGCGGTGGTATTTTCTTCCTCCTCTTTGTCAGACCCTCTTACGATGGCGAGAGCCTCTTCTCCTTCTCCATCTAGTGCCCCAGCAGCGGAATTCGATTCCTTATCCCTTTCTTCTTTGGAAGCCGCGGCGGTGGCTGCCATTTCCTTCTCCTCTGACGGCCTGGAATATCCCCCGGCCGTCGCCGACCACCCCAAGGTCACGTCCATACTGAGTGAAAGGACGGTGGAGGAAATCCGTCATAAACATAAAATCTCCGACCCTTATGACGCCTATTGCTCTCTGGCGGGTAGTTTAGCTTGTCAATCGCCGGCAGGCTGGTTAACCTTTTACCAGGACCTGTTCCAGGAGGGTCTATGCCTCCCCGTGCACCCTTTAATGCTGGAAATAGCCAAAATATACCAGATACCCATTTTCCAATTCACCCCTAATTCCTTCCGCATCATGGTTTGTTACAGTCTGGCCATGCGCTATGCTGGCCTAGACCCTTCCGCTCACACCTTTTTCCATCTCTTCCAAGCGAAGAGCTCTTTTCCGGGCTATTTTTATTTGACAGCCAGACCTAGAGTTCACTTTTTGTTTAAGATCCCTACCTCCAACAAGGATTGGATGAAAAAATTCTTCTTTGTTTATTGTAGCGAGGATTGGGGTTTTAACCCTCATCCCATTGAAGGGCTGCCTTCATATCCACCTCTGTCCTCTACAAACAGGTCTGCCCGTATAAAAAAGATCATCTCTATCCTAAATGAGAATCCCCTCCATGTGACTGACCTTCTCCTTCCTTTTGTCTTGGACTTTTTCAACGATTGGTCAGAAACAACCCCTTTGACCAAAGAAATCGGTATAGTTTCTTTTCTTCTAGGTTAATTTTGCTTATTTATTTTATCCTTACCCTTTTTCTTTGGTTCTCAGCCAGGATGATGCGCGAGATGATCGAGGCAGCCAAGAATAAAGTGGGCGGATCCTCAAGGTCCACCGAGCACGGAGCAGGCCCTTCTTCTTCTAAGCCAGCTCAAAACCCTCCTCCGGAGAGCAGCTCCAATCCTACCCAGTTGCCTCCCCGTCCTGCTCTTACCAGGCGCTCTTCCTCTGATTTTGAGGAAGATACACTTCCTCTTTCTAAGAGGCCTCGCACAATCTCCAGCAGCCGTGCACTTGTGGCCACCTCTTTACCTCACGACGCTCCTCCCCCCATTACTCGCAGTGGCCCACCTTCGATTAACTCAATCGCCAACTGCTCGGGAGAGACTGCTGTCCAATATGTGCTCCGGAAAATGCTGCCCGCAGACCAACCGGGCTTGGAAAAAATGATAGACCGGAAATTACTGGAGTCCTGGTGCCAGGACGAAGCACGGGTAAATTTCTTGTTTTTCATACTTGTGGCATATCGTTTGTTCCAGTGCTAATTTCTCTTTGCCTTTATTGATTAGGCTTTCTCCATAAAGGCTCTTCTGGCCGCTCGTATTACCAGATCGTTGATCCAGTTTGATGCGGTCAAGGAGAACAAGGAACTTGTCATGAAGATGGAGCGTATCAGGACTGGGGGAACTGAAAGAGAAGCTCAAGAAGGCGAAGGCCAAAACTGCGGAGATGGGCAAGGCCCAGGCGAAGATGATCGAGACTGCTCGTGCTGAAGCAAGGGATGAAGCCCTGGCTGAGGCTCGCAATCTGGCGGATAAGGCCCTGGTCAAGGCCAAAGCGAAGTGGAAGATGGAATTTCTAGGCTCCGAAGAGGGCCTTAAGTTAGTTCAACTGGCCAGAGAGGAGACCAGAAAAGCTTTCTTGGGGTCCAAAGAGCTCTACTCCTTGCTCTTCCCTGAGGCCATGAGCTATTACTACTTTGCTTTGGACGATCAAGCTAAGTGGAGTGCCGCCAACGCGGCCGATCCCAATGTTATCTTTGATCGGGATCTTCCACTGCAGACTCCTCCCGAGCCCGCCTCTTTTGTTTATGCCAAGGAGCAAGACTGCTTGCATCTTGCTGAGTCCACGGAGTTTGCTGAGTATGTTCTTTCTGTTTTTCGCTCTCCTCCTGCAGTGTCTCAGCAGGACCAGGTTCGTACCTTGGCCGTCCTTGACTCTTCTCCATCCCCGACCTTCGCTGGTCTGGGTGAGTTGCCGGGAGGAGCTTCCCCTGGTGCCTTGGCTGAGGATGCAATAGAGCAATTGGCCACAGAGCTGGATGCTGAGCCTTAGCCTCTTATGCCTTTGTTGATTAGTGAGCAGACCTGATGTTGTTGCCTGTGTGGCTGGTCTGACTTTTGATTTACCTTGAAATTTGTATTACAACTTCTGGATTAATGAGAATCTCTATTTTTGTCTCGTTGTGGCTTTTGAGTTCCTAGGGTTTCCTGGTTTTCCGAAAACCCTAGTACTTTTGATTCCTATTGCCCGTACTTTTATCTCCTTTAAACATGTGCCTGTGTTCATTATTTTCTTTTCTAATTTTCTGCAATGGCTTCTTCTCCCCTTCTTGAAGAACTCAACACAGTGAGGCGAAAGAACATTTCTTTGGTCGTCGAGAAATTTAAACTACCTTATCAGCTGACCGTGCTCAAGGAAAAAATTGGCTACCTCTACCGCCTTCTGGAGAGAAAGAGGCAGAAGAAGCGTTTTTACAAGAAGGAGTGGGCTGAGCTCCGCCAGCTCAACCGCCAACTGCAAGAGGAGAGGGCTGACTTGACCGAGTCGGTGAAACGCCTGACCGTCGCCACCGGTAAAGCTCACTCACTTGCCGAAAGGTTTGACAAATACCGTCGTCGCCTTCATGACACCGAGCGTGAGCTTTGGCGCGTTTGTTGGGCTCTGGACTCAGACCGGAGATCTCCTCTCCGATGAAGAACTGCACTCATTTTTTCTTTTACCTGCACTTTTGTAATCAAAATTGTCAGCCTTCCTGGAAGGTGTGCAATCTGTTTTTGTATGTTCCCAAATTTGATGAATAAAAGTATATTTGGTTGAATTTCCACTCGTCTAAAGTAAGGATTCAAACAACAACCAACCCTGGCTTTTTGCTTATCATTCAATTTTCTTTTATGCAAGAATATCATGATGAGTATTCGTTTTCTTGAAAGATTGTCCTCTTGATCAATTTTTTCTGTTAAGAGCATGCGTATTGTGTTTTTGGACTTACCTTATAGAGTCCCCGATATTAGCCAGGTCTAGCTTCGGATCCGATCGGCTAGGGCAGGCCTTTCACAAACTTTGAGCTGACTATCATGTCAGGTGCTAACGCAGGCTGTCCTAGCGAACCTGTTTAAGTTAAAACATGTAATAGACATTCTTTCTAAGTCCATCCCGGCGTTTCATATTAACCAGGTCTGGAAATATGGGCGTTTGCCAGGTCAGTTAGCCAATCAATCAATCCTGCCCTGATAATTAAGTCTTGAATTAAGGGCATCCGCCCTTATCCAATCCTGTCTTAGACTAAAAATCAGGTCAGGAAATCAAGGGCATCTGCCTATAGCCAATCCTAGCCTAAACTGACGGTCAGGTCAGGCAAAATCGAGGGCATCCGCCCTTAGCCAATCCTGGATTAAACTAATAATCAGGTCAGGTAAAATCGAGGGCATCCGCCCTTAGCCAATCCTGGCTTAAAATGACAATTAGGTCAGGCAAAATCATGGGCAGCAGCCCTTAGCCAATCCTGACTTAAACTGACAATCGGGTTAGGCAAAATCGAGGGCATCCGCCCTTAGCCAATCCTTGCTTAAATTGACGATCAGGTCAGGAAAAATCATGGGCAACCGTCCTTAGCCAATCCTGGATTGAACTGATAATCAGGTCAGGCAAAATCGAGGGCATCTGCCCTTAGCCAATCCTGGCTTAAACTGACGACCAGGTCAGGCAAAATCATGGGCAGCCGCCCTTAGCAATTCCTGGCTTAAACTGACAATCAGGTCTGGCAAAATTGAAGGCATCTGCCCTTAGCCAATCCTAGCTTAAACTGACGATCAGGTCAGGCAAAATCATGGGCAGCCGCCCTTAGCCAATCCTGGCTTAAACTGACAATCAGGTCAGGCAAAATCGAGGGCATCCGCCCTTAGCCAATCCTAGCTTAAACTGACGATCAGGTCAGACAAAATCATGGGCAGCCGCCCTTAGCCAATCCTTGGCTTAAACTGACAATCAGGTCAGGCAAAATCGAGGGCATCCGCCCTTAGCCAATCCTGGCTTAAACTGACGATCAGGTCAGGCAAAATCATGGGCAGCCGCCCTTAGCCAATCCTGGCTTAAACTGGCTTAAACTGACAATCAGGTCAGGCAAAATCGAGGGCATCCGCCCTTAGCCAATCCTGGCTTAAACTGATGATCAGGTCAGGCAAAATCATGGGCAGCCACCCTTAGCCAATCCTGGCTTAATTATGGATACGTAATTAATCTGGCGAATGAGGATAAACCTGCAATTTTTATTCAATAAGACAAATAAACATCAAAAGATTACAACTATGTATAAAATTTTTGTAAATTAGCAATATTCCAAGCATGAGGGATCTCGATCCCATCCAGTTCTTCCAGTTTATAGGCTCCTCCCACTAAAACTTGGATGACTCTGAGTGGTCCTTGCCACGCGGCATCCAGCTTTTCCTTCGCCTTTCCTAAATCAGATCTCCTCAGGACCAGATCTCCCACCTGAAATTGCCTTCTGAGTACAGACTTGTCGTATGCCGCCTTTATTCGTCCTTTAATGTGTGCCATTCTAATGGAAGCTCTGTCTCTTTTCTCCTCAACCAAGTCCAGAGCATCTTGAATCAACAACTCGTTCTGCTCTTCAACAAAGTTCTGAACTCGATGAGTTTCTATGCTGATCTCAGCAGGCACCACAGCATCCATACCATAGACTAGGCTAAAAGGCGTCTCCCCTGTGCTTTCCTTGGGGTTAGTTCTGTATGCCCATAGAATTGAATTCAGCTCATCCACCCATCTACCCCCAGCTCTTTCCAAACGCATTTTGACCCCCTGTACTAATATGCGATTGGTGACCTATACTTGACCATTAGCTTGGGGATGGTAGACAAATGTGAAGTGCTTGTCAATTTTCATCTTTGCACACCAAGCTCTGATTCTGGTACCCATGAACTGGGTGCCATTATCTGAAATAAGGATTCTAGGGACGCCAAATCTGCACACGACACTTTTCCATAAGAACTTCATGACGGCATCCTCTGTAATTTTTGCCAATGCCTCAGCTTCCACCCATTTGATAAAGTAGTCGATTGCGACTATTAGAAACTTCTTTTGGGCAGGGGCCATGGGAAAGGGGCCAACTAAATCAATTCCCCACTTGGCAAACGGATAAGGAGAGCTCATCGTCATGAGTTCTTCTGCGGGCCTGTGATCAACGATGAATTCTTCTGGCACTTTTCACAAGTATGCACAAAATCTTCTACCTCCTTTCGCAGTTGTGGCCAGAAGTACCCCGCTCGCAAGATCTTACTCGAGAGAGCTCTGGCACCCATGTGGTTGCCACAACATCCCTCGTGTACTTCTCTTAGGACTAAGGCTCCTTCTTCCTGGCTCAAGCATCTTAAGAGGGGTTGTCCAAATCCTCTTTGGAACAGCTCTCCCTTGACCAAACAGAATCTAGCAGCCCTAGTTCGTACATTTGCTGAATCCTTCCTGTCTTCCGGCAAGACTCCTTTCTCTAGATATGCCTTTATGGAGGAGCGCCAGTTATATCTTTCTATCATTGAGCACACCTGCTCTGTCCCAAACTCTACATCCGCCTTTATCAAGGTAATCACCCTTTCGCAACAATCTGTAGCTGAGCTAGCTACCTTTGCTAAATAGTCAGCTCTTCCGTTCTCTTCTCTAGGAATCTGGAGGACCGTCAAGCCCTTCATATCCCTGGCGAGTTCTCTGAACTTAGCTAAATATTTCTGCATGCTCTCCTCTCTCGTCTCAAATTCTCCACTTATTTGCTTGCAGACGAGCAGGGAATCCACTTTAGCGCACACCTGTTCTGCGCCCAGGTCTTTTGCCATTTGAATTCCTCTCAAAAGGGCCTCATACTCAACAACGTTATTGGAAAATGCATGGTTCAAACATACGGCATACTCAGTGGACACACCTGCTGGGTCTATCAAGACGATTCCAGCTCCACAGCCTTGATTACTGACAGAGCCATCCATGAAGATCGTCCATTCTTGCTTGTCCTCAGAAGAGCTGGTCATTTCTTGCATGAAATCCGCAAGAGCCTGAGCCTTGATGGCTGTCCTGGACTCAAATGCGATATCAAATTCTCTAAGCTCGATAATCCACTTGACCAACCTTCCTGACGCCTCCGGTTTGTCCATTATGGCCTTTAGTGGACGATTGGTTCGCACAACTATGCTGTGAGAGAGGAAGTAAGGACGCAGCTTGCGAGCCGTGCCAACTAGGGCTAACATTGATCGTTCTATTTCCACATATCTCACCTCCGCATCATGCAAGACCTTACTCCAGTAATAAACCGTCCGCTGCACTTTGCCCTCTTCTCTAAGCAAAATAGAGCTGACTGCCTGCTGCCCCACAGATAGGTACAAGATTAGGGGCTCCCCCTAGACAGGCTTTGTAAGCAAAGTCATGCTGGACAGGTGCTCTTTTAACAATCTGAACGCTTCCTCACACTCATCACTCCATTGAAATTTTGCTTTCTTGCACAAGGCCTGGAAAAATGGCAGGCTCTTCTCAGCCGAGCGCGAGACAAACCGGCTCAAGGCGTTGATCCGTCCCGCTAAGCATTGCATTTTCTTAACATTCCTTTGCACTTTCATGTCCATAATCGCTCTAAACTTCTTAGGATTTGCTTCGATACCCTTCTCTGTTACCATATATCCCAGAAATTTTCCATCTCTTACTCCAAACATGCACTTCTTAGAGTTGAGCTTCATCCTGTATTTTCTTAAAGTATCGAAGGTCTCCCTCAGATCCTTCACATGTGAGCTCACCTTTACACTTTTCACTAACATATCATCCACATAGACCTCCATATTCCTCCCTATCTGGTCTTTGAACATCTTGTCCACCAATCTATGGTATGTGGCTGCGGCGTTTTTGAGCCCGAATGGCATGACCACATAACAATATGTCCCCTTTGGGGTTATAAAGCTAACCCGCTTTTGATCTTCTTTAGCCAAACGAATCTGGTGGTAGCCCTGTGAGGCGTCCATCATGCTCAAGAGATCACAACCTGAAGTAGAATTGACCAGCTGATCTATCCTTGGCAACGGATAGTGATCTTTTGGGCAGGCTTTGTTGAGGTCACGAAAATCTATGCACATCCGCCAGTCATCTGTCTTTGGAACCAGAACTGTATTGAAAAGTCATTCTGGAAATTGTATCTCCTGGATGTGCCCGAATTTCAAGAGCTTATCCACCTCTGCCTCTATGATGGCCTCCTTTTCTGGCCCGAAATTGCGTTTCTTCTGCTTGACCGGCTTCGCTTCCGGACCGATGTTAAGGCGATGCTCGGTTACATCCGGATCGATCCCCACCAGGTCTTGGGGGACCAAGCGAAAACATCCGCACACTCTCTTAACAAGGATACCAGGTCTGTCAAGACCTACGGGCTCAGAGTCGTTCCTACGCAGAGGACTCGGATTTCGTCCCCCGGGACCACCTCAACTAACATCAGCCCTTCATCTCTTCGAGCCAGGTCTGTCCTTGTTTGATCCACCCGAGCCCTCTTGTTCTGTCTTTCCTCCTCATTATTTCTTCTGACACATTAAACATACGTCTGTCTTGACGCATATTGATCACCCCTTACCTTTCCTGTTCCATCCTCTGCCGGAAATTTCATTTTCATGTGAAAAACTGATATCACGGCTTGGAACTGGCTCAGGGATGGTCGGCCAAGCATAACATTATAAGAGGATGGCGCATCCACTAACAGAAAGCGTACCATTCTAGTCACCCTGTATGGCTCTTCGCCTAATGTTACGAGGAGCCTGACCGCTCCTAAAGGCATTAGGGCTCCTCCTGCAAACCCAACCAAAGAGGTGGTCACCTCTTCCAACTCGACATCCAGCTTCAACTTTTGAAAACAATCGTAAATAAAATGTCAGCAGAACTTCCTGTGTCCACAAAAATTCGTCTCACATTATAATTGGCAATGGTAGCCGTTATAACTAAGGCGTCCATGTGAGGGGCCAAGATGCCATCACCATCCTCTGATCCAAAGCAGATATTTGGTGTAGACGCCATTTGCCCCACTTCTCGTGATTTTCGGACTAAGTCTCTCGCAGCTCTAACATAGCTGTGCTGCGTCCGCTTAAAATGCTCCTCCAATTCTCCACCAGTTATCATTTGAGTTTCTCCATGAATGACCTGGGCCTGATCAGTATGTCTTCCTTCAGTACGACCTCTATCTTGATTTCTTTTGTCCTGCTGGGGTCGATCATAGCCGCCGTGACCAGATCTGGCTTCCTCTTTTCTCATAAGAACATATTCTTTCAGGTGCCCTGCCTGAACCATTCTCTCCAATTCATCTTTCAAATGAGTGCACTGGCCAATATCATGCCCATACTCATTATGGAAGCGGCAAAATCGATCAGACCTTTCCTTCCTGGGTTTCTGCGAGTAGGTCTTAGGCCACTTCAGCTCTGGGTGTCTCTTTATTGCCTGTAGAATTTCACCCTGCGGAGTTGCCATAGGGGTATACCTGTCAAAGCGGGGTCTCCCTCTAGACAGATCTGTCCTAGGCTTCTTCACGGCCGCCCTGTCTTCCCTATCGTACCTTTCCCGCTTTTTTTCTCCTTCATCCTTAATTTTAAAGGCCTCTTCCAGGTGGATATATTTCTCAGCTCTTTCCAAGAGCTCTCCAAACTTTCGGGCTGGTTTCACAACCAGCGATTGGAAAAATTTACCCCTCCGCAGGCCTTGCGCCAAGGCGTTCACCAACAGATCTTCCGATACGGACGGCACCTCCAGTTTCACGGTAGTGAAACGATTGATATAGGCGCGCAGACTCTCACCCTCTTTTTGCTTGAGGCTGAACAGCTCTAGTGGCATCTTCTGATACTTCCTGTAGTTTGTGAACTGGTGCAGGAAGGCCGAGCTGAACTCATTAAAATTACTAATAGAGCGAGGCGGCAATTGGCTAAACAAGAGCTGTGCTGACTTTGTGAAAGTCATCGGGAAGACCCGGCACATGAACGCATCTAAAAACTTGTGCACAGCTGCCGCGATCTCAAAGTGGCTGAGATGGTCCCACGGATCTGTGATCCCACTATACTCAAATCCTAGAGAATGAAATGAGGCCGGAACATCGTCGCGCATAACCTCCTCCGTGAACGGAGTGCCTCAGCGTGTCGGCACCGCGCTTGTGTTTGCCATCTTCTTCTTAAACTCCCGCACTTCTTTCTGTAAGCTCTGCATCTGCTCAACTAGACCTGGATTGGTCTGACCTGAGGTTTCGCTGTCGGACGTAGAGAAATGCTCTTCTCTATCCTGAAGAGGGGTCTGATCCATGCGCTGGCCGCGCGGTGGCTCGGTTTCCGTTGGTAGAACTGTCTGATCTGGCTGTGCACCAGACGACAGCATTGACATCTCTACAAACTTCTTCTCCACAGCCGTCTCCACAGACTTGCCGATGATCTCAAATAGCTGTCTGAGGAGGACGTCGTTAAACAACCCACCAGTAGGAAGCATTGATCCGCCGGAGGGAGGCGGCACGGTGCCTGATCCCCCTGCCGCTGACAGCTCTGCTCCCTTGTGTTGGGAATCGGTGGTACCGTCGCGCAGCGGAAAACAAAATTTTTTAAATTAAAGTAATTTGAATCGAATTCAAATGACGACGGTCCAATTTTATAATCAATTAATTGAAATAATGTTTTAATTACTTTTAATAAATAGAAACAATTTGATTTTCTTAAAATCGAACGAGCATGATACGTTTCCATAAATTATAAATATATAACAATTATATATTTATATATTAATATATTAAACTTATATATATAACAATTATATATATATATTAATATATTAATCATGTACATAATTATACATTATATACATATTTCATAAACATATATATATATATATATAAAATTATATACTTCATGCATTATAAAACACACACATATATATAAATATGTACTTAACAGCATGCATTACAAATTAAATAAATATATAACATATACTGTATCATATACACACATGCATGTTATATATATATTTAGCATATGCAGTAACACACACACATATATGTATCTAACATACATAGCATGCACATACATATTACACCATACATGCTGTACACAAAAACACATCACACCACATACGCTGTACACAAACTCACACCAATATATGTCAACACATATATATCATATATATATATATATATATAATAACACAGACATATGTATTTCATGCACACACATACATCATACACACATATATATATCATATATATATACGGATATTAACCAAAACCAAGAACAGTCATGTACCTCTCGACGACGAAGGAGCACCGTACGGTACGTCACAGCGGCGGGGGCTACAACGGCAGCGGCCGGGTGGAAAGGACAAACAGACGGGCTGTCGGAGAGGATTCCGGCTTGGCAGCGACCTCACAACAAACGCCGGGCAGCAAGCTCACGACGGCTTGGCTATGGCATCGGCACGGCGCTGCGACGGGGTCGGGATGACAGCAGCAGGCAGCGACCTTGTCGAGGAYGACGACTCCGGCAACACGTCGGCGATGGCGCTGCTCTTCGGAAGCGACGGGCTGCAACGGCRGCAWACTGGAAATYCGGCCGGCGTGAGTGCAGCRTTCGAACGAGCAGTGCGTCTCTGTCGACGACGATCCTCCGATGACGGCGAAACGGGGCTGCGTTGTGTCTCGGGCAAATCGGTGTCACACACCGTATAACCCGACGTCCTTACGACAGAGCACTAGATCCGTCGAAGGATTGAGAACGACGGAGAAACGAGAACGGCGGCCGGCGGCAAGCGGCGACGGCCGGAGTGGACGACTGGTAGGGTTAGGGTTTTTACGAAACAAATTCCGTCTCTGTATTTGGAGAGCTGTTGTTCGCTTTTCTTATCACAAAGCCAAAACCCTTTTATCTCCTTTTAAAACCCGTTCTGCCTTCTGTTTGATTTTTTTTTTTTTATTAAAAACAAGGGCCCAAGCCCAAAACCAAAAGTGGATGGGCCAAAGAAATAAAAACAAAATGAACAAGCCCAACACAATTAATGGGCTTCATTAAAGGAATGGCCCAAAATAATAAAATAATTTAATTATTTAAAGTCAAAGCCCAATTACTCTTATAAAACAAACCGGCCCAATAACTTTAAAACGGTTTATTGGGTCGACCCTATTTTAAAATAAAACCCCATCGGAATTAAATCATTTCTCACAAACGATAATTTCGAAAAAATATAACAATTATATTTTCGCGTCCAAAAAAAATTTTCTCGTATTTATTTCTCAATTCATAATCATAATTATGAACTTTAGATTCAATCATATTGACATCTAAATATGCTAAAATTAACAATTAATTTYTAGCTGTCGTTTTCAATAATCAGGAAACACGTGGTGTGACCCTCAATGGTTCAGGTGTAAGCTAGCCGTGGGTTCACAACACATTGTGATTCGAACAACATATTGTTCTTATATGAACTCGTCCCTTAGAGTCCCTGATTAAATAAAACTCATTTTACTTAATCACTGGTCAAACCAGAACCCAACGAATTATGAGAGGCGCCTAGCAACTACGCATCATAATTCCCTAGATACAAA
>BMAC01000704.1:405051-422228 GCA_014905375.1 Phtheirospermum japonicum
GCCGCTGAGATAGCTAGGTAGAGATGCAGCGGCTCTTCCTTGACTGGTTTTTGTAAGGTTGGCACACTTTCCATGCATTTTTTGAGATCTTCAAAGGCTGCTTGGCATTCCTCAGTCCATTTGAAAGTTTTGTTTTTCTTGATCGCTTCGAAGAAGGGTTTGCACTTGTCCGTGGATCTGGATATGAAACGATTTAGAGCGGCCATTTTGCCAGTTAAACTCTGTACTTGTTTTATGCTTCTGGGAGGTTGTAGTTCAGTTATACCTAGGATTTTATCTGGGTTGGCTTCAATGTCTCTTTGGCTTACCATGTAGCCCAGAAATTTTCCTGAGCTAACTCCAAATGAGCATTTCTTTGGGTTCAACATCATTCGATAAACACACAAAACTGAGAACATTTTATTCAGATCTTCAATGTGATCAGTTGAGTACAAGGATTTGACAAGCATGTCATCTACATAGACTTCCATAGTTTTTCCTATCATACTAGCAAACATTTTATTAACTAAGCACTGAAAGGTAGCCCCAGCGTTCTTCAGGCCAAAAGGCATCATTGTGTAGCAATAAAGGCCTCTCGCCGAGTAAAATGATGTGTGTTCCTGGTCCTCTGGGTGCATCGGTATTTGATTGTAGCCTGAGTAAGCGTCCATGAAGCTCATCAATTCGTGCCCAGCAGTTGCGTCCACCATGTAGTCGATGTGAGGGAGCGGATAGCTGTCCTTGGGGCAGGCCTTGTTGAGATCGGAGAAATCAATGCATAGCCGCCATTGACCTGTTTGCTTCTTGACAAGAACAGGATATGCCACCCAGACCGGGTACCTGACCTCGCGGATGAACTTGTTATCGAGAAGTTTCACGACCTCTAACTCCAGCGCCTCGTATCGGTCCGGGCTGAGTTTTCTCCTTTTCTGTATCACCGACCTGACATTTTTGTCTATGTTGAGTCTATGGCAAGCCTGCTCAGGATCGATGCCTTGCATATTAGCGTGTGTCCAGGCGAAAACGTCTTGATTTGCTTTCAGAAACCTTATCAACTCGGATCTGATGGGCTCCTTGAGGTCGTGGCCGACCCGAACTTGTTTGTTTGGGTCAAGCTCATCGAGCGATACCCAGTCTAGCTCCTCCACAGGCTCAGCGTGAGTTTCCTTTCTCTTCAAGCCTGGCCCCCGTGGATCCAGTTTGTCCTCAATACCTCTCCTGCCGACCCCGATTTCCAGGTCGGCATTCTCTGTTCGGCTCTTGACATTTCCCAACTCTGACATTGGTTCTTTCCCTGGGCGCTGACCTCGGTCTCTGCTCAGGTCGGCATCCTCCTGCTCGATAGACTCTAGGTCGGTTTTTCCAACTTGTTTTTCCAATTCTTTTTTCTGTCCGACCGTGTTGAGCTCGGTATTCTCTGTTCGGCACTATTGCCCAGAAAGCTCCTCTCCTGCCTTTTTCTTTTTCTGCTCGGCTTGGCCGGGCTCGGCATTTTTGGTGATGTCTTGACCGGGGCTCGGCCTTCTCTCCATTTCATCTTCTGTGAGCTCGGCATCCATTTCTGAGCTCAACGTGTCCTTGCTTCTTATCTCACTTGTTTCAATCGGTTCTTCGCTTGCTTCCACTTGCTCAACCATGTTGATTTGCTTTGGCCTGATCGACCAGCTGCATTCCCGAGCGGCTACTTGATCTCCTCGGTGCTCGCACTCGCCTAAGATGCCGGGAAATTTGATCGAGTAGTGGTAGACTGACATCGCGCCTTTGAGGTCGTAAAGGGCTGGTCTGCCAATAAGAGCGTTGTAATCGCTCGGGACGTCAATGACTTTAAAAGTTGTGAGGATGGTCCTCTTCTCTTCTCCCGTACCAAACTCAACGGATAACCAAACTTGAAAAAGAGTCTGCACATAGCCGCCACTGATCCCCCTGATCCTGTCCTCGCATAGCTCAATATATTCCTTTGGGACCCTCATCTTTCGAAAGGCTGGTAGGTAGATTATGCTTGCGTACGCCCCAGGGTCTATGAGGACTCGGTGAGTTCGGATTCCAAGGATGGGCACGGTAATGACGAGGGCGTCTGAGTGGGGATGGTCCAACGGGGCTGCATCTGAGTCATGAAAGGTGAAGGATGATACAAGCTTGTCCTCTTCTTCTGATTGGTCATCGAAATGAAAAACGTCAGATCTCATGACTTTTGTTTTTTGAATTGAGCTCCTAGCCTCTCCGATCAGGATCTTTCTCTTCCTATTTGAAATCTCTTCCTCAGCTCGGCTCGTATTAATGAAGGTCGGGATTTCTCGCGGGGCCCCGGCCCCCGCGGGTGGTGGTGGGGGTGGCTGATTATTTCCTCTTCGTTCTTCCCGGACTTGATGATTCTTTGAGAATGGTAGCAGATTCCGATCATCACAAACTTTGATCAGGGCACGGACTAAGTCGTGGCACTCTTCTGTGTTGTGCCTGATCGATCCGTGGTACCTGCAGAACCTCTTTTTGTCCAGCAAGGAAGGGATTTTCTTGATCGGCCGAGCTGGGGGAAGGATATCTAGGTCTTTGATCCGTTCAAAAATTGTGGCTGCTGCCATCGAGTAGACTTCGTTGTACTCTGCAAGGAGGTCTGTGTGTTTGTCCTGTAAGATTTTTTTGGACATAATTGCTTGAGAGCTTGGATTTTTGTCCACTTGACGAGCTGGTTTGTGGTGCTGTGGGAAGGAAATTACTAGAGATGACATGTTCTGTTCAGCTGCGATTTGTGACGCGGCCAAAGCGAAGAATTCTTGGAAGGTTTGCGGGTCTTGCTGGTAATTTACCCATTTGAAGAAGGAATTATCCGACAATCCGTTCTGAGCTAGGATGAGCAAGGCTTCGTCGCCGCACGACTGGGATTCTGAGACTTGCTTTGTGAATCTGGCAATGTAGCTTTTCAGCGATTCGTTTGGCTGCTGTACTATGGTAGCAATAGCTCTCTTGGGTGCAACGGTGGCTTTAGAAACCATAAAGTGTCCTCGGAATGAGGACCTCAGCTGTGGCCATGAACAGATTGAATGACGTGGGAGCGACCGGTACCACCTCAAAGGGACTTCGTCCAAGGTCATGGAGAACATTCGGCATCTGTAAGTGTCGGATTCGCCGAGCATGTCCATGTAATTCTGGTAATGACTGAGGTGGGAATCGGGGTCACTGCACCCTTTGTACAAGGCGATTGGAGGGATCTTCAGCTTCCCTTCTAATGGCTCAGAGAGAATTTGGACAGATAGGGGGGACTCGTCGTCACACGCCGAGTTGGTCACAATCGGTCGCGAGATTGGGTATGTTGGTTGGACCAGGGGGGTGGTTTGCTTGGCCTCCAGCTCGGCAATCCTTTGCTTCAGAAACTTCAACTCGGCCAATTCATCGTTTGGCTTGCCTTGGATGCTCACGGCCATGCTTTTGCTGTTGGCCGACCTCACTGGAGATCCTCTCGTGCTTTGCTGGTTGTCTTTTCGAGCCGGGCAAAGACGTTTTGAGGGGAAGAGAAAGTGAGGCGGCGTGCAATGGGGGGTCTATCGAGCCTGCTCTTGGCATTCGAATCGGCCTCTTCCTCCAGCCTTCTTTTTCCATTTTTCTTTATTGTCTCCCGAGCCGGATCTGACTCTGCTTGACCTTCCCAAAGGTCAACATTCTTAGGGTTGCCGGCCAGAGCTTCAGGTGTTAGGATTGACTTTGCTGCTTTCTTCATCATCTCCTCAAATTCTTTGGCAAAAGCAGGGTGCTGCATGAACGATCTGACCTGTTCTGGGTCGAGCTCGTCCGGACCAGATTGGACAGTCCTTTCTTGGCGCTCCTTTCAAGGATTTCTCCTTGAACTCTCTGAAGGATCCATGCTGAAAAGTCGAATGAGCAGAGATTTCTCTTTCTTCTCTCTTTTTTCTTTACCAAACTCAAACACAACGAAGAGCTGAAGTTCAGCTCCTCAGGAAAAATGAAGAATCGGGCAGAAGACAGAGAATCAAATTTCGAAGAGCTGACTGAGCAAGTGGGACTGCAGATCACAAAGGACCTTCCTCTAGCGCCATTTTGTTTATGTTAAGAGTAACATAAGACTAATACAAAACCAAAAAAAGTAAAATGAGCAGCAATCAGATAGCAGAAAACGAGTGGGAAAAAGTGCTTAACTTTTATTCCTCAAAATCAGTTCGGATCGGCCTTAGCCAGAACCTTTTTACAGATGCTTGACCTTGAAATACAAGCTTTCTCTCTCTAAAGCTCTCTATGTTTCTCTCTCTAGAAAATTGGGGATCCTTCTCTCTCTCTTGGAGAGGCTATTTATAATTTTCCATCAAAACCCTAATTAGACACCTGGCACTCTCTCATTGGTCCTTCCAAAAATATCTATTCTCATATCCAACGCCTCAGTACCGACCTCAGACATTTCCACCGAATTAAAACCGAACTCGGGTGCTTCTCAAACCGAACCTATCCGGACTCACTAGTTGAATTTCACAGTTGGACTTGTTGTGACCGTCGACCAGTGGGAGACAAGGTAACCCAGACGTTGTACCCCTTGGGGGAGCTCGTCCTGGTCGGCGGGATACTCGTGTTCGGCAACTCGGCTCCTTCACCGTGGGAACTCGACAGATACACGGGGGGTTGACGTCGAGGCGARYRTYTGCTCGGCMTGGMGCCGAGCTCAGAAGCTCGGMAAGGCTCCRGATGGCATCTTTRGCGYGGGGCCTCGGCAGATACGCRGAGGGGTTGAYGCCGAGCCGAGCGTCTGCTCGGCGTGGTGCCGAGCTCAGCAGCTCGGCAAGGCTCTGGGCGGCACCTTTGGCGYGGGGCCTYGGCAGGTATGCGGAGAGGTTAACGCCGAGGYGAGTGTYTGCTCGGCGTGGTGCCGAGCTCAKCAACTCGGCAAGGCTCTGGGCGGCACCTTTGGCGYAGGGCSTCGGCAGGTGCGCGGAGAGGTCGGYTCTCGGGGYGGATATCAGTTCGGCGTGGTGCCGAGCTTGCRAGGCTCTGGGCGGMAAGTCGCGAKCCCTGYTCGGCGGAGCAGGCTTGAGGTCGGCGATACCGCGTGGAGCGCCCAACTTGGCAGCAAGTCGCAAGCTCTGCTTGGCGGCGCGGGCCTGAGGTCGGCAGCACCGCATAGGCGCCTTCAGCGAAGCCCGCACATCCTGTTCGGCGGCGAGTCGCGAGCTCTGCTCGGCGGACCCTACAAATCTAGCTCGGCATCCTCTCGAAGGTCTCTTGGTTGGAGCTCGGATTCCCCGGGACAACATTGACCATCAACATTTAGCTTTGTTTTCTAGGTTATTTTTCTTATTTTAGGGATTTTGTGTTCTTCTTTTGATTTTATGTTTAATTGGATTAAATGGTTTTAATTGATTTAAGGATGGTGAAATTCTTGAGTTTTTATGATTCTCATTTTATAGGTGGTTTGATGTGTTGAATTCAAACTAAGGCATGGAGGCTAAAATATCAAGGCAAAAAGGAGCTCCGAAATGGCAAAATTGCTGGAATGGTCGCTGTCCCTTGGCCATCCCAGCGCCATCTACGCGCCAAGCAGGACGGGTGCCCCATCTGCACGCCGTGCGCACGCCATCCCTCGGCCATCCCAGCGACATCTACGCGCCAAGCAGGATGGCTAGACAGCGTGCGCCATCCGCACGCCGTGCGCACGCCATCCGCACGCCATCCCGTGAGCACGCCCGCAAGCGCGCGCCATCTTCGCGCCGTCTGCGTGCCTTCTTCGCGCCATCCTCGCGCCGTCCTCGTGCTATCTGCTCGCCCAAGCCCTTGCCAAACGCCCAAGACTCACCCAAGACCAACCAACCAAGCCACATTGAGCCATCTTGGTCAACACGGGCCAAGATTGGGTCAAACCCAGGATTTTAAAGGCCTTAAGGTCAAATTGGCCCATTGAACTCCAAATGTAACCCAGTATAAATAGACTAGAACTCTCATTCTTGGAGACATCACTACAATTTCCCAAACTTGCATGGGTTTTGGAATATTTTTTCTCTCTCTTGTTCTTAGTTTAATTTTGAAACTTTACCTTGGGTCTGTAAGCTCAAGATGAATCCAAATACTCCTTTGGATTTTTAATTCCTTGAAGTTTAAATCAAGCTTTTGGATTCTCAATTTAGTTCTAGTAAGCTTTCCTTTTAATTTCAAGCTTTGTTCTTCATTTTCATGCTTTTTCTTCATTTGTTTTATGCTTTTTGTCTTAGGTATTAGAAGTTGTGCTTGATCTTATGAATTGGCCATGGAATCTAGATGAGTGACACATCTAGGTCATAGATCGGCTCTTAGATCATCTTGATTTTGAGTTTTTCCAATGCTTTATTTTGATTTTTATTTTCATGCATAGTTTTAGCTTAAATCCTAGATCTAGACTTCCTTGCTTGTTATTTTCTTTAAAGTTTTAAACTTTCCCGTCTATTTTCATTTCTTTGTCCATTCATGCTTTCAATTTTTGGTAATTTGCTTTATTTGAGTTTTCACGCATAGTTGTACCTTGTGCTTGCATGCTTGTACTCGGTGAAACATTGCATTTTCTTGCTTGTCTTCATTATTGCATTGCATTTTCTATTTCAGGCATACGACGAGGCATTCTACCCACTTGCAATTTCAATTTCTAGTTTAGTTTGCTATTTTTAATTGCATTATTTTTGGTTTTCTTTCATCTCTTGAGCTTGAAACACATTGAAACTTGCAATCGAATTGAATTCCGATAATATCGAGCCAATGAACCTGCCTCAACCCATTTGCTAAAGTAGTCGATGGCTACGATTAGAAACCTCTTCTGGGCTGGAACCATTGGGAATGGACCGACCAGGTCAATCTCCCATTTTGAAAAGGGGTAGGGAGAGCTCATTGTCATGAGCTCTTCCGCTGGCTGATGAGTCAAGGGGGACATCTTTTGACATTTTTCACACTTTCTAACAAAGTCCTCGGCCTCTTTCCTCAGCGATGGCCAGAAGTAGCCCGCTCTTAATATTTTACTAGCCAGGGCCCTTGCCCCCATGTGGTTGCCACAACAGCCTTCATAGATTTCTCAGAGGACATGGTTGCCTTCTTCTAAGCTCAGACATCGCAACAGAGGCCGTCCAAACCCCCGTCTAAACAATGTTCCCTTGATCAGATAGAATCGGGCAGACCTGGCTCTTATTTTCACTCCTTCTCTCCTATCCTCCGGAAGCTCTGCTTTTTCCAGGTATGCCTTAATAGGAGAACGCCAGTCTTCTTTCTCATTTACCGAACACACCTGGTCTGTGCCAAATTCGTTATCCACCATCAACAAAGTAATTGTCCTTTCCTGGCAATCTACGACCGAGCTCGCTACTTTAGCCAAATAGTCTGCTCTCCTATTTTCCTCTCTAGGAATCTGAAGGACCGTTAGAGCTTGCATATCCTTGGTGAGCTCCTTGAACTGAGCTAGATATTTTTGCATATGCTCCTCTCTTGTCTCGAAATCGTCTTTTATTTGCTTACATACCAATTGCGAATCTACCTTAGCACACACCTGCTCTGCCCCTAAGTCTCTTGCCATCTGAACCCCTCTCAACAAGGCTTTGTACTCAGGCGCGTTATTTGATAGAGCATAATTCCTTCGAATTGCATACTCGGTAGCTATTCCTGCTGGATCAATTAATACTATCCCTGCACCACAACCCTGGTTTCCTACCGAGCCATCAGTAAAAATTGTCCACTCTTTTTTATCTTCGGGAGAGCTGGTGATTTCTTGCATGAAGTCAGTCAGTGCCTGAGCTTTAATGGCTGTTCTGGCTTCAAAAGTTATATCGAACTCACTAAGTTCGATTATCCATTTGACCAGCCGTCCTGACACCTCTGGATTATCCATGACAACCCTCAATGGAAAGTTGGTTCGCACGATTATGCTATGTGAAAGAAATTAAGGTCGTAATTTTCGTGCCGTACCCACCAAGGCTAAGGTAGCCCGCTCCACTTCTACATACCGAGTTTCTGCGTCGTGCAATACCTTGCTCCAGTAATACACCGGCTTTTGTATTTTACCTTCTTCTCTTAACAAGACCGAGCTGACGGCCTGCAGCCCTACCGAAAGATACAGAATCAAGGGCTCGCCTTGATATGGTTTGGTGAGCAATGACATCCCTGCCAGGTGCTCCTTCAACGTCTTGAATGCTTTATGACATTCATCATCCCACTGGAATCTAGCCTTTTTACGTAAGGCTTGAAAAAATAGCATACTCTTTTTAGCTAAGCGCGAAACGAATCTACTCAGAGCGTTGATTCGACCTGCTAAGCACTGCATTTCCTTGACATTTTTTGGCGCCTGCATCTCCATGATAGCTCTTACTTTTTTCGGGTTTGCCTCAATACCCTTCTCTGTAGGGGTGGAAAATCTTTGGTGCCGGGCTCTTATCGGGCCGGCATGATAAGGCACGACACGATAAGTATAAGCACAAACACGGCATGATAAGATTAACAGGCCTATAATCTAAATCCAAACACGACACAATAAAAACACGAAAAGCACGGCACGGCACGATAGGCACGATAAGCAAAAATACTGAAATTATTTAATCCAACCCGTTAAGCACATTAGGACCGTTAATTAATAAAATACATGATTTTCTTAATAAATATAATACATATTTATAAAAATATCAATACAAATTGTCAAATACATTTAAAATTATAATATGACAAATGTACGAATGATAAATTAAAAATTACAAATACTAATAATGAGTAAATGAATGTAAAAATGGGAAATTAAAATATTATCGTGCCTTATCGTGTTTATTGGGCTAGCCCGTTATCAACCCATTTTTTAACGTGCCTTATCGTGCAAGCCCGATAAGGCCCGAACCCGATAAGGCTCAGCCCAAACCCTATTTTTTTGTACCGTGTTCGTGTCGGTCAATCGTGTCGTGCCTCATATTGCCACCCCTACTTCTTTGTGACCATATAACCCAGGAATTTTCCAGCACTAACCCCAAATGTGCACTTCTTGGGGTTGAGCTTCATTTTGTACCTCCTTAGGGTGTCAAAGTTCTCTTTCAGATCATCCACATATGAGGTCGCCTTAATGCTTTTGACTAGCATGTCATCCACATATACCTCCATGTTTCTCCCTAACTGTTCCTTGAACATTTTATCCACCAGCCTCTGATACGTGGCTTCTGCATTTTTGAGACCAAATGGCATGACCACATAGCAGTATGTTCCCTTTGGGGTTATGAAGCTGACCCGTTTCCAGTCCTCCTTTGCGAGCCTGATCTGATGATAACCTTGTGAGGCATCCATCATACTTAATAACTCACAGCCAGATGTGGAATCGACTACTTGGTCTATCCTAGGAAGAGGGAAGTGGTCTTTGGGGCAGGCACGGTTGAGATCGCGAAAATCTATACACATGCGCTAGTCATCCTGAGTTCTAGGGACTAGCACTACATTAGAGAGCCATTCTGGAAATTGTATCTCTTGGATGTGCTTGGCTCTTAGTAGTTTCTCAACCTCAACCTCGATGATTGCCTCTTTCTCCGACCCAAAATTACACTTCTTCTGCTTAACTGGCTTTATTGTAGGGCAGATATTTAGATGATGTTCGGCCACCTCTGGGTCTATCCCGACCAGGTCCTGGGAAGACCAGGCAAATATATCTGCGCTTTCTCACAACAATGCTACCAGTTCTACCAAAACCTCTGGGCTGAGAGTTGTCCCCACACGGAGGACTCAACTTTCGTCTCCCGGTACTACCTCTACCACCATCATCCCTTCCTCTCGCTGAGCCAGATCTGATCGATGCTGCTCCATCCGAGCCCTCTTGCTCTGTCGCTCTTCCTCATTGCGTCTGATACACTCAACATACGTTTGCCTGGACGCGTATTGATGACCTCTGAATTCACCCATGCCATCCTCTGCCGGAAACTTCATCTTCATATGATATACAGAAATCACCGCCTGAAACTGGCTCAGAGATGGGCATCCCAGCATGACGTTGTATGAAGATGGAGCATCCATCACCAGAAATTGCACTGTTCTGGTCACTCTATATGGTTCCTCACCCAGCATTACGAAGAGCCTGACCGCTCCCAGAGGTTTCAGGGCTCCCCCTGCGAACCCTACTAAGGAGGTTGTCACTTCTTCCAATTCCACATCTAACTTCAGTTGCTGAAAACAATCATAGAGCAGGATATCGGCAGAGCTTCCTGTATCAACAAACATCCGCTTCACATTATAATTAGCGATAGTAGCCGTTATAACCAGGGCGTCCATATGAGGAGCCTGGATGCCATCTCCATCCTCTAAGCCAAAGGAAATATTTGGGGTAGAAGCCATCTGCCCAACCTCACGTGAATTCCGGACCAGATCCCTTGCGGCGCGAACATAGCTATGCTGTGTCCGTTTTGAGTGCTCATCCCATTCACCACCAGTAATCATTTGAATTTCCCCTCTGATGACTTGGGCCTGGTCATTCCTTCTTCTGCCATTTCGCCCGCTATCTTGATCATGCTTATTTTGTTGGGGTCGGTCATGACTGCCCTGACCAGACCTGGCCTCCTCTTTTCTCATTCGTACATACTCTTTAAGGTGCCCTGCTTGCACCATCCTCTCCAGCTCGTCTTTGAGATGAGTACACTGGTCCGTATCGTGGCCGTACTCATTGTGATACGACAAAATCGGTCAGACCTCTCTTTCTTAGGCTTTTGTGAATAAGTCTTAGGCCACTTGAGGTCTTGATGCCTCTCTATTGCTTGCAGGATCTCCCCCTGAGGGGTTGCAAACGGCGTGTATCTATCAAAACGAGGTCGTCCTCCCGACAGGTCTGGCCTAGATTTTTTTATCTATACTCTTTCTTCTCTGTCGTATCTCTCTTTCTTCTTTTCTCCCTCCTCCTTGATCTTCAGGGCCTCTTCTAGATGAATATACTTTTCTGCCCTCTCCAGGAGCTCTCCAAACTTCAGAGCTGGCTTCACAACCAGAGATTGGAAAAACTCACCTCTTCCGAGGCCCTGTGCCAATGCATTTACCAAGAGCTCTTCCGACGTGGAGGGCACATCTAACTTTGCGTTTGTAAAACGACTAATATAAGCACGCAGACTCTTGTTCTCCTTTTGTTTCAAACTAAACAGCTCAAGCGGCATCTTCTGATACTTCCTGCAACTGGTAAACTGATGCAGGAAGGCAGAGCTGAATTCATTAAAGTTGCTAATAGAGCGCGGCGGCAGCTGGCTAAACCATAGCTGAGTTGACTTGGTGAAAGTCATCGGAAAGACCCGGCACATGACCGCGTCTAAAAACTTATGCACCGCTGCTGTAATTTTCGAAGCGGCTCAGATGATCCCACGAATCAGTAGTCCCACTATACTCAAAACCTAGATATATGTAGGAAGTCGGCACGTCATCGCGCATGACCTCCTCGGTGAATGGCGTGCCTCTCCGTGTTGGAACCGTGTTGGCGCTCGCCATCTTCCTCTTGAACTGTCTCACCTCCTTCTGCAAGCTCTACATCTTCTCGGCCAGACCTGGATTGGTTTGTCTTGACGTTTCGCTGTCGGAGGTGTAAAAGTGCTCTTGTCTGTCTTGGAGGGGGGTCCGATCCATATGTTGATTACGCAACAGTTCTGTTTCTGCCAGCGGGACCGTTGGATCAGGCCGTGCACCGGACGGCGGCGTTGAGATCTCTGCAAATCTTTTATCCACAGCCGCTTCCACAGCTTTGCCGATGAGCTCAGACAGCTGCCTGAGAAAGGTGTCGTTCAACGATCCACCAATGGCAGGCGTAGATCTGCCGGAGGGGGGTGGCGCAGTGCCTGGTCCAGTTGCTACTGACGGCTCTGCCCCCTCTGGCCTTGTCGTCGATGGCTCTGCCGACCGCGGCATGCCCCATGGCGTGACGGAACTAGGGGTTCTGCCCAGTTCTCCCACCAGATTCCGTCGCAACCCGTCTGAAGCCATTCAAACTCACGCCTTAGCTCAGATGTTCACATAGACGGCGCCAATTATTTCACCTTAAAATATGACACCACCTGAGACTTGAATACCTTCCCGACCTGCACACAAACACACGTTAGAAAGGACCACCGAGGGTTTTACGGTGGAAACCTCTCCGATGCTTAAGTCAGAAAGCGTATAGAGTGTTTCTGATGAGCAAAGCAAGAAATGCACAAAGAAATGCCATACCTCTCTCAGTCTTGGAGCTGAGATACTTATAGTTTTTCCCAGTGGGGACCCCTTCCGGGATCTCAGAAACAAAGGCCGCGAATCAAGGGCCGTTTAAACAACAAACTCTGACAAGTGGTCCCACTTGTCCCCCCGACGGGGGGTAGGAGGCCAGGTCTTCCCTAGCCCTACTCTCCTTTCTGCCGGCAAGCCTGCCTTAATACTTCAAGGTTTATCTCTCAGGAGAGCTCTATCAGCTCAGAACAACTCCTGGGCTGGGGTGTCCTTGCCCTAATCTATTCAGCTCTTAAGAAAACCCAGGTCAAACCTCACCAAGCTTAAGCCATACTGAGCTTCCTTCTTTGGCTACCTGGATCCAGGTCTACCCCAATATGGGTCTGTCCTATTTAGGACTCACCATCCGGGATATTGTTGTTGAGTTTTATGCAAATTAGTTGCCATCTATTGTTGATTCAAACTCTGTGAACTATGGCAAAGTGTTTGTGCGTGGCAAAGTGTTTAGTTTCACCCCTGATTTAATTGATGAGTTGTTTGGGACTTAACCGTATTGGGGTGATTCTACTGTGGATGATATGAATGCGGTTATTCCATTCTTGTCCGACGGTATGGTGCATGTGTGGTTTGAAAAATTATCGACCACCTGACTTTCTTCTCTTTACTCTATTTTGCACAAGATCGCCATCAACAACTCGGTTCCCTCCAAAAACACCACTTTTGTTACGCGGAGGCCCAATTTCTGTATAATCTTGGGAGGGGAGTCAAGTTTAGCTTCGGGAAGCATGTGTTTGATATTGTCTCGAAATTCGCCACCACGAGGTCCGCCGCTTCGTTGTGCTTTCCCTCTTTGATCTTCAGCCTGCTTGAAAATCAGGGTTTGGAGCTTCATTTCGATGATGTTCTTACTAGGGAGGCTGACTGGTTTGTTTTGAGGGGCTAGCATATTACAGGTTCCATGGTTACTGATCTTCCTTGGTCCCAACATTGGTCCCAACATGGTTCCCATTTATGTGCAGGTTCTTCGGGCGTATGTGGCTTGGATTGATGCACAAATGACCCAGCCGAAGGCACTTCTTGGTTCGCTTATGGAGGCTCTTTTGCCTTCTGGTCAAAAAAGGGGAGATGTTGTTGGCGACACAGGTAAGGATGACACGGATAAGGATAATGCTAATGCTGATGAGGATGCTGTTGCTGCAGAGGCTTTGACGAGTCTTGCTCGAGAAAAACGAAGGAAGAGGATCCGTTCTCTTAAAAAGGCCTTGAAGAAGATGAAACGGAAGCAGTTGCAGAAGCGAAAGGATCGAGGTGAAGGAACTTCGACATCCCCTCGTCGTTCGAAGAGGGTCTAAAGTCAATAAGTTCCTTGTGTTTTATTTTGCTAAGTTGAAATGAACAATGTTATTTTTTTAATGTTGGTTGGCTGTGTTAATCACATTTGGTATTTTATTTAGGGGGAGTTTTCCAACTTAGGGGGAGTTAGTAGTATTTATTTTTGCATCTTACTATTTTGTCCAGAAAGGTAAAAGGGGGAGATTGTTGAGAAATTTATTCTTGGCAATAATTCATATTTTGTTATTTGCCTCTCTTGGGCACAAAATAAGTTAGGAAACTAGATTTAGGACGTTATTTGTTTCCTAGTTGATGTACAAGACTTTATTTAGTTTCCTAGATTGTGTTTAGAATTTGTGTAACACCCATGCATCAATTTCATATTTTCATATTTTTATTTTTATTTATCATTGTGCATTAGAAATATGATCTTAGTCCCAAGCTCGTCGCCATAAACGAATTCCTATTTTAGTTTTAAATAATCTAAGAATTCTATTTAAACGAATTTATAGTTCGTTTTCAAATAAAATTATATTATCAACTTTAAAAACTATTATAATTATTTAGTAATTTAGTAATTTATTTATTCAAATTACTATTGAGTTGTCTATGAAATTATTCGATTTAACTATTGGGTCATCATTTGGATCGATTCTTTACCGATTCTTAAACGAAGCCCAACAACTAGCCCAAGCCCACCAAAACCCAACCCTAACCTTTCAAAATGAATTTTGTCTTGGTATATAAACAAAACCCTAACCTTATCCACCCCAATTCTCCTTTCTGCACCGTCTACAACCACCAACACTACTCACTTCCTTCACAAAAACAATTTCAAAGCCTACCAACATTCATTCAGTTTTCTATACATAACAAGCAACAACATACAATAAGCCACAACACATAGGTAATGAAATGATTATTTTTATTTTCTTTTGTGTTTCAAAAATTCTCAAACAACCACCTTCCAGCACCACATTCAACATATCAAGGAGAAAGGCAATTTAACGAGGGTCGACTTTAATGCAAACACCACCACAACAATCTTTGTAACGACCCAATTTCACTTTAGTAAAAATAGGATTTATATTTAAGAAAAATATGACGAAAACTTGGCGTCACAATAATTGTCAAGACTTTCAAACTTTACGCAGCGGAAATAATCATAATATAAATAACCAAATCACCATGAAAGGAAATTTATAATTAAAAACGCGTTTTTATGTCTAGTTCAACTTTTATTTAAAACATTGAAACAAGTTTGAAAAAAAAACAAAACCAACATTAACATTTTTATTCCTCTACTCGTCTCCCATCCGATCGACATCTTCGTTCATACCTGAAAAAAATATCGTTGATTTGGGATGAGCTCAACGTACTCAATAGTTACACCGACTTAACCAATGCAAAATCATACAACTCAAAAATAGCACAAATGACCATAGAATTCATAGTTTTATCGTAGAAAATAAGTTGACTGCAGCTAAAACGCGCCGGGATATACCCGATGACCCTTTTCCCCGGTCACAGACACATTTGGTCTCTGGTTTTAATTCGTGGTTATAGCACGCCGGGATAAACCCGATGACCCTTTTCCCTGGTCAAAGACACTTTTGGTATACGGCTATATTAGTGTT
This sequence comes from Phtheirospermum japonicum, assembly GCA_014905375.1. Taxonomy (NCBI): domain Eukaryota; kingdom Viridiplantae; phylum Streptophyta; class Magnoliopsida; order Lamiales; family Orobanchaceae; genus Phtheirospermum; species Phtheirospermum japonicum. The sequence goes on from BMAC01000704.1 coordinate 420,141, forward strand.
TGGAAATATAGAATTGCATGATACACATAGAACATAAATTTGAGTACATGAAATTTAACATAGGCAAGTCAGTGGTCCCTACCTCGTAAATATTGTCGTGGAAATTCGATTTGAATGGAAGTGGTTGAATCCAAAGTCCCTTTATTGCTCGTCACCTAATAAATTAGAAAAATATATTTAATTAGTATTTTTCATATTTAAAATAGTAATAATAATAATAATAGTAATAATAAAAGAAATGATAAAATAATAATAATAATATAAATAATAATAATAAAATAAAAAATGACTTGAATGTTGTTTTAATAAAGTTTCTGGGGTTGGATTGAGGTCTTTGGCAGGCTATGGGTTAAGTTGAAAGGTTGGAAAAAGTCTGGGGGTTCAATTGGAAATATTTGGGAAATGGGCTGGGTACAAAACCCAATAGCCCAGCCCTAATTTGACATCAAACCAGCCCATAAATCCCTTCAAACCCATCTGCCCCTAATCCCTTCTTCTTCCTTTCTCTCCCAAAATAGAACTCGGCCAGCACATCCCCTCCCCTTCCTCGGCCAACGGCGACAGTAGCACGGACGGCGTCGGGTGGTGTTTGGCTGCAACCGGCGAGGGCGGGCGACGGAGAAACGGGCGGTTGTGTCCTCGCTCCGCTCTGTCCGTAAGGTGGGGCGACGGTGGCCAACGGCGGCGAAGGCCGCTGGGTTTCGGGATCGTAGTGGTCTGGGGTGCCTCCGGTGGTGGTTGTGTTTGTGGGCTTGCCGACAATTTTGGTGAGGATGGTTTGGACGGTGGTGTTGGGTGGTTCCCGTGGGTCGGGCCATCGTGGTTTCGGCGATGCAGAGGCGGCGGTATGTGGGGCGACTCGGCTGCGTGAGTTTGAGGGTGGCGGTGATGTTGGAAACGTTGGGCTGCCGGGTTGTATTCGGGTGGCGATTCGGATGGTTTTGCCGTGGGGTTTGTTGGGTCCCGGTTTTGAAGCGGGCTGTGGGGGTTGTGGGCCACTGGTGGCGCGGGCCTCCTGAACCGGCCCGTGGTGGTGTGGCCGTCGACGGCAGGGATGGCTTCGGGTTTGGGTTGACGTGGGTTTCAGTCGGGCTTTTCTGATGGTTGGTTCGACCGAGGGTTTGGGTTGGTTTCGGCCGCGGCTGTTTTGGCTTGTGGGTTCGCTGGCCTGGGGTGGGGGTGCCAACCGATTTAGTGATGGTGGCTGATCATGGCCTGGGGTGATTCGGTTGGGATTCGTGGCCGGGATGGTTGGCGACGATTGGTGCTTTGGCTGGTGTCGGGTTAGGATTGGTCGTGGTTTTGCCGTAGTTGGGTTGGACGGTGCCGTGTGCCAGCGCTTCGGCAGTAGGCGTGGCGATGGTGCTGTTGTTTGGTTTGGAACGGTGGCCGAGGTGATTGGAAATCGGCAGCCGATTCGATTACGATGGCTGCCGAAGACTTTGATTTCGACTGTGTTCAAGAAAAGAAAAAAAAAATAACAGAAGAGGTGTGTTTACCTGATTGCTTGCGGCTGGTTTTGCCAGAGTTGGTCAAAAATATAAAAAAAAAATGCAGATGGTTTGTGTTGGGTTTATAAACCAACCAAGAGTTTATTTTTGGGAAGGCTAGGGCTAAGGTTTAGTGGACTCGGGCTAGCTATTGGGCTCGTTTCCAAATCCAAAATAAATAATCGACCCAATAAAACGACTTAAGTTTTAAAACAAATAACTCCGTTGACAAACCCAATTATTAAAATAACTATAATATAAATTATAATAATTTTAGAAGTCGAAATTATTTCATAGACCGACTCAATAGTAATTTAAATTATTAAAATAAATCTGTAATATAAATAAATAAATTATAATATTTTTAGAAATCCAAATCATTTTAAAACTAAAATCAATTAATTTGATTATAATAAGATTTAAAAATAATGTTTTAGATAATTTATATAGAATACAACTATATAATATAATAGTCTTTAAAATTGAGGTATAATATATTAAACAATCGCAACTAGATATTTTTATTATATAGAGTTTCTTAAATCAATTAGAAACGTAAAAGTATAAAATAATTTATAGTGACGAGTTTGGGACTAAG
>BMAC01000704.1:442744-458163 GCA_014905375.1 Phtheirospermum japonicum
AAGGTAAACAAAACAATTCATGGTTTTCTCCAAAATCTTGTTAAAACCACCAACCATTTCCCGAATAAGGCCCGAATCACCAAACCAACCAAAACAAACCCAAACCCCCACTACCAGCTGCACGAACGGGCCCAAGGTCGGGCCTCGTCGTCGATAGGCCACCACGACCATTTCGAACCACCACCAAACCAGAATCTTTCCCGGCCAGCGCCAAAATGAACCAAACCCCAATGCCAAGCCCAAACTCCAGGCCGGAAGCCCGGAACCCCAGCCCACTTTCGAACCTGCACCTATCCCCGACCCAAAATCTGAAACCCCCTTCATCGCCATCTTGTCGCTGTTGGAAAAAGGGACGATTGCAGGCACCCGCCGGAGACACCCAATCGGAAATGTGCTGCCATTTGAGCCGGAGACCGCCGTTCTCCAGCCGCCGCCCTATTTACCGCCTTACCGTCGTACACTCGCCATCAGCCTTTCGCTGGGTTTCATCCGCCGGTCCGCCACCATCGAAATGAACACTGTACAAGGATCCGGCTAGGGCCGATCCGACCCGATTTTAAGGAATAAAAGTCAAGCACTTTTTCCTAATTTTGGTTTTCTGCTTTCCTATTGCTGAACTGCTCATTTTCTTAATTTTAATGATTTAGACTACTCTTAGATCTAAACAAAATGGCGCTAGAGGAAGGTCTCTTGTGATCTACAGTTCCACTCGCTCGATCAGCTCGTCCTACGTTGTTTCCTATTTTTTGTGTTCGATTTTTGTTTGTTCTGCGAGCTGCTGGTCGTCAACCTTTTATCGTGGTTGAGGTTTTTTTAAAAAAAAAGGAGAGGGGTAGGAAGCTTTTTGACTCTGTTCGTCGTTATGGACCCATCAGAAAGCTCAAGACGAAACCCTGCAAAAGACCTGCAGGAAAAGACTATCCAGTCGGGCCCAAATGAGCTCGACCCTGAATAGGTGAGGTCATTCATCCAGCACCCCACCTTTGCCAAAGAGTTTGAAGAAATGATGAAGAGAGCCGCGAAGTCAATCCTGACTCCAGAGGTTGTGGTCGGCAACGCCAAAAATGCCAACCTCTTGGAAGGGCACTCGGAGTCTGATCCAGCTCGAGAGGCAGCAAGGAACATCGGGAAAAGAAAATTGGAAGAGGAGGTCGAGCTGAATGCCAAAGGCAGGCTTGACCGACCCCCAATTGCACGACGTCTCACATTTTCTTCCCCTCAGAATGTCTTCGCTCGACTTGGACATCCAGCTGGTAAGGCTCAGGACGACATTCCTGCCAGGTCGTCCAACAGCAGGAGCAACGCTAACGTAAACGTGCCTCCACATCGAAAACCAGTTGGGGAATTAGACGAGTTGCAATATTTGAAGCAAAGGATTGCTGAGCTCGAGGCCAAGCAGGTCACCCCCATGGTCCAACCCACATATCCGATTTCACGACAAGTCCTGACTAGCTCGGCGTGCGATGACGAGTCCCCCCTGTCTATCCAGATCCTCTCCGAACCACTGGAGGGAAAGCTAAAAATCCCCCCAATCGCTCTGTATAAGGGGAGCAGCGACCCTGACTCGCATCTGAGCCATTACCAGAACTACATGGATATGCTCGGCGCATCCGACACATACAAGTGCCGAATGTTTTCCATGACACTGGATGAAGCCCCGTTAAGATGGTATCGATCACTGCCGCGCCACTCTATCTGCTCATGGCCCCAACTGAGGTCTTCGTTTCGAGGACATTTTATGGTTTCCAAGGCTTCAGTTTCACCAAAAAGGGCCATCGCCACCATCGTCCAACAGCTGAATGAATCGCTGAAGAGCTATATAGCTCGGTTCACGAAGCAAGTTTCTGAGTCCCAGCCCTGCGGTGATGAAGCTTTACTGATTTTAGCTCAGAACGGATTATCTGACAACTCGTTCTTCAAATGGGTCAATAACCAATAGGATCCTCAAACTTTCCAAGAGTTCCTGGCGCTGGCCGCATCTCAGATCGCAGCCGAACAGAACATGGCCGCCCCGATCATCTCATTTCCACAAAGTCATAAGCCTACTCGACAAAGCGATAAGAACCCGAGTCCTCAAGTGACCACAAAGAAATTTCTGCAAGAAAAGCATTCTGACCTCCTCACCGAGTACAATGAGGTCTACTCAATGGCAGCTGCCACAATTTTTGAACGGATTAAAGATTTGGACATCCTCCCCCCTGCTCGGCCAATCAAAAAAGACCCTTCCCTGCTCGACAAAAAGAGATTTTGCAGGTATCATGGATCGATAGGGCACAACACGGAGGAATGCCATGACCTGGTCCGTGCCTTGATCAAGGTCTGCGATGATAGGAACCTACTTCCTTTCTCAAAGAACCACCAAGCTCGGCAGGAAAGAAGAGGCAATAATCAGCCACCTCCACCCCCGCTAAACGGAGCTGGAGGGCAGAGAAAATCTTGACCTTCATCAACACAAGCCGAGCAGTGGAGGAAGTGTCAAATCGAAAAAGGAAAACCCTGGTCAGGGAGGCAAGGAACTCTATTCAGAAAACAAAAGTCATAAGGTCCAACATCTTTCATTTTGACGACCAACCTGATGAAGAGGATAAGCTAGTGTCATCCTTCACCTTCCACTAGACTATCCCCACTCTGATGCTCTTGTTATCACCGTACCCATCTTGGGGATCCGGACACATCGAGTGCTCGTAGATCCCGGCACATATGCAAGCATAATTTACTTACCTGCCTACCGAAGAATGAGGGTACCCAGAGAATATGTCGAGCCGTGCGATGATAGAATTAGAGGGATAAGTGGCAACTATGTGCAAGCTCTGTTTCAGGTGAAGTTGTCTGTCAAGTTCGTCACGGGTGAGGAGAAGAGAACAATTCTCACAACTTTCAAAGTGATCGACGTTCCAAGCGACTACAATGCCCTCATAGGCAGACCAGCCTTATATGATCTTAAAGGAGCAATGTCTGTATACCATTACTCGATCAAGTTCCCAGGTGCCCTCGGAGAATGCGAACACAGAGGCGATCAGGTGGCTGCTCGAGAATGCAGCTGGTCGATCAGGCCAAAGCAGATAAACATGGTTGAACCATCGAGAAGGGAAGAGCTAGTTGAGGAGATAGAAGGTGATGAGCCCAACCTGATTTTGAAAGAACGGGACGAACCCAAACCTACAGATGAAAAAGAACACACAGTGAAGGAAGTTGAACTGACCTTAGTACCCGAGGTCGACCTCCCAGTTCCTGTGTCGAACAGAAAGGAGCCAGAACCAGTTCAGGAACAGGAGTCGAACACAGAGGTCGACATGATGGTGGTCGACCTGTGCGCAGAAAAGGCCGACGAAACAAAGAGGTCACCTGTTGAGAGATTTTCTGTTTAGGTCGACCCGAACATGGTCGACCGGGAAAGAGATAGAGGTCGGCGGTCAGGTAAAGAACTGATGTGGGAGTCAGAAAATATTATCTGCCGAGCTGATAAAGCCGAATTGAAAGAGGGGGAGGACGAGCTGGACCCTCAAAAGATGAACTTGAAAAGAAAGGCCACCCATGCTGAGCCAGTGGAAGACCTAGATTGGGTTTCGGTCGATGAGCTTGACCCAAGCAAAATGCTCCGGATCGGCCACGATCTCCAGGAGCCCATCCGGTCCCAGCTCATTGACTTCTTGAAAGAAAACCAGGATGTTTTTGCCTGGACACATGCTGACATGCAAGGGATCGACCCAGAGCAAGCTTGTCACCGACTCAACATTGATAAAAGTGTCAGGTCGGTCATCCAGAAGAGGAGGAAGCTCGGCCCAGATAGATACGAGGCATTGGAACTGGAGGTCATCAAGTTGCTTGAAAATAAATTCATTCGAGAGGTCAGGTACCCAGTTTGGGTATCTAACCGTGTGCTCGTCAAAAAACAAACAGGGCAATGGCGACTATGCATTGACTTCTCAGATCTCAACAAGGCATGCCCAAAAGACAGCTATCCACTCCCTCACATTGACTATATGGTCGACGCCCTTGCCGGGCATGAGCTGATGAGTTTTATGGATGCCTACTCCGGCTACAATCAAATCCCGATGCATCCAGACGACCAAGAGCACACGTCATTCTACTCAGCAAGAGGTCTTTACTGCTATACCATGATGTCGTTCGGCTTGAAGAATGCTGGAGCTACCTACCAGCGTCTTGTAAATAAAATGTTTGCCAGCATGATAGGAAAGACTATGGAAGTCTATGTAGACGACATGCTCGTCAAGTCTTTGTACTCATCCGACCATGTTAACGATCTTAATAAAATGTTTTCAGTTTTGCGAGTTTACCGAATGATGTTAAACCCAAAGAAGTGTTCCTTTGGAGTAGGGTCTGGAAAATTCCTAGTCTATATGGTAAGTCAAAGAGGCATCGAAGCCAACCCAGACAAAATTCGAGCAATAACCGAGTTAGAACCCCCTCGAAGTGTGAAACAGGTGCAGAGCCTTACAGGCAAAATGGCCGCCCTAAGTCGATTCATATCCAGGTCGACGGACAAGTGTAAACCATTTTTCGAAGCAATCAAGAAGAGTAAGAGCTTTAAGTGGACACCAGAATGTCAGATAGCTTTCGAAGAATTAAAAAACTACATGGGAAACGTGCCGACCTTGCAAAAACCAACCAAGGAGGAACCTCTCTACCTCTACTTGGCAATTTCGGCAGTAGCAGTCAGTTCGGCACTTGTGCGATCTGACAAACTCGGACAACATCCAGTATACTATGCGAGCCATGCCATGCACGATGCCGAGCTGAGATATTCAGCCATGGAAAAACTCGCTTATGCTCTTATCATTTACTCGCGCAAGCTGCGCCCATATTTCCTCGAGCACCGAATAATTGTGCTGACGAGCTTCCCTCTAAAGCAGATCATGCACCGACCTGACACGTCCGGAAGAATGATCAAATGGGCGGTCGAGCTCGAACAGTTTGACATAACTTACGAACCGAGAACAGCAATTAAAGGACAAGCCCTTGCTGACTTTATAGCCGAGTTCACACCCAGCCGTCAAATTCGTTTCAGCAGAGGCCGAATAATGGCACCTATACATTGATGGATCATCGACCACCGGCCGAGCCGGTGCTGGGATAGTGCTGATCAGCCCCGAGAAAGTGCCCTTCTGCTCGGCGGTCCGCTTCAAATTCTCGTTGACCAATAATGAAGCCGAATACGAAGCCCTCTTAGCTGGTCTCGAAACAGCATCCTCCATGGGGATCAGAAATCTCAAGATTCATAGTGACTCCCAACTCGTGGTAAACCATATCAGTGGAGAATACAAGACGAAAGAGCCTAGGATGGCGCAGTACCTAGAGCTCACCAAGGCACGACTTAGTGAGTTTGAAGCCGAGGTGGCCCACGTGCCGAGAAACGATAATGTCCCAGCTGATTCACTCGCCAAACTTGCGTCGAGCTTAAGAATTGAAGAACTAAACACCGTAACAGTCAGCCACCACTCCACAACAGCGCTCGACGCAGCCGCAGCTTACTCAGCAAGTCAAGCCGACCAAAACAAAGAAATCCAAGACGATAGAAGTTGTTGGATGAAACCATTCATTCTATACCTCGAAGAAGGAACATTACCCGAAGACAAAGCTGAGGCTCGCTCGATTCGAACCAAGTCAGCCTGGTACACCATTTTGGATGGTCGACTCTACAAAAGAGGATACTCGGTCCCCCTGCTAAGATGTTTAAGCAAGTAAGACGTCGAGCACGCGCTGATAGAGGTGCATGAAGGTGTCTGTGGAAACCATGCTGGAGGACAGTCATTGGCACACAAGCTCGTCAGGTAAGGTTACTACTGGCCGACCTTAAAGAAGGATGCAATGTCAAAAGTCAGAAAATGTGAGAAGTGCCAAATATTCGCACCTCAGATTAGCTCCCCAGCCGAACCCCTAAACTCAATATACTCGCCGTGCCCTTTCGCTAAATGGGGGATCGACCTTATTGGCCCACTACCAATAGGTAAAGGAGGAGTCAAGTATGCAGTGGTCGCGGTGGACTACTTCACGAAATGGGCCGAAGCCGAACCCTTAGCCTCGATCACCGATCAGAAGATAATCAACTTTGTTTGGAAGTCAATCATATGCAGGTTAGGTACCCCACTCTCAATAGTGTCGGACAACGGCAGACAGTTTGATAGCAAGAGGTTCAAGGCATTTTGCGGGGAGCTAAACATCAAGAACCACTTCACGACATCATACCACCCCCAGTCGAACGGACAAGTAGAAGCGGTTAACAAAATCCTCAAGTACACGCTAAAGAAAAGATTGGAAGACCTGAAAGGCAGTTGGCCAGAGGAGCTGCCAGGCGTTTTATGGTCATACAGGATGACCCATCGCTCGTCCACTGATGAGACCCCTTTCTCGTTGGCTTTCGGATCAGGGGCAGTCATACCACTCGAGCTTGGCACCCCATCCTATCGAGTTGCACACTTCGATGAAGAAAAGAATGACATGGCATGCCGAGCCGAGCTCGACCTACTGGAAGAGAAGAGAAAAGAAGCAGAGATGAAGAACGCAATCTACAAGCAAAGGATCGAGCGATATTACAACTCCAAAGTAAAGGAGAGGAGCTTCAAGGTTGGAGACCTTGTTCTTAAACGCATCTTAGGAACAAACCAAGGACCTCTCAAACCGAAGTGGGAAGGACCATTTCGCATAGATGAAACCCTTTTACATGGCGCCTATGAGTTGGAACACCCCGACGGAAGAAAGATGCCACACCCCTGGAACGCAGTGTATCTCAAAAAGTATTATCAATAAAAAGGTTGTTTTTGTTTGAGCACATATCTCCCAGCAAACCACGAATGATTCATACCTACCTCACCTGGTCGACCAATTCAAGTCGACCAGAAATTCCGAAATATGGAAACCAACACCACTAGGTCGACGCAAAGGGAAAACCCAACGTGGTCGACCTCAAAAAGAAAAACGATGATGAGATAAGGAAAAGAAGAGTGTTGGGATGTCAAGTCGACCACAACATGGTCGACCTCCCCAATATGGTCGACCAAAAAGAAAATAAAAAATAAAAAAAATAAAAAAAATCGGCCGAGCTGACCACTCTGGTCGACCACAAGGAGCTCGACCTCGAGGTCGAGCTCATCAAAAAAATGTCGCTTTTTCATATGAAACACAAGAACCTTCAAAGTGTTCTACAAAAAAAAAAACTTAGAAAGCTCTAAGGCAAATAGCCAAAAGAAGCTTGACAACTTAAGTAAACTTAGGTCGACCTACAACAGCACGGTCGGCCCAACGAATTAAGTTTACAAAACTGAAAATAACCAAGGCTAAAAGCCACTCCAAAGGCTCAAAATTAGGACAACCAGTCCAAAATAGCCGACCACCAAACAATGCAAAGCCAAAGCAAATATAAGGCTGAATTGCTAAAGTCAAACAGACTCAACAAAGAGATCGACTCGAAAAGTAACTTCAAAAGATTGAAATCTTAAGGTTATAAAACCACCCAGAAAACACAACTCTGAAGTGAACTAGCCAAAAGAGGACGACCACATTGCAAAGTAAGTACAAGCAGAAAAGATAAAAGGCAAAGCCAATTTCATAAACGAAATTAGGTCGACCAAAAATAGGTCGACCGGTTCATACAATAGTTCACTACACAGCGAATTATTTCGAAACAGAACAAAAGTGCAACAATTAAGTCGAGCTGCCCAAAAGTGACAGGTCGGCCCAAAATAACAAGGCCAAAAGCCTACTCATCTCCCTCGCCCTCCTGGTCATCACCTTCTTCACCTGAGCCGCCCATATCGTTGTCCGAGCCACCCATCCCAAGCTCAGCCTTCCTCTCAGCGATATGTTGAGCAAGGTCTGAAAGAGAGGAACCCCCCGCAAGCATGTCTTAGGCCTTCTGCATAGTTTAAAGATAGGAGGCACTGATCATCGGGTTCATCGTCTCGGCTTCATACTGAGCAACCCCTTCGATTTTTCCTCTCTCAAAAGCAGCGTTGACCTGCTCGGCATGATTTCTCACTAGCTCGGCATGCTTTTCTTTGAGAGCATTCAACTCCTCGACTATTGACTCTGTCATGCGCAATGCCTCGGCCAAGGACTGGTCGGACTTTTTGGCCCGAGCCATCCACTCATCTCGGTCAAGCACGAGCGAAGTGCAGGCGGCATGGCTATCTTTGAGGGCTTGATGATCATTCAGGAGCTGGGCATGTACACGCCGAAGTTTCGAAAAGTCGTGGCGAAGCAAGGTCACGGAAGCCATAGCTCGACACAAGTCAGTCTCAACGAAGCCGAATTTCTCCTCAGAAGGAAGACTCGTGACCCAATTACACAGGTCGGGCGCCCAAGCACGGTTATGCACATCCACATAGGTCGAGCCATGCGACGACCCCTCGCCAGGATATGGCGCATACGCAGATGGATAGATCGGCTCGACAGCTAGAGGCTGCGGTTGCGGATGCAGCAAAATATGAGGACATATACCGACCAAGTGGCAGAAATAAAAGCAAGTGGTGGATTATAGACACGCCCATCAGGTCTCCGTGCTCGCCAATCACCCCCCACATAGAACCAGTATGGCTTCCATGTGTGGAGGGTCTCTAATAGACCAGTCACCAAAGTCTTGAACGTACCATCCCGAACAGAGGCATAAAACCACCCCGACCCAATACCTCCCAACTCAGAACTTCCTAAACCGGCACCCCTCGAAGGCTTCCACTGATAACAACCAGTTAAGCTCGTTAAAGGTTGGAAGCGGCCAACCATTCTCGCTGAACAGGACCGCGACGCCTAAGATACGAGCCAACGACAGTGGATGGATTTGAGCAAGGGGAATGCCCCACCTCCTAAGCAAACCGGTGACGTAGGGGGAGAGCGGAAAGGAGATGCCGAAAACAAGGCTATCGCGGAACATAGCCGTGCAAGAACGAGGAGCGCGATGTATCTGCTCAGCCGGGTAGGGCAAAAATAGGTGAACATCACCAGGCACAAGATGATCGTTACGATACTCCTCGAGATGCCTTTCGTTCAAGTTACTACCCTGCACAGTAATCTCTATCATCAGTTCCTCCCTCTCCACGGGAGCCGGCCTCTCCCAATAGTTAGGAGGAGCAGGTTCGTTGGGCCGAGCCATTAGTGGGCGGGGTGGAAGCTTTTTTGGCCTTGGAGCGTCTTCCTGTTTTGATAGGAACCGGGTCGTCAGAATCGTCGTCCTCGACTCGAGCCTCTTTTGACCTCCCGGCCACCTTACGAGGAAGGAGCGAACCACTCGGTAGCCCGGTTTTGTTTGGGCTTAGGTCGTTGAACCAATCCCCCGCACGCTGTTCGGTTGAACCTGGGGGACCGGCCTCGTCACATGCATAATCCGCATCCACCTCAACCCTCGGCCCGAAAGCACAAGCGGCCCCAAATTGCCCACCAGGGCCGAATGGAGCGCTCGAGCTGAACTGACCCGCATCATTAAACCTCCCAAAATCAGGAGGCTGAGTAGAGCCAAAGATGAAGCTACCGTACTCGTTCAGACCGGGCTGGGAGCCATAACCCCCCGGTTTCAGAACGAACCCCACCATAATTCACGTCCCCCCCATAATTTCCGTCGGATTCATTCGGAGAATATCCCGGGCTATAAGACATTTGAACAACAAAATTAAGGAAAGAAAAAAGTTTTACCTTACAGATAAGAAGAAAGCTCCGAAATGGAAGGAGAGCTGGTAGAAGGCGACAAAGTTCAACACGAAGACAGAAGAGAAAAAGAGAGGCAAAGGGGCTGTGTTTCTCAAAAGACCTCAAAGAAAAAGCAAGTCTTGAGAGTTTAGGAAATTAGCAAGCAAAGGAAAAATGAAATGAAGTGAAGAGAGGAGGCCATTTATAAGAAAGGAAAAGTTACGGGCACCCACTCCATTTAAAGAGGAGAGGACAAAGGCACACTCTCCAATAAAGGGGAAGAAGATAAAAGGGGCCCCATAATCAATGAAGAGGAAGAGGACGAAAAGGAAAAAGACAAGGGGCTCTTGTCTAATCGTACAGTGCACTGACGATCCGTACCGCGTACGACCGGAGGAACAAATCACGGACATGACGAACAGGACAGGACTATGGGCATACCATAAACAAACGGAGCAGAATGCCGAAACCACAAATTTAAAACTTCCATGTCGACTCATCCCTAAAAAAGATGGTGAGTCCGAACTCGGCAAATGAATAGGTAACTAAATAGAAAATAGTGAGCGCATCTGGCCAAGTCCGGGCCAATGGGACGCAAAGAGTCGAGTTGGGTTGTCGAATTGCACACCAGCTCTCTCGTTGAGCTGCCAAGCATGAGCTGTTGAGCAATGACCTGCTACGCTGCTGAGCATGACCTGCCGAGCTGCCCAGCATGACCTGCCGAGCCTGCCCAGCATGACCTGCCAAGCATGAGCTTGTTGAGCATGACCTGCTGAGCTGCCGAGCATGACCTGCCGACGAGCTGCTGCCAAGCATGAGCTGTTGCAGACCTGCTACTGCGAGCATGGACCTGCCGAGCTGCCCAGCATGAGCTGTTGAGCATGACCGCCGAGCTGCCGAGCATGACCTGCCGAGCTGCCCAGCATGAGCTGCCAAGCATGAGTTGTTGAGCATGACCTGCTGAGCTGCCGAGCGCAATGAGCTAGCTACCTGCTACTGCAGCTGCCTCCGAGCTGCACTGAGCTGCCAAGCATGAGCTGCCGAGCACGACCTGCTGAGCTGCCGAGCTGCCCGGCATGAGCTGCCAAGCATGAACTGCCGAGCTGCCAGCATGAGCTATTGAGCATGTCATTGCCGAGCTGCCGAGCATGACCTGCCGACCACCTCAGTCAGTTGCCTAGCCAAGCATGCTGTAGCATCCTGTTGAGTCTGCCGAGCATGACCTGCCGAGCTGCCCAGCATGAGCTGCCAAGCATGAGCTGTTGAGCATGACCCTGCTGATCTGCCGAGCATGACCTGCCGAGCTACCCAGCATGAGCTGTTGAGCATGACCGTCTGAGCTGCCGAGCATGACCTGCCGAGCTGCCCAGCATGAGCTGCCAAGCATGAGTTGTTGAGCATGACCTGCTGAGCTGCCGAGCATGACCTTCCGAGCTGCCCAGCATGAGCTGCCAAGCATGAGCTGCCGAGCATGACCTGCTGAGCTGCCGAGCTGCCCGGCAATGAGCTGCCAAGCATGAACTGCCGAGCTGCCAGGCATGAGCTGCCGAGCAGGTCATGCCGAGCTGCCGAGCATGACCTTGCCAACCACCTCATTCCAGGTTGCTAGCCAGGCAGCTCATTCTGTTGAGTTGCCGAGCATGACCTGCCGAGCGCACCCCAACCCAAGGGCACGTACCTGAGAGCATCCTCTAGGTATGGTTGTTCAACTCATTACATTCCAGGCCACAAGGAAAGCGTCCAGATCGGCTCGACGCTTGAAAGGAAGATTGGAACTGTCAACCTCCCCTATTTCTAGTTGAAATTGGTCTTGGTAAGTGAACAACGGTTCGGCTAAGGATGGTTGGCTGTGAGTAAAGGTCAGTTCGACACAGTGTCAAGATAAGGACGGCTTCATCGATTTCACTCTTGGGAAAGAGTTCGGATCAACTCATTCCCTGCCTTTCTTTGAGGTTAGGCTCGAGGGATAAGAAACGGTTTTGACTAGGACTGGTCGACTATGAAGAAGGGACGATTCGACGCTTGAATGAGATGAGGAAGGCTCTGAATCGGCGGAAGAGATATGATCAAGGCTTTATTCTCTGACTCAGAAAGGGATGTGCAACCAATGAGAAAGAGCCAGGTGTCTAATTAGGGTTAGGGTTTGTGTGATTGGCTTATTGGCCAAGTAATTCGGTGCACCCAGGTGGTGACACGTGTCCAATTAGGGTTTGGAAGAAAAACTATAAATAGCCTCTCCAAGAGAGAGAGAAAGGGATCCCCCAGCTGCTAGAGAGAGAAATACATAGAGAGTTAGAGAGAGAGAGGCTTGTAATCAGGAATCTGCCCTGTACAAGGATCCGACTAGGGCCGATCTGACCCAATTTTAAGGAATAAAAGTCAAGCACTTTTTCCTATTTTTGGTTTTCTGCTTTACTATTGCTGAACTGCTCATTTCTTGTTTTTAATGATTTAGACTACTCTTAGATCTAAACATTATTGTTATGAAATTCGAAATTTACTTGTGGCGCCAAGATTCCTTCAATTATTATTTAAAATGTAAATCTATTTACAATTATCGAAATCGGGGCGTTACAATTTGTTTTACTTGTTTACCAAGTTTAGGATTCTAGGATTGTCTATTTAAGACAAGAGAATCCTAAAGCTTGTGACAAGTTCTTTACGCACGGATTTTCTAAGAAGACGCAAGCAGTCGACGCACGGCAAGGAGAGTTGACGAAGACTACTTGGAGCCATTGTTCGAGATTAATAAGTTCTTTAAAGTTGCGTAACCAACAGAGAAGATCTTATCATCACGGCGACAAGTATTTAGTATCAAGTTTTTGATATTCTAGTTTTCATATATTACTTCATAGTATTGATCGTGTACAAGAAAGTAATATAGTTTTTGGGTTTGTACACCCAAGTTCACAAGTACTTTTACTTGTGGAACTGAATTTAATTTGTCGTGTTCTTAAGTTTTATTTTCGCTGCATAATATTCGTATAACTCTGGTTGATGTTGTTAGTTAGTGTTGGTTAACATTGATAACAACATCACAAACTGATACTTATTTTCAAAACCATAGACCTTCAAATTTTACAACTATTATTGTTGGAGATTTTTGTTATGAATCTGACTGATGTAACTATGAATATGGTTATTTCAATGTTAGTGTAAAATTTGAAGGTATATGGTTTTGAAAATAAGTCTCAATTTTAAGATGTTGTTATTCAATGTTAACCAACACTGACTACCAACATCAAGCAGCGTTAAAATAAAAATATGCAGCGGAAATAAAAACTTGAACACAACAAATTAAATTCAGTTCACAAGTAAAAGTACTTGTGAACTTGGGTGTACAAACCCAAAAATTATATTACTTTTCTTGTTCACGATCAATACAAAAATATGAAGTAAATATATGAAAACTAAAATATCAAAACCTTGATACTAAATACTTGTCGCCGTGATAATAAGATCTTCTCCGTTGGTTACGCAACTTTGAAGAACTTCTTGATCTCGAACAATGGCTCCAAGTAGCTATCTTTCTTATGTTCTTCCTTGATGCTTTGTGTCGCTCATTCCTTGCTTTTCCCATGCGTCTCTTGGTTGTGGCAAAGATTAGTAGTCTTGTGTCCTTGTGTTGTCTTAAATAGACAAGTCCTAAAGTCCTAGTCTTGATAAACAAGGAAAATAAATCCTAAACAAAATCGAGAAAAACTAATTAAAGTCCTAATCATAAACTAGAAAACAATTAAAGTCCTAAATCTAGTTCCCTAATTTATTTTGAGCCCAAGAAAGGCAAACAACTAAATAAGGAATTATTCCCAAGAATAAAATCCTCAACAATCTCCCCCTTTTGCCTTTCTGGACAAAATACCCAAGACGCATTAAAATGATCCAAAGACTAAAAAACTCCCCCTAAATTGGGAACTCCCCCTAAATTAGAAACTCCCTCTAAATAAAGTAACCATTGATTAAAACAAACAAAAATGAACCACATTCACAGCAGCGTCTTCTACATTCGTCTCCCCCTTTTTGTTATGAAAGCAAAATGACCTCAACAAATGAGTTCCGAAGCGCCTGGTGCTGTGCAACCTGGTTATCAAACAAAGTAATCTGGGCTCGAAAAAATGGAGCAGAAAAATGAACCATGTTGGAACTGATGTTGAGAATACCAGAACCAACACCGGACATGACACCAGCTCGAAGAGGCGCCGGGTGCCTAAAGAAGGCAATAAAATTCTGCTTCACAAAAACATCAACGGGGATTTTGCGCTCAGCAATCATGCCTCGATTTTGAAATCCCAAGAACAGCTGTTCAGCTTCACTCGTCAAGAACCTCATGGAGATTGGTTCCATGTCTTCAATCTCGACGGCTTGAGACGGAGCCTCGTCAGAGATAGCAGAGTGGTCGGGGGCAAGTATTGACATCGGTGGCACTAGCAGATGGAACATTGTCAGAATCGAAACTTGGGAAGTTGATTTCGATGACACAACACCAGAACCAACATGGGCTGACACGACAGCTTTGGACTTCTTCTTTTCTCTCTTTAGGTGGAACTTTCTTATTAGCTAGACGCACAGCCTGTTTACCGGAGATTTGCTGGGTGATGGTGAACTCGACATTCTGCAAGAGAATTAGAAATAACCACAAATACAAAATCGAGTGCCGTAGGCAGTAAAATTGAGAGAAAAGAAAAAGTAAAAAACCTTAACTTGTCAATTTGGGTAAAGATGATCGGAGTAGGGAAAGAAATGGGTAAATAAAGAATAAACTGAATAAATACCCCCCACTACCAATTTTAAAACCCAAAATTTTCTTTCTCAAAATAAACATGATCTCTATGCTTAAATAGCCCACTATCTCTTTAATTGGAGAATAAAAAATCACAAATCCCAACTACAAATTTAAAACCGAGATAGAGGTAGATTTTTATAAACCATCATCATAGTTGAACAAAGGCTTTGCAAAGGCAATTTTTCACTCACCGAATCAATATCTTTATTACCCTTCCAACCGTCTGATTACAACTCCACTGAAACACGTAGTTAGCAAGATTCAAAACAAGATTAAGAGAATTCAAGATAGACACGAACACAATCAACAGATCGCACAACAAGTAGGCATCTTCTCAAAGTATGAATGTCCTATTGGATTCCTAAAATTCATGACCTAAAAAGGTTAAAATTACTCACATTATGGTTTTAGTGACTCGATCAGTGTTGCTTTTTATTACTGACAACATTATAACCAACACTTGCCTCAGGCGAAGTCAATGGAAACTTACCCCTTAACCCAAATTAATGACTACGTCAAAATCGCTCAAGAAGATGAAATTTAAAGATTGGATCAATTTGTATCCAAATTTTCTTCATCTTTTTAGAGATTTGAAGAGAAAATAGCTTTTCTTCAGCAATTGCTGTTAACACCTCTTGTTTTTTGGACCCTGGGAGAAAACCAGTTTCTGCGGGCAAGCTCCACAATCACCTAATTGAAGAGGTTAGTCTTTTTGTCATCACTTTTATTGCAACACAAGACCTTATCGCACTTTTCAACCAGACTCAATGCATTTGGATTATGTATGAAAAGAAAAATAAAAATGCATGCAAAATTATACAGATGTTGTGACTGATGTTGATATGGTGTGTCACAACATCACAAACCAACATTTGGCTTAGACAATGCACATACCGAGATCTCTTCTCAAACGAGAGAAGGTCTCGAAATCTAATGCCTTTGTGAAGATGTCAGCAAGCTGATTGTCTGTTCCTATATGCTCTAAGGCTAACTATCTTCC
>BMAC01000704.1:458188-485794 GCA_014905375.1 Phtheirospermum japonicum
GAACCCACAAAGGCAGGGGGCTCGGGACTGAGGTCGACATCGACCGGACGTGCGCGAGACCTTCCCCCACCACCTGTGGGGACCGCGACAGGCTCAACTTCGGGTGGAGGCGGTGCGCTATTAGAAGGAGCACCCCTCCTCCGTTTCCCAGCACCACCACCCTTACTCGACTTCTTCTTCATCGCCTCCATGTACTTACGGGCCTCACTCATCGCATTCATTGCTTCAGTTCGATCAAAGAAAGAATAGAACACTGCAAGAGGAGAGACGTTAGAACCATGAAGTCGACCTCATTAGGTCGACACCAAAATAATGTTCGATGGGTCGACCATTTATTAAAAAAAAAAAGTGGTGTCGAGCCGGCCAATACAGACGAGCCGACCCGACACCCGACAAATGTCGCCAAACATACCAGGAAGAACTCGACCAAGACCCAACTCGGGAGAAACAACACGCAAACCAGCTTTATAACACTTGGTAGGGTCAAAAAGCTCTCTCCACTCCCGTTGTTCAGGATCCGAGTTCAGAATATCATATAGATGCTCAATAAACTTAACATCAGGGCTCAACATGTTCCGGAATATCTGCAAACAAATTGAGCATGACCTGCTGAGCTGCCGAGCATGACCTTCCGAGCTGCCCAGCATGAGCTGCCAAGCATGAGCTGCCGAGCATGACCTGCTGAGCTGCCGAGCTGCCCGGCATGAGCTGCCAAGCATGAACTGCCGAGCTGCCAGGCATGAGCTGCCGAGCAGGTCATGCCGAGCTGCCGAGCATGACCTGCCAACCACCTCATTCCAGGTTGCTAGCCAGGCAGCTCATTCTGTTGAGTTGCCGAGCATGACCTGCCGAGCGCACCCCAACCCAAGGGCACGTACCTGAGAGCATCCTCTAGGTATGGTTGTTCAACTCATTACATTCCAGGCCACAAGGAAAGCGTCCAGATCGGCTCGACGCTTGAAAGGAAGATTGGAACTGTCAACCTCCCCCTATTTCTAGTTGAAATTGGTCTTGGTAAGTGAACAATGGTTCGGCTAAGGATGGTTGGCTGTGAGTAAAGGTCAGTTCGACACAGTGTCAAGATAAGGACGGCTTCATCGATTTCACTCTTGGGAAAGAGTTCGGATCAACTCATTCCCTGCCTTTCTTTGAGGTTAGGCTCGAGGGATAAGAACGGTTTGACTAGGACTGGTCGACTATGAAGAAGGGACGATTCGACGCTTGAATGAGATGAGGAAGGCTCTGAATCGGCGGAAGAGATATGATCAAGGCTTTATTCTCTGACTCAGAAAGGGATGTGCAACCAATGAGAAAGAGCCAGGTGTCTAATTAGGGTTAGGGTTTGTGTGATTGGCTTATTGGCCAAGTAATTCGGTGCACCCAGGTGGTGACACGTGTCCAATTAGGGTTTGGAAGAAAAACTATAAATAGCCTCTCCAAGAGAGAGAGAAAGGGATCCCCCAGCTGCTAGAGAGAGAAATACATAGAGAGTTAGAGAGAGAGAGGCTTGTAATCAGGAATCTGCCCTGTACAAGGATCCGACTAGGGCCGATCTGACCCAATTTTAAGGAATAAAAGTCAAGCACTTTTTCCTATTTTTGGTTTTCTGCTTTACTATTGCTGAACTGCTCATTTCTTGTTTTTAATGATTTAGACTACTCTTAGATCTAAACATTATTGTTATGAAATTCGAAATTTACTTGTGGCGCCAAGATTCCTTCAATTATTATTTAAAATGTAAATCTATTTACAATTATCGAAATCGGGGCGTTACAATTTGTTTTACTTGTTTACCAAGTTTAGGATTCTAGGATTGTCTATTTAAGACAAGAGAATCCTAAAGCTTGTGACAAGTTCTTTACGCACGGATTTTCTAAGAAGACGCAAGCAGTCGACGCACGGCAAGGAGAGTTGACGAAGACTACTTGGAGCCATTGTTCGAGATTAATAAGTTCTTTAAAGTTGCGTAACCAACAGAGAAGATCTTATCATCACGGCGACAAGTATTTAGTATCAAGTTTTTGATATTCTAGTTTTCATATATTACTTCATAGTATTGATCGTGTACAAGAAAGTAATATAGTTTTTGGGTTTGTACACCCAAGTTCACAAGTACTTTTACTTGTGAACTGAATTTAATTTGTCGTGTTCTTAAGTTTTATTTTCGCTGCATAATATTCGTATAACTCTGGTTGATGTTGTTAGTTAGTGTTGGTTAACATTGATAACAACATCACAAACTGATACTTATTTTCAAAACCATAGACCTTCAAATTTTACAACTATTATTGTTGGAGATTTTTGTTATGAATCTGACTGATGTAACTATGAATATGGTTATTTCAATGTTAGTGTAAAATTTGAAGGTATATGGTTTTGAAAATAAGTCTCAATTTTAAGATGTTGTTATTCAATGTTAACCAACACTGACTACCAACATCAAGCAGCGTTAAAATAAAAATATGCAGCGGAAATAAAACTTGAACACAACAAATTAAATTCAGTTCACAAGTAAAAGTACTTGTGAACTTGGGTGTACAAACCCAAAAATTATATTACTTTCTTGTTCACGATCAATACAAAAATATGAAGTAATATATGAAAACTAAAATATCAAAACCTTGATACTAAATACTTGTCGCCGTGATAATAAGATCTTCTCCGTTGGTTACGCAACTTTGAAGAACTTCTTGATCTCGAACAATGGCTCCAAGTAGCTATCTTTCTTATGTTCTTCCTTGATGCTTTGTGTCGCTCATTCCTTGCTTTTCCCATGCGTCTCTTGGTTGTGGCAAAGATTAGTAGTCTTGTGTCCTTGTGTTGTCTTAAATAGACAAGTCCTAAAGTCCTAGTCTTGATAAACAAGGAAAATAAATCCTAAACAAAATCGAGAAAACTAATTAAAGTCCTAATCATAAACTAGAAAACAATTAAAGTCCTAAATCTAGTTCCCTAATTTATTTTGAGCCCAAGAAAGGCAAACAACTAAATAAGGAATTATTCCCAAGAATAAAATCCTCAACAATCTCCCCCTTTTGCCTTTCTGGACAAAATACCCAAGACGCATTAAAATGATCCAAAGACTAAAAACTCCCCCTAAATTGGGAACTCCCCCTAAATTAGAAACTCCCTCTAAATAAAGTAACCATTGATTAAAACAAACAAAAATGAACCACATTCACAGCAGCGTCTTCTACATTCGTCTCCCCCTTTTTGTTATGAAAGCAAAATGACCTCAACAAATGAGTTCCGAAGCGCCTGGTGCTGTGCAACCTGGTTATCAAACAAAGTAATCTGGGCTCGAAAAAATGGAGCAGAAAAATGAACCATGTTGGAACTGATGTTGAGAATACCAGAACCAACACCGGACATGACACCAGCTCGAAGAGGCGCCGGGTGCCTAAAGAAGGCAATAAAATTCTGCTTCACAAAAACATCAACGGGGATTTTGCGCTCAGCAATCATGCCTCGATTTTGAAATCCCAAGAACAGCTGTTCAGCTTCACTCGTCAAGAACCTCATGGAGATTGGTTCCATGTCTTCAATCTCGACGGCTTGAGACGGAGCCTCGTCAGAGATAGCAGAGTGGTCGGGGGCAAGTATTGACATCGGTGCACTAGCAGATGGAACATTGTCAGAATCGAAACTTGGGAAGTTGATTTCGATGACACAACACCAGAACCAACATGGGCTGACACGACAGCTTTGGACTTCTTCTTTTCTCTCTTTAGGTGGAACTTTCTTATTAGCTAGACGCACAGCCTGTTACCGGAGATTTGCTGGGTGATGGTGAACTCGACATTCTGCAAGAGAATTAGAAATAACCACAAATACAAAATCGAGTGCCGTAGGCAGTAAAATTGAGAGAAAAGAAAAGTAAAAAACCTTAACTTGTCAATTTGGGTAAAGATGATCGGAGTAGGGAAAGAAATGGGTAAATAAAGAATAAACTGAATAAATACCCCCCACTACCAATTTTAAAACCCAAAATTTTCTTTCTCAAAATAAACATGATCTCTATGCTTAAATAGCCCACTATCTCTTAATTGGAGAATAAAAATCACAAATCCCAACTACAAATTAAAACCGAGATAGAGGTAGATTTTTATAAACCATCATCATAGTTGAACAAAGGCTTTGCAAAGCAATTTTTCACTCACCGAATCAATATCTTTATTACCCTTCCAACCGTCTGATTACAACTCCACTGAAACACGTAGTTAGCAAGATTCAAAACAAGATTAAGAGAATTCAAGATAGACACGAACACAATCAACAGATCGCACAACAAGTAGGCATCTTCCAAAGTATGAATGTCCTATTGGATTCCTAAAATTCATGACCTAAAAAGGTTAAAATTACTCACATTATGGTTTTAGTGACTCGATCAGTGTTGCTTTTTATTACTGACAACATTATAACCAACACTGCCTCAGGCGAAGTCAATGGAAACTTACCCCTTAACCCAAATTAATGACTACGTCAAAATTGCTCAAGAAGATGAAATTTAAAGATTGGATCAATTTGTATCCAAATTTTCTTCATCTTTTTAGAGATTTGAAGAGAAATAGCTTTTCTTCAGCAATTGCTGTTAACACCTCTTGTTTTTGGACCTGGGAGAAAACCAGTTTCTGCGGGCAAGCTCCACAATCACCTAATTGAAGAGGTTAGTCTTTTTGTCATCACTTTTATTGCAACACTAGACCTAATCGCACTTTCAACCAGACTCAATGCATTTGGATTATGTATGAAAAGAAAAATAAAAATGCATGCAAAATTATACAGATGTTGTGACGGATGTTTATATGGTGTGTCACAACATCACAAACCAACATTGGCTCAGACAATGCACATACTGAGATCTCTTCTCAAACGAGAGAAGGTCTCGGAATCTAATGCCTTTGTGAAGATGTCAGCAGGCTGATTGTCTGTCCCTATATGCTTAAGGCTAACTATCTTCCTCTCATCCAAGTCTCGAATAAAGTTGTACCTTATGTCAATGTGTTTGATTCGAGAATGTTGGGCTGGATTTTTTGCGAGATATCAATGGCACTGGAATCATCACAGAGCACAGTCAATATTCTACTATGTAGACCGTAGTCCTCTATCATTTGGTTCATCCACAATAACTGTGTACAAGCACTTCCACCTGTAAAATACTCGGCGTTAGCTGTAGAAAGAGAAATGCAATTCTATTTTTTGCTATACCTAGATATAAGATTCTTAGCATATTTGGACTCAGAAAGAAAAATACCACCATCCAGTTGTTTAATTTCCAAACCAAGAAAGTAAGAGAGATTACCTTCCATGCTCATCTCGAATGTATTGGATATTTTCGTAATAAACTCACTTACCATCGATTCAATACGAGTGACTGGTGAAAACATCTTATCTGAATCTAAGTCTGCTTTTGGATCAGCTTGAGTCGATGTTGGGTTTGATGTTGAGTTCCCAGAACCGTCATTGAAACCAACATCACCAATTTCTTCAATTTCAACACCAGCATCTTCGATTTGGTAGCAGTTGGCTGATGTCCTCTGACCAGTAAGAATACACGTATTGACCTCGTCATAAACTTCACACTTTCCATGAGTGAACTTGATATTAAAACCACCATCGCATAGTTGGCTGATACTTATCAAGTTCACAGTTAAGCCTTCAATAAGTAACACATTCTCGAGCTTCGCAATACCAGGGACATGAAGAGTTCCTTGGCCAATAATTTGGCCATTTGCACCTCCGCCATACTTAACCTTTCCTCCATGAACTTTGACAATATTCGATAGGTGATCTTCCGAGCCGGTCATGTGCTTAGAGAATCCATTATCGAAGTACCAGGCTCCAGACATGTGAGACTTCAGAGGGGAATAAATCATGTTTCATTTCATATCGTTCTTTTTGACCCAGGTCTGCTTGACTCTGGTGTTGGTATTGGTGTTGGGAACACAGAAACCATCACGCAACTTAGCAGACAGTTTCGACCTTTTAAATTGATTTTGCTTCCCAATAAGCTTCCAGCAGTATGGTCGAATGTGCCAAGGTTCACCACAGTGATGGCACACATATTGTCTTCTTCTCCTTTTGCGGCGTTTCGTCGACTTCATCTTTTGACACTAGTGCAGAAACAGCTTTTAAGAACGCCTGTTTCTGCAAAACCAGAACGCCCTGCTGAGGCGTTCTGTATGGAGCTGTTCTTGAAAGTCTGACAATCAAGAACGCCCTGCTGAGGCATTCTTCATTTTCAGACTTTCAAGAATGTATTTTCAGAGACGTTCTGAAAAATATCTCATCCGTTCTAGAAAGTCATTTTTACCGGTTTCCCCGTTCTGGAAAATAACTTTCCAGAACGTCATTTTTTGAGACGTTCTGGAAAGTATACTTTCCAGAACATCTCGAAAAATAGGCGTTCTGAAAAGTATACTTTCCAAAACGTCTCGAAAATCAGGCGTTCTGGAATGTATACTTCTCAGAACGTCTCAAAAACAGGCGTTCTGGAAAGTATACTTTCCAGAACATCTCGAAAAACAGGCGTTCTGGAAAGTATACTTTCCAGAACGGGTTTTTGAATAATCGTTCTAGAAAGTACTAAAAAATTAAAAAATAAATAAATGAAAGCGGGTGCCAACAAATACATCAAATTTCATTCCGGATACATTTTTCCTGGGCTGCTCATATATATTACAATTTTATTACCTATTTAAATCACAAAACACATATCATTTACATAATCCCAAGATCAAACAACACATGTCATTATTCACAATAATACACAATTACCATAAGATGTCAATACAAATAACACAAGTATCCAAATACACGATCACCAAATCTTAATATAGAAATCACCAAAAGATGATGAGTACCTATTTTGCTACCATTCAAGTTAAAAATATTAATATAGAAGTCACCAAAAGATGATGTGTACCTATTTTTCTACCATTCAAGTTATCCACAAATAGCAGCCGTAGTAGGCTCGTTAATAATCCTCGGCACGTCAAGACCAGCGATTCTACCGGCATCCTTTATGAATTTTATTAATATTCTGTTCCACAAGATAGTGTTTTTAGGACCGGGCATATCAAGATCATGAAACTCTCTCATTTTCGCAGCTATGAGGGCGGATATTTTCGGATCCCGAAGGTCAGAAGCTGACAGCGACTACAATATGGCGAGCACAAGAACTCAAATATTAGAAATAGTTTATAGTTTTCAAGAAAAATAATGTTGCTCATTTTGCCATTGGAAGATTATATATTTATGCCAGTTACACATAAATAAATTATTAGGTAAAACGAATTTGTGTATATAAAGAGTAACCTAATGTTATAGTATTACCAACCAGCAGCAGAGTAGATCACCATCCAGAAGTTAAATAGTCAGGACAAATGAGAATTATAACCTTGTATAAAGGGGACAATGCTCTTAATTATATGTACAAAATATACAGGTAGCTAAAGCTACTACCTTTTAGATTTAGTCTAATTACAAATAATAATAGTAATAATTATTATAATTATAATACCACTTTTATTTTATTAAAGAATTAGTGCACATTTGAAACACTTCAAGGGAGTCTTTGTAAAATTAAAAGATAGCTGGAGTGTTTTCTAATTACGCTAAACTTTAGGTTAGTTTCATAATTATCCAAAAAAAAAGTGATAAGCAAATTTTTTATTTTAACCCATGCCTTTGCGGTCAGTTATAGCTTTCAACAAAGAACAACAAAGAGCATAAGTGCTTCTACTTATTGCATACAGAAATTAATTAAAGGCCTCTGCTGCAAAAATAAAAAAACAAAAAAAACTTTTCCAAAACAGAAGATGCTTAAGTTAATAGCAGAAAATGAACATTAAAAGCAAAGAAAATAAGCATTAATTTAAATATAATAATTTCACTGACATACCCTTGCTTTAATAAACTCTTCGACGCGGCCCTCGCGAAACTGCCCTAAAAGTTTTGGGCCGTACCCGTGACCCGACAGACACTCAAAAGTGCGAATCTCTTCGTCCCGGTCGAAAAAACGGTCGACCCCGTCGCCATACAACCTGAACAAGACCGTTCTCTCATTATCGGTCTTTGTGGGCCAGCTTATTCTTTATATCTCGTTCGTCATGGCACCGCTAAGATGAACCACTTTCAAATCTCGGAATTCGATCGAGTCTCCCCAATTCGAGGCCAACGATTTTAGCAGCTTTAGCAAATCCTCGGGCAGAGTGTTTTTTCAGGAAATCCATTTGTCTTCACAACCATCAAATCAAATAACCTTTTGAACATGATAAAATGATTTAATTAATCTCCATCATCAGCTTTTTTTGAAATGGACAATAAAAAAGAAGGGGCAAATCATCGAACATTTCAAGAACACAAAATTGAGCCTCCATCGCCATAATGGGTATTTTAGTAATTATCCTTCAAATATATTTGTAACTTTGAAAGATAGCTGGGGTCTCTTATAATTAGACTAAACCTGAAGGATAATTTTTTGTAATTAACATAACAGTTGAATCAACAGTACTTTTTAGCTCTTGTCAGATACCCATTTCAAGTGAAAAAAGAAATTATACACTCATTCTTGGGAACTAAAATTAGGTCATTTGAGGAAATCCTATCATAAACTGGCCTAAAAATAAAATTAGAAAACAAACAAACACTAAACTCAGCATTTAAGAACTATAAGCACAAAATCTCATTTAGCTTCGACAAGAGTATTTAGAGAGTTTGACCTGTTTTGAAACGATTGGGAGAGAGATCCTCAGCTGAGACGAGAAAATTGCCAGCAGAAGCATTTACAAGAATGTCGAGCTTTCCAAAATGCTTCATCGTTGACTCCACAACTCTTTGTGCATCTTACCGTTTACGGACATCCCCTTCAAACCCAACCGCCTATAAACACAAACATAAGAAGAAAACAGAACATAAAAAAAAGTAAAAGGAAAAATATTCTGTTGATTCCATTTGAGAATGATTTAGAATACATATACACCAGCAAGGGATCAAAAAACTGATACTCAAAAGTCCTCAAATATAGAAATTAATTGTTATTTTAATCTTCTAGGTTCAGTTCATTGTTGACTAATTTACACAATAACTAAAATATATGATTTAAATAAAACAAAAAATCTAAGGCCTAGTTCGGCTTATTGTTGATTTCTACAGAACTCAAATCCATTATCAATGTTTTTGAAGTGAATAAACTTATAGTAAATAATCAAACTTAGCATGAACAAATAAAAAATCTCATCTTGACAATAAATATATAGAAAGAAATCAGAAGTTGTATAATTAATCAATCAGTCATCTAAAAAAGAGCTAGTTCAGTATGCAGAAAGATTGATGGAACTAATTGGATCAGTGCTCAATTTTGTTGTCCAAAAGGAAAAATAAAACTAAATAATAAAATAAGTTGAAGAGTATTACGGAGATGCCGAGAGACTTGATGGATGAAACGACGTCGTCTAATACATTTTTGCGGCGGCCCATGATGGCGATGGAGGCTCCATGCTTTCTGAATTGGGTCGAGATCTCAAGCCCGACACCCGACCCGCCTCCAGTGAAGAGAGCTATATATTTGAAAACATTTAACAGCAAAATGTGCTTAACAACATTCCATCTCTATTGATAAACATTTAACAGCAAAATCAATGAAAAAACCGCATGTTCAATAATCAAAATCAAGAAACACAGAAAAAATTTTAAAAAAATCAAAAATCAAACTGATACCGCAAAATTTTGACAGAGAACCAAATAATGTTATTCTCAGGATCTTTGTTTACATGGAACAATAATATAATGATACTTGAACAAACGCAGATCGGTCGAAACGATAATAGCTTCGGGTTGCTATTTATTATGAGGATTACACTCTGTCTACTACTCGACCATGGCCAGCAAGTCGCCTGCTTTGCAGAAACAGTGCCTTGCGTCTGTTCCCAAGTCAACCTGATCATAAATCAATAACATATTATATTTTGTAATTCAGTTCGGCATTGCCGGTGATAATGTCACTTTTATGCACATGACATCACCTAGTGCAAAGAAAAATACAGTATAGAGATCACCATTTCATTTTTATTCAAAATACAACATAAACCCAAATTTACATACCTAGTATGCATTTATGTCAAAGAAAAGAACCTGCACCAAAAGGAATATATACATATGAATCAGAACAGAAAAAATAGGTAATAATTATATATATATATGACTTGCAAAATTGAAACTCAGTGATTGGATATGAAAAAAAGTTTGAAAAAAAAAACACCTTCTTATTCGGTATATTATGAAATCAGAATACAAAAAAAACACTAACAAGACAAGTTCTTGACTTGGAATGTCTGCACAAATTTAATTTACCTCTCCTATAAGATACCGCTCAAATTTAACTGCAGACTTTGGCAGTAAAACACCTCCAGCTGATTTCTGCACACACACACACACACAAAAGAAAAAGAAAAAAAAAAGGATGTTCCGTTATCTAAATGACAGTCTAAAGAAAGGCAATTAATTTGGATATGAGTACACACGTTTGTGTTTTTTTTTTTGGGAAACAGCATTACATTAAGCATAGCTGGAAGAACCTTATCCGTTAACATTATGTAACGATAGGATGTAAAATGAAGGATAAACAGATTGAACAACATGAAACTTATTCAAATTGAATTCAAAAGAACACACATAACCCACAACTGGAACTATATTCAGTGGCCATTTAGATAAACCGGACAAAATATAAATGACGACAATGCTAAAACGAAAAACATGTACTATAACTTATAGATTAATTTAATAAAATAACTAACAAAAATTAGCAGATAAATGGGGGGGGGGGGGGGGGCGGGGGAAGGAAGTTGTTTCAGCTTCCTAAAAGCCAAAGTCCCAACATAAGAATTACTGCTTTATTTAATTTAAGCAGATTAAAAGCACTGAAGAAATTTACAATAATACCTCAGGTAGAGCCTCTAGACGAATCAAAACTCTATCAGCTTGTGGCACAACCTACAAAACACAAACAAACAAACACAACCTTAATTAAGCTCCATTTATCAGTCTCTTGCTTCAAAGTTATAAAAAATGAAAATAAATAAATAAAAATGTATAAATAGACTGGGTGTAGGGAAGGATTGTACAACCCGAATTGAACGGGAAAGGCGCCGGCCGGAATTTCGCCTGTTTTCCCAAAAGGGGATCGGACCTCGCGATTTGAATTGGAATCAATTGGGACGCGATTGATGAAATTGATGGCCGTGGTAGTACTTACAACAAGTGGCGAAGGTCTGTGAGGGTGGAATTCAACCGGAGAGCCGCCGGACGAGGAATCGCCATTTTTCCCCAAAAGGGGATCGGCGCTCAAAATCGCAGGGGGTTTTTGCTTGTTCGAATTAGCGTTGTGTTTGACATAATTGGATGTGAGGGTAGGAAGGTTGAGACCATCGAAGGGTAAGGCTCTATTAATCCGGTTAACCGGCGCCGGAGACGATGACCTAAAAGTTTCGAATTTTTTTGAAGAAATTGGAAAAAAAGGGGGAGCAAGCTGGGCTTGCACAGTCATCATCTCAAGATTTTTGTGGATTGGAAAATGATGGGGACGGAGGGGCTGGAGGTGGGGTTTGCATGAGACTGACGGGGACAAAGTGAAGATGAAAAATGGGAAATGGGTCGGCGGAGAGGAAAGGGTCTAGGGCAAAATGAGAGGATTTATTTTTCTTAATTAAGAAAATTGATTTTGTGGGTATATTAAATCCAGAAATAATATGACATACGAGAACACCTAATTAAAGGCGGTGACACTTTTATTAAAAAAATGCCACCGCCTGACATTTAAGAACGCCACCTCCTGAGGCGTTATTAAATCCCTGTTCTTGAATCCTGTTTTTGTACTAGTGTGACTTGCATCTGGATTTTGAACAGGTTTGTATCCATTCCCGTGTTTCGAAGAACTCGGGATACTCGATTCTAGAATTACATCCAGCTTGGCCTTGCCCTTGTTGAGGTTTGTGAGGGTTTCTTGAACCTTCTTCAATTCGGTCTTTACTCGTTCTAACTCATCATCCTTTTTGGTGAGGGATGACTCCAATTGGATAATTATATTAAGTTGATCATCCTTTTCCTTAGTCAATTTGTCCACCTCAATTTTAAGATCCTTGACTTTGAGTACTTGTTTTCCACAACTAGCATGTAATTGTTCATACTCAATGCTCAGCTTCTCGTACTCGTCAAGAGATTCATCAAACCTCATCGTCATCTTCAATGTAATCTTTAGCAACCAAGCTCTTCTTACTCAGAGTATCCATAGTACCTAGACAAATAAGGATCAGTACTTAAAAGGTTAAGTAACCCGCTCTAGATGCCAATTGTAAAATTTGAAGGTCTATGGTTTTCAAAATAAGTATCAGTTTTATGATGATGTTAATCAATGTTAACCAACACTGACTACCAACATCAACCAGAGTTAAAATAAAAATATGCAGCGGAAATAAAACTTAAGAACACAGCAAATTAAATTCAGTTCACAAGTAAAAGTACTTGTGAACTTGGGTGTACAAATCCGAAAACTATTTTACTTTCTTGTTCACGATCAATACAAAAATATGAAGTAATATATATTAGCGTATATTGCATGTATGTTGTATTACCTTAATTATTGTCTAAATTATAGGAATTAATTAGTTAGCTTGTCTATATATTGTAATTCTCAAAGGTAAATAAATCACGGAATATCATTGTCTTACATGGTATCAGAAGTTAGGGTTTCAGAAAAAAATTTCGCTGCGCCCTCTTCATCCACGTCTCTCTGATTTTTCTTTATTCTTCTTTTCACCAGACGCCGCCATCTTCCTCCTCTCATGGTCGCTGGAAAATCAGAGTTTCATCCGGCCCTTTCCGTATCCAACATCCGCAATATCATCCCTATCACTCTAGAGTTGGAAAACGTCTAATATGCGACGTGGGCTTAGTTATTCAAAATTCATGCCCGTTCTCATCGCGTCATCAATCATATTCTCCCGTCCACCATGACCCCGCTGCCGGCTCCATCTACCCCAGCCGAGAAGGAATTATGGGAGACGTTGGACGCTACGGTTCTCAAGTGGATTATTCAACTATATCCTCTGATCTCCTCCACACCATCCTCGTGGCCGACTCCTCGGCCAAACAGGCATGGGATCGTCTTCAAGATATTTTCCAGGATAATAAGCACTCACGGGCGGTCACCCTGGAACAGGAATTCTCAAGCGTCATGATGGAGAGTTTTTTGTCTGCCTCCGCCTACTATCAACATCTAAAATCCCTCGCCAATCAACTCGCTAACGTTGGAGCTCCGGTATCAAATAACCGCCTCATCTTGCAGATGGTGGCTGGCCTCAAGGAGTCGTACAACGGCGTCGGTACTCTCCTTCACCAAAGCAAACCACTCCCGGAATTCTACAAGGCCCGTTCGATGCTCATCTTGGAGGAAGCGGGCTTGGCCAAAAGTGCGTCGTCTACAGTCGCGAATGCGCAACCGCCGCCGTCGCCGGCTTCTTCTCCGGTCAACCCGCGACCTGCTGCTCATCCCTACACATCCTACCAGTAGCAACAGCGGACTGCCACACCTAGTTGCCGTCACAACAAGAAGAAGGGCCTTAGTAGTCATGGCCAGGCATCTCCAGGTGCGTCCCGTTCACCGTGGCAGCAGCAGCCGCAGTGGCAGCCCCAGTGGCCGCAGCAGCAGCCATGGCAGTAGCCCTTTACACCTTGCCCATATCCGACCACCTTGTGGTTTCGTCCTTCGTCTGAGTATCCGAACCATCCCCGCGCGTTGCAGCCGGAATTAATTGGGGCTCGTCCTCAGGCGTATGTCGCCTCTGAGCCTCCCTCACCAACCGACATTGAAAGCACCATGTACACGCTGGGCATCTCTCCTCCAGATCCAAATTGGTACATGGACACAGGCGCAACATCCCACATGACGTCGTCAAGAGGTACACTCTCGTCTTATGTCAATTCGATCATTAATAAGGGAGTTATTGTTGGTAATGGTACCTCTATTCCGATTTTTAGTTATGGACAATCTACTTTTCCCTACTCGTCCAACCTTGGCTTGAATAATGTCTTGCATGCTCCATATATTGTTAAGAATTTATTGTCTGTGAGGAAATTTACGACTGGTAATTCTGTGTCTGTTGAATTTGATCCGTTTAGTTTTTCTGTCAAGGATTTTCTGACGGGGAAGCCCCGAATGATATGTGAGAGTCGAGGCCCATTGTATCCCGTAACGTCTACCTTGTCTGCTCAGCAATCCTCTGAGTCAGCATGCGTCGCCACTACCCCTACCATTTGGCATGACCGTTTGGGTCACCCGGGATTTCATGCTTTAGAGAATCTTAGACGAAATAATAAAATTTTTTGTAATAGACAATTACCTTCAGTGGTTTGTTCTTCTTGTGTTTTGGGGAAACATATTAAATTGCCGTTTTTGGATTCAACATCTCGTACCAGTTTGCCGTTTGATATTGTTCATTGTGATATGTTGACCTCTCCTATGTTAAGTTCTTCGGGACATCGATATTATGTTTTGTTTCTGGATGATTATTCCAATTATTTGTGGACTTTCCCTCTAGCTCATAAATCTCATGTGTTTTCAACTTTCTTGAAGTTTCGTTCTCTTGTTCAAACTCAATTTGAAAAGAACATTAAATCATTTCAGTGTGATAATGGAAGGGAATTTGATAACAAATCGTTTCAAGAGTTTGCTACACTTCATGGGATGGTATTTCGGTTCTCGTGTCCTTATACATCTTCCCAAAATGGTAAAGCTGAATGCCAAATTCGCACTATTAATAATATGATTCGTACTTTGCTCAGTCATGGTTCGATTCCGGCCTCACTTTTGCATCTTTCTCTCCAAATGTCGACTTATCTTCTCAATATTCTTCCGAAGAAAGGTCTTCCTTCTCATACCCCAGTCTCCCTCCTTTACCATAAACACCCGACATATGATCATCTACGTGTGTTTGGATGTTTGTGTTATCCATTGTTCCCGTCCACGACTATTCACAAACTTCAGCCACGTTCTACTCCGTGTATCTTCTTGGGGTTTCCGTCGGGTCACCGTGGGTATATATGTTATGATCCTTCCACAAAGAAATTTTTCATCTCTCGTCATGTCATTTTTGATGAGTCTCGATTTCCATTCATGGAGGTACAATCACCCACCCCTTCCTCATACGAATTCCTCGATGATAGTCCTTCTCCTTATGTTAAGTTTCACCAAACTTCTCCTCTGTCCACGTCTCCAGTGACAGATGCTCCCCCGGACATCCCTCCAAACGTCGCGTCCGATATTCCATTAGTACATAATCCGGTGGTATCTCAACGTCCTGTCACTCGTAGTCAGAGTGGCATTGTTAATAAAAAGAGAGTCTTCAATTTGGTATCCTCTACTATTCGATTTCCTCTTCCTAAATGTCCTAGTGATGCCCTTAGGGATCCTAATTGGAAATCGGCTATGGATGATGAACTTAATGCTCTTATTGATAATAAGACGTGGGTGTTGGTACCCCGTCCCCCTAATACTAACGTGATTCGTTCTATGTGGATCTTTACTCACAAGGAAAGTGCAGATGGTTCGTTTGAGAGAAACAAGGCTCGTCTCATCGGCACTGGTAGAACTCAGCAAGTGGGTATTAACTGTGGAGATACGTTTAGTCCGGTGGTCAAACCGACAACTATTTAGGTGGTGTTGAGTTTGGCTATTTCCAAGAAATGGTGTATCCATCAGTTGGACGTTAAAAATACCTTTCTTCATTGGGAGTTGACTGAAACAGTGTATATGCACCAGCCGCTTGGTTTTCGAGATTCTCAACGTCCGGATCACATTTGTTTGTTGAAGAAGTCTTTGTATGGATTTCGACAAGCCCCGCGTGCATGGAACAAACGTTTCTCGGACTTTGTTTCCACTATTGGATTTCGTCGTAGTGTCTATGACCACTCCCTCTTTGTGTTTAGATCGGGTGATAAGGTGGCGTATTTGTTGTTATATGTGGATGATATCCTCTTGATAGCCTCGTCGACTACACTTCGCTCTGAGATTGTCTCTCGATTAAGTACTGAATTTGCCATGAAGGACTTGGGTACTTTGCATTATTTTTTGGGTATTGCAGTGACGCCTCACAGTGGGGGATTGTTTTTGTCGCAAAAGAAGTACACCAAGGAGATTATCCATAGGGCTGGTTTGGAGAATTGTAAGCCGGCCGCTACTCCTGTTGACACGAAACCAAAGCTGGCAACTGCTGAGAGTCCTCCTTTTCCCAATCCGACTCTCTACCGTAGTCTGGCTGGGGCACTCCAATACCTCACTTTTACACGTCCTGATATTGCGTATGCGGTCCAGCAGGTATGTTTATTTATGCATGATCCCCGGGAGGTTCATATGGGTGCCTTGAAATGGATTCTCCGCTATCTTCAGGGTACTACGGATTTTGGACTTCATCTCTCCTCGTCCACTACATCTCTTGTCTCCTACACCGATGCCGATTGGGCTGGCTGCCCAGATACTCGCCGTTCTACATCGGGCTACTATATCTTTCTTGGGGACAACTTGATTTCGTGGTCGGCCAAGAGGCAACCAACTATTTCTCGTTCTAGTGCTGAGGCTGAGTATAGGGGTGTTGCTAATGTGGTTTCTGAATCATGTTGGATTCGAAATTTACTACTTGAACCGCAACATCCTATCACGACCGCTACGTTGGTCTACTGTGATAATATCAGTGCAGTGTATCTTGCGGGGAATCTGGTTCAGCACTAACGCACGAAGCACATCGAATTAGGTATTCATTTTGTTCGCGAGAAGGTCACCAAGGGACAAGTTCGTGTGCTTCATGTTCCGTCTCGATCATAGATAGCTGATGTTTTCACCAAAGGTCTTCCTTTGGTGTTGTTTGATGATTTTCGTTCCAATCTCAATGTTCGTCCTCCTCCCGTTTCGATTGAGGGGGCGTATTAGCGTATATTGCATGTCTAATGTATTACCTTAATTATTGCCTAACTTATAGGAATTAGTTAGTTAGCTTGTCTATATATTGTAATTCTCAAAGGTAAATAAATCACGGAATATCATTATCTTACAATATATGAAAACTAAAATATCAAAAACTTGATACTAAATACTTGTCGTCGTGATAATAAGATCTTCCCCGTTGGTTACGCAACTTCAAAGAAATTCTTGTTCTCGAACAATGGCTCCAAGTAGCTATCTTACTTGTGTTCTTCCTTGATGCTTTGCGTCGCTCGTTCCTTGCTTTTCCCATGCATCTCTTGGTTGTGGCAAAGATTAGTAGTCTTGTGTCCTTGTGTTGTCTTAAATAGACAAGTCCTAAAGTCCTAGTCTTGATAATCAAGGAAAATAAATCCTAAACAAAATCCAGGAAACTAATTAAAGTCCTAATCATAAACTAGAAAACAAATAAAGTCCTAAATCTAGTTCCCTAATTTATTTTGAGCCTAAGAAAGGCAAACAACTAAATAAGGAATTATTCCCAAGAATAAAATCCTCAAAAATCTCCGCCTTTTGCCTTTTTGGACAAAATACCCAAGACGCATGAAAATGATCAAAAGACTAGAAACTCCCCCTAAATTAGAAACTCCCCCTAAATAAAGTAACCATTGATTAAAACAAACAAAAAACGAACCACATTCATAGCAGTGTCTTCTACATTCGTCTCCCCCTTTTTGTTCTAAAATCAAAAGGACCTCAACAAACGAGTCCCGAAGCGCCTAGTGTTGTGCAACCTGGTTATCAAACAAAGTAATCTGGGCTCGGAAAAACGGAGCAGAAAAATGAACCATGTTGGAACTGATGTTGGGAATACCATAACCAAAACCGGACATGACACCAGCTCGAAGAGGTGCCAGGGTGCCTAAAGAAGGGAATCAGATTCTGCTTCACGAAAACATCAACGGGGATATGGCGTCAGCAATCATGCCTCAATTTTGAAATTCCAAGAACAGTTGTTCATCTTCACTCGTCAAGAACCTCGTGGAGATTGGTTCCATGTCTTCAATCTCGACGGCTTGAGACGGAGCCTCATCAGAGCTAGCAGAGTGGTCGGGGGCAAATGTTGACATCGGTGCACTAGCAGATGGAACATTGTCAGAATCGAAGCTTGGAGAAGCGGCAGGATTGTCTGCAGGGGATGTTGGTTTCGATGACATAACACCAGAACCAACATAGGTTGACACGACAGCTTTGGACTTCTTCTTTTCTCTCTTTGGGTGAAATTTTCTTATTAGCTAGACGCACAGCCTGTTACCGGAGCTTTACTGGGTGATGGTTAATTCGACATTATGCAAGAGAATTAGAAACAACCACAAACACAAAATCGAGTGCCATAGGCAGTAAGAGAGAAAAGAAAATTAAAAAACCTTAACTTGTCAATTTGGGTTTGATGTTGAGTTCCCAAAACATCATCGAAACTAACATCACCAATTTCTTCAATTTCAACATCTGCATCTTCGATTTGGTAGCAGTTGGCTGATGTCCTCTGACCATTAAGAATACTTGTATTGCCCTCGTCATAAACTTCACACTTTCCATGAGTGAACTTGACATTAAAACCACCATCGCATAGTTGGCTGATATTTATCAAGTTCACAGTTAAGCCTTCAACAAGTAACACGTTCTCGAGCTTCGCAATACTAGGGAC
This sequence comes from Phtheirospermum japonicum, assembly GCA_014905375.1. Taxonomy (NCBI): domain Eukaryota; kingdom Viridiplantae; phylum Streptophyta; class Magnoliopsida; order Lamiales; family Orobanchaceae; genus Phtheirospermum; species Phtheirospermum japonicum. Next base: position 476,869 of record BMAC01000704.1, read on the forward strand.
ATGAAGATTTCCTTGGCCAATGATTTGACCATTTGCACCTCCACCATACTTAACCTTTCCTCCATGAACTTTGACAATATTCGATAGGTGATCTTCCAAGCCGGTCATGTGCTTAGAGCATCCACTATCGAAGTACCAGGCTCTAGGCATGTGAGACTTCAGAGGGGAATAGATCATGTTGCATTTGATATCGTTCTTTTTGACCCAGACCTGCTTGACTCTGGTGTTGGTATTGGTGTTGGGAACACAGAAACCATCACGGAAACCAACACAGAACTCAACAGACAGTTTCGACCTTTTAAATTGATTTTGCTTCCCAATAAGCTTCCAGCAGTATGGTTGAATGTGCACAGGTTCACCACAGTGATGGCACACATATTGCCTTCTTCTCCTTTTGCGGAGTTTGGTCGACTTCATCTTTTGAATTGCATCTAGCTTTTGAACAGTTTTGTATCCAATCACGTGTTTTGAAGGACCCGAGATACTCGATTCTAGAATTACATCCAGCTTGGCCTTGCCCTTGTTGAGGTTTGTGAGGGTTTCTTGAACCTTCTTCAATTCGGTCTTTACTCGTTCTAACTCATCATCCTTTTTTGGTGAGGGATGACTCCAATTGGATAATTATATTAAGTTGATCATCCTTTTCCTTAGTCAATTTGTCTACCTCAATTTTAAGATCCTTGACTTTGAGTACTTGTTTTCCACAACTAGCATGTAATTGTTCATACTCAATGCTCAGCTTCTCGTACTCGTCAAGAGATTCATCAACCTCATCGTCATCTTCAATGTAATCTTTAGCAACCAAGCTCTTCTTACTCAGAGTATCCATAGTACCTAGACAAATAAGGATCAGTACTTAAAAGGTTAAGTAACCCGCTCTAGATGCCAATTGTAAAATTTGAAGGTCTATGGTTTTGAAAATAAGTCTCAGTTTTATAATGTTGTTATTCAATGTTAACCAACACTGACTACCAACATCAACCAGAGTTAAAATAAAAATATGCAGCGGAAATAAAACTTAAGAACACAGCAAATTAAATTCAGTTCACAAGTAAAAGTACTTGTGAACTTGGGTGTACAAACTCGAAAACTATATTACTTTCTTGTTCACGATCAATACAGGAATATGAAGTAATATATGAAAATTAAAATATCAAAAATTTGATACGAAATACTTGTCGCCGTGATAATAAGATCTTCTCCGTTAGGTACGTAACTTCGAATAACTTCTTGATCTCGAACAATGGCTCCAAGTAGCTATCTTACTTGTATTCTTCCTTGATGCTTTACGTCGCTTGTTCCTTACTTTTCCCATGCGTCTCTTGGTTGTGGCAAAGATTAGTAGTCTTGTGTCCTTGTGTTGTCTTAAATAGACAAGTACTAAAGTCCTAGTCTTGATAAATAAGGAAAATAAATTAGAAACAAAATCTAGGAAACTAATTAAAGTCCTAATCATAATCTAGGAAACAAATAAAATCCTAAATTTAGTTCCCTAATTTATTTTGAGCCCAAGAAAGGAAAATAACTAAATAAGGAATTATTCCCAAAAATAAAATCCTCAACAGTTAGATAAAGTTCTTTTTTTTTTTTAATTTCCTAATTTTTTTTAGTGGATTATTTAATCTTTCTGGAGCTTGTAGCTCAAGTGGTATCCTTCTACTCCTTCACGCAAAACTTCAAAGAGTTCTCTTAAGCGAGGATTTCTTATGAAGCGCTAGCTTCTTTATTTTAGTTTTCTTTTCATTGTTTGCTATGTACTCTGACACTTTTTCTCCTTTTTTAATAAAAGCGCCGCATTAAAAAAAAGTTTATTTAATCTTTCTACTTGTCTATGTTGAAATGTCACCTCTCCTTATTGTTTTATGCTGGTCTTAAAATATTGATTTGCTTAAAAAAGGGGCAATTGCCAAATACTACATAAAAAAAATATTTTTGTTAAATACTATGACTAATTATACAAAATGTCAAATAGTTCAACCATAAATATACAATTACAAGGCTACCCCTAATAATAATAATATAATAATAATAATATTAATAAATAATACACCACCACTTCCCACCAACCACCCCCACCGCCGCCACCTGCTGTCGTCCGACTGCCGGAATATTTTCCGGCGAGATTTTATTTTAATTTTTTTGCCCAACAAATATAAAGTTAGAAATCTAACTATAAAGTAAGAAGTTTTTAATAAGAAAATTTCTTAATTTTTCATACATAAAATATGAGATTTTTTCTTTTTATTTTTTGAACATAAATTAAAAATATATTTATTTTAGAAAATAAAGTAAGAAATTTCACTATAAAATAAGAACTTTTCCTACTTTTTAGAATATAAAATAACAAACTTTCTTACTTTAAAGGATATAAGTAAGAAACTTTATTAATTTTTTGAACATAAAGTATGAAATTTCACTATAAAATAATATATAATTTGTATTAAATAAGAAAATACATAATAATAATTTGCTATTAAGCGAGGTTTTTTTTTTCTATTTTTTTATTTTGGCAAAACAAAAGAGTGTAATAAGTAAATAAAAAAAGTGTGTAATAAATAAAAAAACACATAACAACATTTGCACATCAAAGTAAGAAACTTTTGCAATCAAATAAAATACTTTTTGTCATCAAGTATGAATTTTTGGACATTAAATAAAAAATCTGTTACATATAGTAAGAAATTCGAACATATAGTAAGAAATATTTCCGGTGACCAAAATTATTTTTTGGACATTAAGTAAAAAATGTTTGGACATATAGTAAGAAATGTTTGCACATATAGTAAGAAATACATATATATAGTAAAAAATTCAGACATGCAGTAAGAAAAATATCTGCGTTGAAAAAAAAAACTGACTACACTGACTCCATGGACATGTAGTAAGAAATTCAGACATATAGTAAGAAATTGTGGGCAGAAAAAAAAAAAAAAAAAAACGCCGAAAATACATTCCGGCAGCCGAAAAATATTTTCAGATAAACAGGAAAAGAAAATGTGACCGGAAAAATTCCGGCGGCCGGAAAATTTTCCGGACGGGCGGCGGCGGTAGGTGGCGGCCGGCGGCAAACTTTATATTTGCTGGGCAAAAAAAAAAATATCGCCGAAAAATTTTCCGGCAGCAGGTGGCCCCATTTTATTATTATTATTATTATTGGTTATTTTAATAATAAGGGTATTGTGGTATATTCATATCACAATTTTGGACTATTTGGTAAAAAGTAGATACTATTTAACTTAAAATTGGATGGAAGACTAATTGACAAATGGACCTACACCACCTGGGGTACTATTTGACAATTTCCCCTTAAAAAATGGGGTTATCATTGGCAAAATTTTCTCAATTTTTTTTTTTCTTTTTATTTTTATATACACAACTCAAGATATTTTTGGCACCGTAATAGCTTGAAATACCTGTTTCTTGACTAAAAATGAGCAAAACATGAAAACTCATGAAACCAATTCCTTTCAAGTTCATTTGCTTAATGTGCATACACTGATAAAGTAATTTGTTGTTGCAGGATTGCTTGTGCCACTACTGGTGATGCCCGGGATTGGATGGAAATATATGATCTCGCTAAACAACAAGTACAATAGAAAATGATCAAAGGATTCATTTATCTTTTTTTTTTCCTCGGATGAAAGCGGAGTTTGGGTTATTCCATGATAATTTATTTCGTATTAACTTTTGTTTTATTTGTCATCCATAACCATCTTAATTTAAATTTTCATTGTTTGTTCTGAATAAGGTGGGATGTTGGATAACTTTGATCAAGGGTTTTATGGTTTCCTTGTCTGCTATTGATTTTGAATTCTAAGTTTCTAACCAAATTTTTGTTTGAACACTTCATGCTTAGGTTTGCTTTCATATGTCAACTGGTAGTTGATTCGGATAAGTGACATCTTCTAGATGCTTCGAGAGATGAGGTGTCGAGTCGTGGTTCTTCGAGTTAATTAGTTTCCTTTGCATTTTTATGCCTAGTTATATAAAAAAAAATATTATTTGTCTTCATCTTCGGGTTAGAGCCATTGCTCTCTCTCTCCCCTCCCGCTGCTTCTCTCTGCCCTCTGATACGGACCAAAATAACTACACGTGAAATTATGTGATAAACGTGACTATTTGTGGAAAGCGACCTCATTTCCTAGGGAGGGTGTACCCCTGGGAGGTGGGCGAGCTGTGATAATTCGAGTGGATTGTTTTGTGAAGAGTAGCGACCTGTAGTATGGGGATGACTTTTCATACAGGGTCGCGATCTCTTGTAATTTGGGTTGAGTACTTGATACCATTTTGTGGATCTAATATACGTGAATTATTATGGGACTGGTGGGCTGTATGCCCCGGCTTAATTGGGATATCTATGGAGAAGTTTGTTATTTATGGGAACTTGCCATGTACGAGGAGTCCTAATTGAGAGACGATTGTGGAATCCTGGTGTAAATGAAATTCTTATTATGAAAGGTAACCCTAGATATTGGGAATCTTCTCCTATCCCTATAAAAGGAGCCCTTGGCTTCTTTCTTAAAGGTTAATGCTTATTTACGCATTTATTATCTGAGTGCACTGATATTATTGAGAGAGAAGAAGTGTGTTTTTCACTTATTAACTTAAGCGTCGGAGGGCCTTAACGGGCTCGAAATCCGGCCTATTCTAGGCGCTGTTTTGGAGGAAGTCGAGGTCGCTGTGATGATTGCGGATTCCTTGGAGGTCGCTGTGTTACGTTTGGAGGTTTTATAGGTCACTGATCTCTATTTTTGAGGTTAGTACCCCCTTTATTTGGTAGTTCAACTTTTTGGACTTATCAAATTGGCGCTGTCTGTGGGAAAGAGAGACATCGAGTCTTTGAGCAAAAGGCGTGAGAAATTGCACAAACAAAACATGAAGGAGAAGAATATAATACCGAGAGTTCTGGATTACGGATCCGGGTCCAACAATAAGAAGAAAAAGAATAGGTTCGTACACCTTGGCGGGAAAGATGTCCCGGGAGATGAGCAGGAGTACCCTCGCACGAGTCCTCTGGTTCGAGATGCGGGCAATACGCCTCCACGTTCTCCTAGAAAGCAAGTTGGGAAGGGGCTGGTGGAAGAAGTGGAGAGGCAGACGCCTGGGGTAGAGCCGCAAAAATCAATCCCCGAGGCAACAGGAGGGGGAAATCCATTGAAGGAAGTACCTGATCAGGGCAAGAAAGGATTCTTGGAGGGACTTATGGACTTCGTACCTGTCGAAAAACAGGAGGAGTTACGTAAGTATTAGGAGTGCGAGCTGAGCAGGGGAAAGGATAAGAGCGAGAAGTTAAATGTTGACAAAGAAGGCGAGCCAACGGTCGTAGAGGAGAAGAAGAAGGATCTTGGCAAGAGGAAGAAAGGAGACATCTCTAGTTCCTCCTCATCCATAGATTCTCGTGTTCACGCGCGGAGGGTAATAAAACTGAGGCGAGATCGTTACAAGGGTAGAGGTCGCAAGCATCATAAGGGCGATATTGAGAGCAATACTCCTACCTCAGACTCGAGCAGTGACTCTGGTGGGAGGTCGCGGAAAAGTGGCAGAGGTCATAAGGGGAGAAGAGAAGAGAGCGAGGTGGGGCCACACACTAAGGCTTTCCGAGAGTTGCAAGAGGCCATGCTGAAGTTGCAGAAGCGGATGGATGGAGAAAGCTTGGAAGGGGAGGAAGAGCATCCCTTTTCAGAAGAACTGATGCACGCAGCGATGCCTCGAAATTATAAGGAGTTAGAATTTCAGTACCGAGGAACKACTGATCCAGTCGCACACTTGCAGCTGTTTGAAAACACGAGGATGACGCATAACTATACGGGGGCTGTGGCGTGTCGAGCCTTTGTATCCACCCTGAGAGGGATTGCACAGAATTGGTTTTACCAACTACCGAATGGAAAAATTACGAGTTACCAGGTGTTGCGAGCTGCCTTCCTGAAGCAGTTCTCCAGCATCAGGCAGAGCGCGAAGACAGCCCAGACGCTCTTCACAATGGTGCAGCGACCTGATGAGACGCTGAAACAGTATATTAATAGGTTTACCAATGCTACCTTGGAGGTCCCTACCGCCACGGGTGAGATGAAAGCTGGGGCTTTGCATCAAGGTTTGAGGAGGGAAGATTTGCGGAGGTCACTGGTAAAGAAAGAAGCTCGCACGTACGATGAAGTTCTCGCAAGATGCCATAAATACGTGCAAGTAGAGGAGGAAGAGGAAGAGCACCGACTGCATTTTGGTAGGGAGGTCGCAAACACGAGGGAAAGAGTGCCTGAGAGAGAACTGAGAAGAGAGCATAGAAGAGGCATGCGCGGACTCTTGGCCTCAAATGCCGGGGTCAGTGCGAGACAAGAGCCGAATTTGAGAGATTGGAGGGAGGAGGATTTCACACCACTAGCTATACCACAAGCTAAGGTGTTTGGTGTCATGTAGCGCTCGGTACCCGATCTAATACAGTGGCCGGAGGATCGCACGCCCGTCCCAACGCATCCAAAAACTGTCTCCTTTTGTCGATTCCATAACAACTACGGGCATTTCATGGAAAAATGTCGACATCTCAAGGAGGAGATAGAGAGACTTATAAGGGCAGGTCATGTAAAGGAGGTAATCTACAAGGAGAAGGAGCCGAGCGAGCAGAGGAGGATGTTGCCTCCACCCCCACTGGGAGGCCCACCTTCTGCGTGGGTCACGAGACAAGGGCGTCAGAGAAAAACCAGGAGTTCGGAGGGCCCCGAGGAAATAAGGGGAGGATAAATATGATTTCAGGGGGCCCAACGGATGGTGATTCCAATAATGCGCGCAAGAAGCACTTAAAATCAGCTCGCAATAGAACATGGGAGGTCGCAAGAGTTAGTAGGCAGCCACAGGTGGTGGGGCCAGTCATATCTTTTGGCCCCAATGAGAGGCGTGGGATACAGGAAGATCATAATGATGCGCTGGTGATTGAAGCAGAGGTAGCGGGCTATGAAGTTAGCAGGATCTTTGTAGATAATGGGAGTTCGGTAAACATTATCTATACAGATTGCCTTGATCAGATGGAAGTGGATAAGAGGGTGCGATCTGTGAATACACCCATCTATGCGTTTAACGGAGCACAGGTGAATACGGAAGGAGAGATAACATTACAAGTAGTGTTGGGCAAGGGTATGAGCCGAGTGGAGAAGGACTTGAAGTTTTTAATCATCCGGGGAAGGTCGGCCTGCAATTTAATATTGGGGCGACCTGCTCTTAATACGTTTCAGGCTGTAACTTCGACCTATTACATGAGCATAAAGTATCCGGTGGGTGACAAAGTAGGGGAGGTCATCACCGAGCAACAGGTCGCAAGGTCTTGTTACCAGATGGCGGTCAGAAGAGGATTGATGGAGAACAAGCGAGAGAGAGAGGGTGACCGGCCGGAGGGGATACTTAGCGCGAAAAAGATAAAGGAACAAGAGACCTCTCTCCAGCCGAATGAAGAGTTAATGGAAATCTCCTTAGAGGAGGACCGGCCAGAGTATGTTACGAGGATAGGTACCCTGCTATCTGACGCATTAAAAGATGAGATGATTAGCTTGCTGAGGGAATTTCGAGATGTATTTGCATTTGGGGAGAAGGAGTTGACTGGGGTTTCACCAGAGGTCGCGCAACATCATTTGAATGCGGACCCAGAGGCTAGACCTATAAAATAAAAAAGGAGGCATTTCGGGCCCGAGCTCGATAAGATTATTGAGGAGGAGGTGCAGAAGCTGTTAAAAGCTGGACATATCAGGGAGATTCAGTTCCCTGAGTACTTGTCCAATGTTGTGATGGTGCCAAAGCTGGAGCAGAAGTGGAGGATGTGCATATATTTTTGAGATTTGAACAAGGCCTGTCCTAAAGACCATTATCCTTTGCCAAGGATTGATAAATTGGTGGACTCTACCTCTGGATGCGAGCTGTTGAGCATGATGGATGCTTCGCAAGGATACCATCAGATACCTCTTGCCAAAGAAGATCAGCCTAAAGTGAGCTTCATCACTTCCACCGGTACATATTGTTTTGTATCCATGCCTTTTGGATTGAAGAATGCGGGGGCGACCTACCAAAGGCTAGTGGATCGTATGTTTAAGGACCTGTTGGGGTCTACCATGGAGGTCTATGTTGATGACATGCTGGTTAAGAGCAGGCGAGCTGAAACGCATGTGGACGACCTGAGGAAGACATTTCTCATATTGCGGCAGTATGGGATGAAGCTCAATCCGAAGAAATGTGCATTCGGTGTGAGATCGGGGAAGTTTTTGGGGTATATGGTAACAAAGCGGGGAATTGAAGTCAATCCGGAGAAGGTGCGAGCTGTTATGGAAATGCCTCATCCCCGCACTGTGCGAGAGGTACAGATATTAACAGGTCGGATGGCGGGTCTTAGCCGATTTATTTCTAGGTCGGCGGAGCGAGGTGTCCCTTTTTTCAGGGCGCTTCGAAAGGGATCTCGGTTTGAGTGAACGAAGGAAGCAGCGGATGGCTTTGAGGAGCTGAAAAAGTATCTAGCAGAAATATCACTGCTGACTAAACCCATGTCGGGAGAAGAGCTGATTTTATATGTATCGGTGGGCGAGGTCACCGTGAGTTCGGTAGTGATAAGAGAGGAGGACGGCATTCAAAAACCCATCTACTATATTAGCAGGATGTTGCGGGGTGCTGAGTTGAAGTACACCGAGCTCGAGAAAGGAGGTTTCGCGCTGGTTACCACGGCGAGAAAGCTGCGACCTTATTTTCTAAGCCACAGAGTGAAGGTGCGTACTAATTTGGCTCTGAAGCAAGTCTTGGGCAATCCAAGTGTGTCTGGGCGTTTGGTGAAGTGGGCAGTGGAGCTCAGCGAGTATGACTTGGTGTATGAGCCCAGGACCACTATCAAAGCACAAGTATTAGCGGACTTTTTGCAAGAAATGACAAAACAGGTCGATGAAGAGATAGAGCTGAAGGC
>BMAC01000704.1:494408-519487 GCA_014905375.1 Phtheirospermum japonicum
AAGAATAGAATCAATAATTTCTAATAAATATGAATATATTCATCTTATAGAATAGAACAATTTATATAGCGATATGTATTTTCGATTTCTTGATCACAATCGAAATTTGAATAGCAATTCGAATCGAATAATATTCGATAGTAAATCTTAAATATTTGAGATATCCTAGATCATATAGGGTTAGGGTCTTTGGCCGAAAAAAAAGGTCAAAAATGAGGAAATGGGGGTTAAGCCATATTTATAGCGACTATCCAAGAATTTCAATGTGCGAATCGAGGGCTTATACTCTCAAACTTTTATGATTTTATCAATTGTTAGAATTTTTTCTCAAAAAAAAATCATGCATTTTCTAGGATATTATTATAAAATTTTCGATCTCATCGAAAACTTATAGCAGCTTGCCAAACAAAAGCTAAGAGAAAAAAAAACAGAGGTATTGACTGGCAATAAGATCTAACGATTGAGAATATAATATATATATATATATTGATTGGATTCAAATGAGAACCTCATCATTATATGTGAACCTAGGGACTAATCCTGGCCTTACATCTAATATTGCACAGTGCAATTATATGTCCAGGTTCATTGTGCTTTTTACACAGTACTGTAGTGCTAAAATCAGTCCAGTTTTTTTTAATTTATATTATATATATATATTTTTTACGTTTTAAAATATGCAATATGTATCTTAAATTGTAGATCTTGAGATGTGATTAATTTGATATATATTTCATTCAAAACGAATAAAATTTGAAAAAGTTATGGTTTGGTGAATATTTGAGTTTCATTTCAAATTTTTGAATTTGCAGTTTATAGACTAAATTTGCGATACTTTTTTGTATACAATCGTAGTGTTTTTTTTTCTTAATCTATTGTGCTTTCTAAAGAACAATGTAGTGCTCTTTGTAAACGTTGATATATGTCCAAATACCATTTTTAATTAATTAATGCATTTTTTTACATTATTACCATGCTGACATGTCATGATCTCAACCATCAAGATTATCCAATCAGTAACTAGGTTCATGGTCATATAATGACGGGTTCTCATTTGAACCCAACCCTATATATATATATATATATATATATATATTATATATATATTATATATATATACTATATATATATATATATATATATATATATACTAGTTTAACACCCGTGTATTACACGGGATTTTAAAAACTAAATATAAAAATATTTATGAAAATTATGAAGTTTTAAATTTAAAATAAAGATTTGAAAGGATGTATATCTCAACCTGTGCCCTGTACAATTTATTAATTATTAGGATTATTGATTAATATATATTATATATATAGTTTAACACCCGTGTATTACACGGGATTTATAAAAACTAAATATAAAAAATATTTATAAAAATTATTAAATTTTAAATTTAAAATAAGAAATTGAAAGGATGTATATCTCAACCCGTGCCCTGTTCAATTTATTAATTATTATAATTATTGATTAATATTATATTTCAATGTTCAGATTAAATTCATTAATAATTATATTTGCGTACTTATAAAAATTTAAAAGATGTCACATTTTCAAACTTTCTCTAATCTATATTAATTAATTATTATTAACTCATTTTATATTTTTATGTTTAAATTAATTTTATTAGTAATTATAGTTACATACTTGGAAAAATTCAAAAGGTGTCATACTCTCAAACCTTCTCGCATTGTGACATTGTCTAATAAATATTAACTAATTATTATATAATTTTATTTTCTTATATTTAGATTGAGTTCATTACTAATATTTAGTTACATACTCTAATTATTGCAAATATATCATAATTTATTTATACAGAATATTTAGAATTTTAAAATTAAATTATTTCAACTTTTATTTTAAATATAATTTATTAATTATTTTCATATATAGTTTTTTTTAAAATTATTTCATATGTAATTTATCTTTTAATTAAAATAATTAATCTAGATTTTTTTCTACTAATTATATATGACTTATTTATAAAAGAAAATTATTGAATTAGACAGAATATAATTAAAGAAGACAATTAAGTTAGGTTAAATATAATAAAAAAAATTATTAAATTAGTCAAGATATAGTAAAAAAATATATATATTAAACTATGTATATATTAGGCCCGGATGACACATAAGAAACCGAGATTTTTGCATATATTAGGAGGATTTTGCATTAATATATACTTGTTTAACACCCGTGTATTACACGGAACTTATCAAAACATAAATATAAAAAATATTTGTGATAATTATTGAATTTTATATCTAAAATAAAAAAATTAAAATAATTATTCCCAACCCGTACCTTGTACATGTCTAATTTATTTATTAATTATTATAAATATTAAATAATTTTAGATTTTATGTTTAAATTAAATTCATTAAATCTTAGTTACATACTTAAAAAAAATTAGTTACATGCTTTATTTAATAACATGAGTAGAAGTGAATTGAAAAATGTATAATTCAACTATGACACTTTGAGGTATTCATTGCTCCTAAGTTATATATAATTAACTCGTGTTATTAACATTGACTAATGGTTACTGAAAAGTGGAAGAAATGATCAAAGGATATTTTGGCAAACTACTTCCGAAGACTAATAATCATTTTAAAGGCATCTGAAACTATGTGAAGACAAGAGGATAAAGCATGGGATTAAAGGGGAAAGTTGAGAACCCATTTTTTGTGGCCTCGAGTAGAAAAGAATAAGCAAATATTCTTGACTTTGAGAATATGGCCCATCAGCTTTAGCTTGAGTTAAGATTCTCAAATGCCATTCCTTGGAATCTCACTTTTTCACCACGGCCACCTTCAATATTTTTTTATTTTTTTTTATAAAATTTTATTGTGCATGGCCTACAAAAAATATATTTTCGAGCAGATAAATCTCGAATTTTCGTAGTAGTTTGCAAATTACTCACACATAAGTCGCAGTAATAAGAAAACCGCTACAAGTTCAATATAGTGGTGCAAAGGAGTATTTGGGGCCAGGGGCATTTTAATTCTAATGACATATATTCTTGCATGGAATAGGATTCCATGGTCATTTCAATCTTTCTGAATTTTCTTTTTCAGCCAATAGGATTGCGTGTGGTCAACAAGCCAGCGAATCAGCAAGCTACATGAGTTCAAGCAAATGATTGAAATTGATTCATTATTGTTGTAAGGTTCTTTTTACGGGTAACTAAGCAATCAAAGAGAAGGGTCCAAGGAAAAAAAAAAGGTGGGAAAGTTCCAAGTACAATAGAATAGAAAAAAAAAAACATGTTCTCTTTATCTACTAAAGTGGAAAAAAAATATTATGCATGCATTGATATACACACACATACATAGAAGTTAAAACAACGTTAGAATGCAATTGTAAGCCAGGCAGTGTAAGAATCAAACATAGAAACAACAATTTTGTGACTTTATTGTACCATCAAGGAAAGAACTCTAACTACTTTCGGAATAAAAGGACTAAAGGTAAGAAAGGGTGTAGTGATGGAATTCTTGATATTGCATTAATACTTTAAAAGATGATACTTTTGAAATAAATACATCATTATTATTTGTGCCATGTCCATACTCGTGTCCATTTTTATCTTCTGTTTCACCGAGGTTAGTAAAACCTTTAAGTTTGGGGTATTTTATAAACACGGAATTTACGTGCATATTGAGACTTATTTGATTAGGTTTCAACTACTCATTATACGTTCTTAAGGTATTTTTACCTTAATTCCTATTATATGGATGTTATTATGTGTTTGGTATTTTTATATTTTTTTTATATGATTTTGGAGCTATCTTGGACAAATTGGGCTTGAAGAAGCACAAATGGACTGAAATTAATGAAGAGAAAAGTTCGTTTAGTGAAGATTGGAGCAAACCCACGAGGTCAACGTGTCAACGGGGCCCAAGAACTTAGTTATGACCCCCTTCATAGTCGCGCCTAAGATCGTTAATGAGTACCATTTCAAAGTGAGCATTCACGAACTCATTCACGGTTGCGGACCTGGTTACAAATGGTTTAGCAACCATTAATTATACGTTTTAAATGATGACATTTAACTTGGACTTTTAAAACGCGGATCTCAAGCAAGCCCAGATATATCAAAGTTGGAAGAGAAATATGAATAAGGGAAAGATCAAAGGATTCACAATTATCCCTACGGTTTATCTTTCTTAATTTTTCTTACGAACAACGTGTGTTCGATGAATTGTGTGATTATCTTTTAATTATGTTTAACTAGTTCATTTGTATTCTAAGGTTTGGTAAACAATGAACGGGTATTGTTTTGAATATTTTTTTCAACCAATTATGATTCTTTCAATATTTCTAATTCTTGTTTTAGAAATATCGAAAGAATCATACTTGATTGAAAGAAATATTCAAAAAATTAATCGCTCATTGTTTACCAAACCCTAGAATACAAATTAACAAGCTAGACATAATCAAAAGACAATCTAGAATATTCATCGAAAATGTGTTCATAAGAAAAATTAAGAAAGATAAAACGTAGGGTTGATATTGAATCCTTTGATCTTTCCATTATTCGTATTTCTCTTCCAACCTTCTACTTAACTTCTCTATCTCACACTTTGGAAGTGTATTTTGGCTTAAAGTATGAAAATCTTGGGCATCTGGACTGGTCTGAGACCCAATTTGTATAATTTGAAGTTAAATATTAGCGTTTAAAGAGTATAAGTAATGGTTTCTAAAGCATTTGTAACCCAATTTGCAACTGTGAACGCTGTCACAAATGATTTCCATGAAATGGTACTCAGTAATGATCTTAGTCGCTTCTACGAAGGGGGTCACAACTGAGTTGGTTGGCCTCGTTAACTCGTTGACCTTCTAGGTTTGCTCCAATCTTGGCTTAATTGTCTCTTCTCTTCATATTTTTAGTCCATTTTTGCTTCTTCAAGCCCAATTTGTCCAAGTTAACTCCAAGAATCCTATAAAAACAACATAAAAAACACCACACACATAATAACATCTAAATAATAGGAATTAAGGTAAAAATACCTTAAGAACGTATAAAGAGTAGTTGAAACCCTAATTAAATAAGTCTCAATATGCACGTAAAATCTGTGTTTATCAAATACCCCCAAATTTAAAGGTTTGTTTAACCTCGGTGAAATAAAAGATAAGAAATAAACACGAGTATGGACATGGCACAAGTGATAATGATGTATTTGCTTCAGAAGTATAATTTTTCAAATTGTAAATGCAATATCAAGAAATACATTGCTACAACCTTTTTTACCTTTTATTCTCATGTTCAGATCAATGATCTTCACATGGGAAAGTGTCTCGCTCATTCACACAAGTGTATAATATATGACGTGTATATGCTCAATTCATATCAATGCATGAGCTCTAACATAAGCTTGTAAATCGAGTATCTCCACATACTCTATGTGTATGAAAGACATGAATTATTGTAGGTCTTTGTTTAAGGTAGTGATGTAGGCTATATGGTAAGGTACAAAATATTTGGTTAAGTGACTATATTACGAATAAATGTAGAAGAATACCACAAATATCTTAACATCTAAAACTTGAAACTTTTTATGATTCAACTTAACCCTAGAACCCAAAATTCTTGTGAGATCACTTAAATCCAGATCTAAGAATAATGACCCACTTCGACCCATCATAAGACTGTCTCCAACAGCCTCCCTGTCATAACTCCTTAGTTATCTTAGGGAGACAAAACAGTGTAAATTGCTCCAACAGACTCCCTAAACATCCTCCCTAAAATAGGGAGCTCTCTATTTCTTCACTTCAACTCCCTACAAGTAGAGAGAAATTTTGACTCCCTACAATTTTTATTTTTTCTCTTATCAAATTGGCTCCCTAAAATATATGATAAAGAGTTTATTAATAGGGAGTCTATTGTAATAAAACCAGAATAGGGAGTCCCCAAAATAGAGAGCTGATATAAGTTTGGAGTCTGATAAAGTAAAGTGAGATAGGGAGTCTGAAATAATAGAGAGAATTAGTTTAAGAGTGAAATTTAAGGAGTTTGATAGAGAGTCTGTTGGAGTTAGTCTAACCACCCGCCTTGACCCAACATATTATTATCAACGTTTCTTTCTCCTCAAAAACCCACACAAAACAACTCTTTTCTCCAAATGCGCAGCTCCATCTACTGATTTAGTGGCAGTTAATAACTAAAATTCATGCTTTTTTGGCATCTAATTTCTACTCAGACATTCATTCAGACATGATTCAAGATTTTGTTGTGAATTATTTTGGCATCCGTTCCTAAATCTATCCCACTTTTATCGTCTCGTTTTAGCACATCAACACGATATTGATCCGCTATTTTTTGGTTTCTACATCTGTATTCGACGTTGTTTCTATAACCCACCTACATGTTTTCCAAGAGTACGATCCCCAAATTCCGTTTTCTATTATTTTTCATTTATTTTTTGACTCTTGTTTCCAGATTCTTGATTTGTTTATTGAACATGATATTTTGTACTATTTTCATTCAGACTTGTATTCAAGGTTTGGATCTGCTGCATTTAGTTTTGCCTTTTATATTTATGTTTCTTGTTAAGATTAATATTATATCAACATTATTTTATTTATCCGAATAAATCTATTTACAAAAAATAGATTGAGTTGGATTTTTTTTAGTGGTAAGTGGGTGTTATTGTGGGATAAGTCTTGTAGCTGTTTGCTAGATTTTGTATAATTACTTTGAAATACCGTGTTCTTTATATGTATGAATTAGTTTATTATTGTATATTTTCTTGAATGAGATTATTCATATTATATTTCCCATCTTATTTTGACTTAAGATTTTTTCTAAGGTGACTATTGTACCAATTTTCTTGATGCGTATATTCTTGTGAATGTATCATAATTTCTAGTTTGATTATCATTGTTGATGTAATGCATTTAGAACTCAAATTTATAGCTTATGCTTCACTCTTTTTGTGGCAAACAATGAAGATTCAAGCTTTTTGATGTTTAATTTCTACTAAGACATTCTTTCATACATAGGCAAAAAATTTGGCAATAATTCGTTAGGTATTTGTTCCTAAGTCCATTCCACGTTCGTCGTCTCATTTTAGCACCACAACAACACAATATTGATTCGCTAATTATTTGGTTTCTACAATTCTATTACACTGAATGTACATCAATGTTGTTTCTTTAACCCACTCCAAGAGTAAGACCACCAAATTTTAGTTTCTATCATTTAATAAAAAAAATTAAATCAGTTTTTGTTTCCAATTTCATGATTTATTTATTAAGTGCACATTTTTGTACATTTTTCTTTTAATTTTGTATTCAAGGTTTGGATTAGGTGCGTTTAGTTGTACTTTTTGTATTTAAGTTTCTTGTTAAGAGTAATATTATGCAAATGAATCTAATCTTAATGTATATAATCAATTGGATTTTGGTGAGTAATGTGTAATTGTGGGATAAGTCGTTTATTCTGCTACATTATGTATAATTGCTTTGAAATATTGTGTTCTTAACATGTATGATTTAGTTGAATATTGTATACTTTATTGAATGATTTTGTTCATATTATTTTGACTTAGTATTTTATCTGAGGTGACCATTGTACCAATCTTCTTGAGCGTTTATCATATTTTCTTAGTTTTATTATCACTACTGACGTAAATGTATTTGGAACTCAAGTTTATGGCTTATACTTCACTCTTTTTCAGATGACAAGAGATTGATCAAAAGGTGGTTTACCGATTCCTTAGTCCAAGGTGACATGAAACTAGATTCTCTCAAGATATTAATCCTCTCTTCGAAGAGGATTAACATAAACATTCAAAAGAGATAGTGAAGTGATTGAGATAAATCAGTTACAAGCAAAATACTTAGCTCGAAGGCACCAAAAGACCATTTAATGTAGTTATAGTTTTTTTTAATATCTAAATAGTTGTAATACTTTTGATCAAACATTTGATACTTTTTGGCAATTATGTGATACTTTTTGTATGAAATATATTTAAGTTTATTGTTCCTAGAAGGTTTTTTTTATACATCTAGTGGACTTTGGGATATTTTAAGGTGCATTTGTGACACTTTTATTTAAAGACTCAATATTTTATTTTTTTATGACCAGAAATCAATATAAAATTTTGTGATACATTTCTATAATACTATAAGTTGGTATTGTGATACTTTAATGAGATAGTGATACTTATGATATTGCAAGATGATGTTGTGATACTTTCTAGAAATTATGATGATGTTACAAATTTATTATAAGTAGAAGTTAAAATAATTATTTGTGATACTTTTATTGATGTTTGTAATACTTTAGGTTGATATTGTGATAATTAATATTTAAACTTAAATAGTACTAATGATAAATTATTATCAATAGGTTGTTATTACATCCTAAAAGTCCCAAAAGCCAGAATAGACCATACACCAACCTCAAGTTTCAGAAAAATCCTAAACTTAAAATTCAAAGGGCACAAATTAAACACATCACTTCATCCTCATATCATGTAACGGATAGTACTTTTTGCTAAAACGTTGATTGTCCTTGTCTTAGAGGGAGTAGGGGTGGGTCCTTCTTTCATTGCCCTTTTTGCCCGGCAAATTATCTAAAGTTCGACTTTTCATCTCATTAATAGTAATATTATTTTGATTGCCTTCTTCGTTGCCTCGATAATGTTTCTTCCTAACGTGATCAACCTTGGACTGGCCATTGATTGAAATTGTGCCTTCCACAAATGGACCGAGGCGCATGGCATCTTCATAATACTCGATACTCAGTAGCTTCAGTTCTTAAGTCGTGAGATCAAAGAGCAACAATTGGTGATTTGTCCCTTCAAGGAAGCACTGATCTCTGCCCCAAAGCCCCAGCGGCTTCTTAACATCATCAAGCTCAAACTCTCTACTTTAATCCATGACTCGTTTTTCCAAACCCATAGGTTGAACCGCTTTCTATCCCCCAAGGTAACCAATTAAGCCGAGTGACCCATCAAAGTCAATGAATAAATAGATGTTATGTCCCCAAGGTTTAGGGACGAGTAAAGGCAAGCGTGAGAACATTTCATTAGCAAAGTCGAAGGAGAGGACACAATCGCGGGCGTACCAATAGCAGGATCCATTTACAGAGGTCGAACAAAAGGACCATGGGTACGTCTGGGGGTCGGTAATTGGACTCCACGAATCGGTTTTGAGGGAGTAAAGCTCCAAGTGATCGTAGTTGTTTTGTAATAGCTGTCGTCGTAATAGAACCAGTTCTGCACAAACCTTACAAACTTATAATCCTCAGACATAGCATCAAACCCAAACCCACTGGCACTGAATGTCCTCAAATCAGCTTCTTCCAGGTGCTCAATAGAAGACGGTGGAAGGGATTTCAACTCATCGTTCAATGGGTTCCATAAAACGGCCTTTCCCCACCCATAACCGTCTTTTAAACATAAAATCCCGATACGAGACCCTACGATTTCAGAGGGATACGAAAGCTTCTCAAGCTTATGGTTTTGTAAGTAATAGGTTTTCTTCGGTGAGAAATGGTGGCCATTGTTATTAGTAGAAAGCATCGAGAAATAATGCACATTACGATCTTCTATTGTGATTGCGTTCCCATCCACACGTCGTCTCAACAGAAGCTTCTTGTCCCTATCACATTCATGTGCTGCAGCTCTACGAGGTTGTGTCGATGTTTGGGGATGTATTGGAAACCATAAGAGGAGAAGTTGTTAGAAATCTTGTTATTATACCTTATCTTGGGGGAGATAGATTCAGTCACCTTGAAGAAGATACCTTTATTTTCCGCCCGCATCAGAATGAACGTTGGGCCGACTGCTTATTTATTCTTTCTTCTCGTGCGAGAGATCGTCAGACTGAGAGAGACAAACGATGATGATGTAAGAATTGGCCGTCGGATATAGGGTGGCGAGCGCCGAGTGCAACTGGCGAATTGCAATTATTAGACTATCTCCAACAGCCTCTCTATAATGGCTCATTGACTACTTTAGGGAGGTAAATGCATTAATATAGCTCCAACAGGCTCCCTACGAGGACTCCTTAAAATAGGGAGCTCCCTATTTTATACTTGATCTCTCTAAATGTAGGCAGCAACTTTTGCTCCCTATTATTTTCTTTTCACCTTTATTTAAATTGGCTCTCTATTACTGTAATAACATATTATGATAAAATGTGTATATATAGGGAGTCTGTTGGAGTAAAATTGGAATAGGGAGTCCTTAAATTAGAGAGTTTTCATAAGTAGGGAGTCTGATAAAGTAAAATGAGATAGGGAGTTTGAAAAAATAGAGAAACTTACTGTAGGGAGTGGGATTTGTGGAGTTTGATAGGGATTTTGTTGAAGTTAGTCTTAGGGCAATTTGAAATTGGGAAAAGGAGAAATAGGTTGATATTGTGATATTTGTCGAAAGAATGTTTAAAATTGAAATATTATTAAAAAAATAAATTTGATCACACGCCGAACACAAAAAATACAACATTAAAATCACTACTATCATTCATTTAAACATAAATTGTGATAAATTTACTTGACATTTCCAACAAATTTTACACTATATTTCTCCTTTAAAAAACTCTTGTTTAATAAATGAATATTGTTAAAACAATTTGAAGAAATAGATGTGATACTTTAAAAGTGTTTAGTGAGACTTTCACCATATTTTCTGAGACATTAATAACTTAGTGGAAAAAATATACTTTAATTTTATTGCATTGTTTCTTATTTTAGTTAGGTTTACACTTCACATATTGTGGAAACTTAAATTGTTAGTTGATCTCACAAAGTCCTACATAAAACAATGCCCAATTAATTATGATCCAAAAAAGCCACTAATAAATCTTAATTATAAATTATGATATTTTCATACCTTTTGTAATACTTTATTAACTTTTTGTAATATTTCTATAATTTGATATTTGTTCCTACATCTATGTATTTTACACTTAGGTAATCAAAAGTATAACAAAAGATTTATCAAGTATCACAAAACATAATTAAAGTATCACATAATTTTACATGCAATTCATACTACTCTATCTATCACTATGATGTGCAGTGTTTTTAACTGAAGTTGTAAAATAATTAACCGTGAAAATAAAAATATAAAATCAAAAATTGTGATGCTTTATCTATGTTTTACATGTTTCTAATACTTTTACTACGTTTCGTAATATTTGATAAAAACTGTAATACACAGTATTTCTACATAAAAATTATAATACTTTTAACTCAATTTTTGATAATTTTACTTCATATTGTGATTCTCTTACATGAATTAAAATATGTAATTCTGTTAAATAAAGTTGTGATACTTTTAAATAAATTTATGATAATTTTTGGTAATTTTTGATACTCCGAATAAAAGTATAATATATAATATTTATAGAGAATGTTGTAATACTTTTAACTCAAATTATGATACTTTTAACTAAATTTTTGATACTTTTACAGTAACTTGCAATATATTTATATGAAAATATTATATCAATTTATAATTTGGACTTTTTGAAACTTTTAACTAATTTTGTATTACTTTTAAAACTATTTATAATACTATTATTTCAACTAAGTGTTATAATCTCATTCAATGTTGTGTCCAAAATTCATCCAATACCATCAAAAGTCCTATGCAAAAATTATCATCCCAGACAAACAATAACCCAATCAGCTCACCGAAAACAACAAAAAGAGAATGAAAAGATATCATCAACAAATTCATAGACCAATGTTTAAATTAAAAAAATCAATAAAAATATTCAAATGCAACAATCAGTCAAATTAAAATATTTAAAAAAAAAACACGCCATCCTCCTAATTCAATTCACATTTGAAGCATAGTTAAGCTTTCAAAAAATTGATAGAATTGAAAATTAAAAAATAACATTACCATCAAGCCTATTATCACCAATTCTGAACCTAAACAAATTTATACAGTTTTTTAATCAAACTTATAAACCCCGTCATATTATTTAAAAATCTTATGATAGATTTCTCAAAGCAAGAATCTTCTTAGGCATGGGCCCAAAAATCCCATTCTATGAAAAACCGAGCGATTGGAGATCCTTGCCTCGGGTAAAGAACTCGGGATATTTCCCGTCAAATTATTACTCTCGGTGAGAAAAGAATCAATCTCAATGGTTTTTCATTCTAAAGTGCAATTTTGCTAGAGATTTGATTATTATCGATTATTATTTTGAAAATTGCAGTCCATTAGCATGACGAGCTTTGCTCTATCGATGAACTGCAACTTTAATGGTTTTGTTGCTTTATATAGAAACTTGGATGTAGATGATGAGGGCTTATAGGTAAAGGCGAACGATCAGAAAAAGTGGAGAATTTTATTATCTTTGTTTAGAGTATTCGTACGATTACTATGAAAAATCTAATTTGGAGGAGATGGATTTGTGGGTCGGATAGGTGGGCGTGTTGGGTAGGTGTATCAAATTATGTGAATGTTATCACTTCTCATAAAAGGAAAAGCTTTTATACACCCTCTGTGCATACAAGGGTCCTGTAAAACATCAAACTAAAGTTTAAGAATTAATAATTATATTTAAATATAGTTCCATGAATGCTTAGAACATTGATCAATTCTTGATAATCTATTTTTCATTAAAGATGTAAGTTTGGATAAAAAGATTTTGGGAAAGTTATTTTTGGTGACTTTGCCTAAATATTCAAACAATGGGAATTTCATTGTTTTTGAAAATAAGCTTCATATTTTTTCTAAGTTGCAAGTAGGTGAACATGGTATACTCACTTGTACAAATCCGCGTTTAGATAAGTGAGAAATCAATGACCGAAATCAGAAATTTGAGAAGTGAATCTGGAAGTTGATAAGGTACTGGAATTTTCATTTATAGATGACTTTATTAAATGAAGTAAGATGGATATTGGTTACAAGTTGAGTGAGGATGGAAGTCCCACATGCGCGCCACCACCACCACCTGTATGACTTGGCTTGGGCGCGGTCGCATCTTGTGTGCCCGGCCAGACTGGGTTTGGGCCTTAAAGTTTTGTATCAGAAACTGTTCTTACATTTTGTTCCTTTTCTTGAACCTTACCATCCTTTCTTGTTGAGTAAGACAAGTAGATTGACTTGTTTTGGGAATTTTTATTCCTCCAATTTACTTCCTTGTTTAACGGGTATATTTCAACTATAAATACTTCCCCATATGCAGCATTTCGTACACAAGAAAATCATCAGCATACATACATACATCTCATAGTTTCCATGTCTGCCTCTTACATCATATACTTCACATTTAGGGTTTTGCTCAATTGTCTGGCCAGTTATCATTCGCCAGTTTGACTGTATTGACTGACCATTATCATTTTATCTTAGGTGATTCCTTTCCATATATCTGTGAGCACTGCGTACGAGGCAATAAGAATATTAAGGAAAGAGTTCGCTCACCTCGACATTTTTTGTTTCTATTACGTATTTACATTTTTTGTTTGATTGTAATAGATCTTTGTTAGATCAAGTTATCCCCCGCTATTATCCCAGTTTTATTTTTGTATCGTCAACAAGTTTAAGAGTCTTATTTTTCAATTTGTACTAATGTGTAGAACATTTCTTCGGTTAACTCAACTCTGCCTCTTTCGACCAACTTGATTGCACTCACTCTATTGATTTCATCCGTGCTTGTGTGGACAAATTTGTATATGCCCTCGTCTGGATCTAATAATATTTTTTCTAGACCTTTCACTGGTATTCTGAGTTCCTCTATCTTCCAATCTGGGTCTGGTATGACGTATGGATCTAGATCATTCACTGGTATGCCAAATACTTCAGCGCCCCCTACTTTCCCATCTAGATATGGATCTCCTTTTGGTGTTATGATATCTACTTCTATTGCTGCCCATGTTGAACGTCCTGAAAAATTCAATGGAAGTAATTTCAAAACCTGACAGCAAATGATGTCCTCTTACTTAAGTAACTTGAACCTGTCTCGGTACAGGCCAGAAATTAGAACACATTGATTCCGCTCGAACATTTGGAACATTTCATTTTTGAGCAGAAGAGCCATTTTCAATGTAGTTAAGGTTGCACCTGTTGTGACTGAAGACGATATGAGTTTCGATCGCCGAGTTGCCCTTGATGCGTGGACACAAGGGGATTATCTCTGCAGGCAATATATCCTTAATGGATTTGATAATGCGATGTATGAGGTGTATAGTTCGATCAGAAGTACTGCAAAGGAACTCTAGGTTTTTTTGAAAAACAAGTACAAGATCGATGACACTGGCACTAAAAAGATTATTTTCGGGTGGTTTTAGAGTTTGTCATGGTAGATTATAAAACGGTGATGAGTCAAATCTAGGAGTTACAAAGGTATGCATATCCGTGAAAATTTCTAAGTGGCTACTATCATGGGAAAGTTGCCACAGAGCTGGAGAGATTTTAATAACTATCTAAAGTATAAGCGAAAGTAAATGACTTTAAATAATTTTATTATCAAATTGTGCACCGAAGAAGGTAATCAACAGCCTAGTGCAAAGTATGGAAATGAAGGAGGCAAAAGCTAACTTGGTTGAGGCTGATTCTTGGAAGAAACAAGAGCCCCAAGGCGATGAGAAAGACAAGCCAAACCAGAAGAAGGCCAAGAAGTTTGAAGGCAATCGTCAAAATTGTGGCAAGCCTGGGCATATGAAAAGAGATTTCAGGAAACCACCGAAAGAGAGTCAAAATGTTACTAACGTCGTTACTGAAGGCATGTCTGATTTGGACCTCTATGCGGTAGTGAGGGAATTAAATCTTGCAGATAATCCAAGAGAGTGGTTCGTTGATACTGGATCTACTTGTCATATTTGTTCTGATTAGGATGTGTTTTCTGACTGATTTGCATCTTTTTGTACATATTTTCATTACCGTTTTTGTTTCACGTTGTGTGTTTTTTCGCTTGCTTTTTGTTGCTTTATAAGTCCGGTTGGCCGTTTTTTGTATTTCTAGATTTTCTTAGTTTTTGTACGTTTTATTAGTAATTTTCTTAGTTTTTCACTTTTTCATTTTTCTTGGCCGTAGGACGTCCAAGCGAGGCCCATGCTCGTTTGGGTTCGTTGATACTCGACTCGGGAATGGACGGACAAAGCAAGGAAGCACAACGAACGAGGTTCGATAAACCGGCAGACATGAAAAGAATGAGAAATCGAGCCGGGCGCTGGAATCCAATCGACCGACTGGATGTTCAGTCGATCGACTGCATATATGGTCGATCGACCGAACCCCCAAAATCGACTGAATTCAAACGACTTTTTGCATTTTGGACATTGCATTCGATCGACTGCCGACTTGGCCGATCGACTGCTGTCAATCGACTGGGTCCTCCTAAGATCGACCGAATTCCAGGGCTTCAGGCCGTTTTGACATCGCAGTCGATCGACTACCGACATGATCGATCGACTGAAAAGCAGCAATTTTGAAGAAATAAGTAATCAGACGTCATTTCAATCATACCAACTCGTCCTGTGGCTTTCTTCTCCAAGAAAGCTTCTCCAAACCAGAGAAAAACAATTAGCTTCATACTTTTGCTTATTTTAATTTCTATAATTCCTAGTAATTAGTTATAGATTAATCAAGCTTAGATCTTAGTTGTTTAATGTTCAAGCTTTGTTTTAAGTTCCCTTTTTGAAGAATCATTCAGCTTTCAAGCTTTTGTGTAATCAAGTACATTTGGTAAACTCTTTCCTTTAATATAGTTTCATTTCCATGTTATTTTATCTTGATCTTGTATTTAAGTTTGATTCTTGCTTTGTGGTTGTTTTGATCATTTAAAATCTCTATCTTCATTTTCTAGCTTTCTAGCTTTTGAACTTATGCTTTTAAGTTGATAAGTTGTTTAGATCAATCTTTAAGTTTGTAAAATCTTCTTTTGCTTTAAAAACCTTTAATTAAATGCTAAGTTAATTTTGTTGACTTATTCAAATAAGTTTGACTTTAATTTTCCCTCCATTTCCTTTAAATTCAAATTGTTAAGTCTTACTAAGTTAATTAGTTTAGATTGATCGTTTTTAATATAAGCTTTAATTTCCTTTAAATGTTTTAATATTTTTAAATCTTATATTTCAATTTAAATCTTAGTTACAAATTCAAAAACCGAACAATGACTACCGCTTTCTTAGGTTAAATTAGTTTAATCAAAACCGACGATAAGAAYAACTGAGAAACCGAAAGCCGATCAYATCCATCCTCGAGAGACACGACTCGRGACAACTTRCCGCATCTACAATCGACTCCGTACTATTGCGGAGACGATTCTTAGAGCGCTAAGAAATCCTCGATCAAATTTTRGCGCCGTTGSCRGGGATGGATTAAAGCCAATGGCGTTCTTATTTGTTCCGATTGTCATTGTAAATAATTAGTTAGTAAATTGTTTTACATTCGATATGCGTGATCTTTTGTTATTGTTGTGTATGCAAGGTAGACGATCGCTCAGACAGGAGTTGACTCCATTCTTTCCGAACCCCGAAAGGTTGCGACGAGACGCACGAGCCGCTTCAAGGCAAGACACGCCCAACGTCCCGTTGCCTCCTTTATTATCTTCATCAATAGAAGAGCAAAACATGACCACTCCGTTTGAAAACCCGATGCCCCCTACCCCTGCCCACGACAACCAAGGGGTTCCGCCTCCACCGGTGTCGACCGGCCCCGCGCCGTCACCTCAAGCGGCGACTCATCAAGACCCACATCCGGTTTTCGCGACGACATTCGACCAAGGGGGAAATGGTTTTACGAACCAAGACCCCCAAAGTTCGAACACTCAGTTTCACGGGACACCCTACCAAGGCCCGATAATCGAAGGGCCACCGTTCCCATATCAACCGCCGTTCCAAGTCCCGAGACAATTTCATCAAGGTCCACATTACGCCCCTCACATGCACGAGCCTCGATTTCCACATCCGACCGGGCCCGTGCTTCAATTCCGAAATACGATACCTCAAGACTATCCACGAGCACCCGCCGTCAACGAAAATCCTTATGCCGCTCGCAATATCGGAGGACACCCTTTCGCCACTCCCGACGGGGGCCCTACCAACAGTATAAAAGAAGTGTYGAGGCCGTACATGGGCGATTTCTCCTCTTGTATTCAATTGAGCCCCGAGGCTCTCGAATACGACTTGCGGCCGATACACTTGAATCGACTACCTACATTCCACGGCTTACCGAACTAAGATGCCCTGCAATTCCTACGAGTCTTTTCATATACGGTGTCGAGCTTTCCGTGCTAAGGAATTCACATCGACCAAATCAAAATGAGGTGTTTCCCGTACACGATGAAAGACAAAGCCGTGGATTGGCTCATGACATTGCCGTCCGACTCCCTTACCAATTGGGATATGGTCACCGAACGATTCATGKAAGAATACTATTCTCAAGAGAAGACGGCCGACTTTAGAGCTAAGATTGCCTCGTTCCGATAAGCGAGCGACGAAACTTTCTACGAGGCATGGGAGCGATTCAAGGGGTACCTTACTAAGTGCCCACACCATCGGTTTACCGGCGACTTCTTAAATCAGTTTTTCTATAATGGATTGGCATTAGCATCGAAGCGCATGGTGAAAAATGCCGCCGGGGGGAATTTAGACAGCCGATCAATGAGGGAATTATACGACATCTTTGTAAACATGGACGCCGATGATCAACGCATGAATATCTTGGAACGGAAGGAGCACGTAAAAGAGGTCTCGACAAGTGCCGAACCCGAGTGGGCCCGTAAGATCGCCGAGCTAGAAAGCCAAATAGCCTCCCTCATTCAACCGCAACCATTCCTGAATTCGATAGAGATTTTCCCCTCGTGTGGCATTTCGGGTCATGGAGCAAGTGCGTGCCCGAAAGCTTATGAGCAACCGAGCGGATTCGACGAGCAAGCTCTTGCGGTTCAAGGTTATCAAGCCTATCGACACGGAGCTCCATATCTACGAAGGGATTATCCTAACTTTAGATACGGGGACACGTCCAAAGCTCTAATGCCGCCCGGGTTTCAAACACACCAACATCGTTCTCAAGCCCCAATGGAACAACAAGCTCAACCACCGCGCCCTCAAATCCCATATGCCGCTCGACCACCTTTTCCGCCTTCCTCCTTTCATGCCGATTGTTCTATGATTGACCCAATAGAGGAACCAGTGGAGGAAGCCGCTCAGGAGATTGTGAACGAGGATGTCGAGGAAAAGAAGTGGCGAGCGATTCGATCAGAGGGGGCTCTTGATATATTTGAGTTATCAAGCGTAGAATCACCCCTTTGGGAAAAACCGGAGCTCAAGACCCTCCCGAGCCACCTCAAATACATTTACTTGGAAAGCGAAGAGGCCAAACCCGTGATCATCTACGCCGAGCTTTCTCCGAGAGACGAGGCATGACTGGTGGACGTTTTGAAGAAGAAAAAAAAGGCAATAGGGTGGAGCCTAGCCGATATCAAGGGCATAAGCTCCTCCACTTGTATGCATTGGATCATCCTTCAAGAAGGAGCGAAACCATCGAGGCAGAGCCAGCGACGACTAAACCCGAACCTAATGGAGGTTGTGAAGGACGAGATATTGAAACTCGTGGCCGAAGGGTTGATATTCTCGGTCGGGGAGAGTGAATGGGTAAGACCAGTCCACATGGTGCCGAAGAAGAGCGGGATAACCATAATCGAGAATGAAAGGGGCGAACGTGTAACGACCCGTGCAACCACCGGTTGGCGAATGTGTATAGACTTTCGAAAGCTCAATGCCGCCACCAAGAAGGACCACTTTCCACTTCCGTTTATTGCCCAAATGTTGGACAAGCTCGCGGGGCATCATTCATATTATTTTCTCGATGGATTGTCCGGATACTATCAAATCGCTATCGCGCCGGAGGACCAATCCAAGACGACGTTCACGTGCCCCTTCGGCACCTATGCCTTCCGACGTATGCCTTTCGGTTTGTGTAACGCGCCCGCTACTTTCCAACGTTGTATAATCTCGATTTTCTCCGACATGCTCGACAAGTACATGGAGGTTTTCATGGATGATTTTTCGGTTTACGGCTCCACGTTCGATGAATGTCTCGATCATTTGTCAAAAGTCTTGGAGAGGTGCGTGGAGAATCACCTCACCTTGAGTTGGGAGAAAAGTCACTTCATGGTGAGAAGTGGGATCGTTTTGGGCCACGTAGTGTCAGCCAAGGGAATTGAATTTGACAAGGTGAAGGTCGATGTGATTAAAAATCTCCCGCCCCCAATCAACGTGAAGGGAGTTCGAAGTTCTCTTGGTCACGCGGGGTTTTATAGACGGTTCATCAGGGATTTCTCAAAACTTAGCCGTCCTTTGTGCCATTTGCTGAGTGCCGATGCCCCGTTCGTTTTTGATGATGCTTGTCGATTGGCTTTCGATTCGTTAAAGGAAAACTTGACCTCGGCTCCCGTGGTGGTGGCCCCGRATTGGTCCCTCCCGTTTGAAATAATGTGCGAYGCATCAAAYGGAGCGGTGGGGGCCGTCTTGGGGCAAAGAGTGGACAAGCTTCTTCGGGTAGTCTATTATGCGAGTCTAATGCTCAATGAYGCCYAAAMGAATTACACGACTACCRAGAAAGAGCTCCTTGCCGTCATTTTTTCSCTTGAARAGTTTCRAGCCTRCATCATTGGTTCGAAGGTTGTTGTGCATAGTGACCATGCGGCGTTACRATATCTTTTCAACAAGGCTCAAGCGAAGCCTAGGCTCATCYGATGGATACTCTTGCTTYAAGAGTTCKATGTGGAGATCAAGGACCGAAAGGGGTGCGARAACRTTGTAKCCGATCATCTCTCTCGCCTCGAGGCCCYAAYCGGAGAAAAGGAGCTAATTGGAGAGAATCTTGCGCATGAGAACTTATTTGTCGTTTCTACCGCACCATGGTRTGCCGACATCGCCAACTACCTTGCTAGTGAAGTACTCCRCCCGGAYMTATCTCATCATGAGAAGAGAAGGTTTCTCTCCAAGTGCCGAGAGTATTATTGGGATGACCCTCACATGTACAAGATCGGAAAAGATGGTGTGTTGAGACGATGTGTTCTGGAMGAGGAAAAAGGGGAGATTTTGACGAAGTGCCACGATCACCTAGCCGGAGGACATTTCAGCGGGCAAAAGAACGCTCACAAGGTTCTCCAATTGGGATTCTATTGGCCGAGCCTCTTCAAGGATGCCCACGACCATTGCCAAAGGTGCGATCGATGCCAAAGGACCGGAAGTATCGGGAAAAGGAACGAAATGCCGATGACATATAATTTGGCCATAGAGATATTCGACGTGTGGGGGATCGATTTCATGGGCCCCTTTCCGAAGTCTCATGAGTTCAAATATATTTTTGTTGGGGTTGATTATATTTCGAAGTGGATTGAGGCAATTCCGACAAGGAGGAATGACGGCGACACCGTGGTGAAGTTTGTGCGCAGCAACATTTTTAGTCGATTCGGAGTCCCGAGGGTGATTATTAGTGACGGCGGCAAGCATTTCAATAACAAGCTACTCGAAAGGGTGCTGAAGAATTATGGAGTCGTTCATAAGGTATCCATGCCATACCACCCACAAACGGCCGGTCAGGTTGAAACGAGCAACCGTCAAATCAAGAACATTCTCAAAAAGACCGTACAAGTGAACAGAAAAAATTGGTTATCAAAGCTCGTGGATGCCTTATGGGCTATCCGCACGGCCCATTCATTTGCATCTTTTTGTACATATTTTCATTACCGTTTTTGTTTCACATTGCGTGTTTTTCGCTTGATTTTTGTTGCTTTAGGAGTCGGGTTGGCCATTTTTCGTATTTCTAGATTTTCTTAGTTTTTGTATGTTTTATTAGTAATTTTCGTAGTTTTTCACTTTTCCATTTTTCTTGGCCGTAGGACGTCCAAGCGGGGCCCACGCTCGTTTGGGATCGTTGATACTCGACTCGRGAATGGACGGASMAAGCAAGGAAGCRYAACGAACGAGGTTCGATAAACCRGCGGACGCGAAAAGAAMGAGAAATCGAGCCGGGCGCTGGAATCCAGTCGGCCGACTRGATGTTCAGTYGATCGACCGACTTTRTAGCCGATCGACTGAACTGGMAAAATYGACTGGATTCCAGGRAATTTTGRCATTTTGGACGATGCAGTCGATCGACTGCCGACATGGACGATCGAYTGCCAGTCGATCGACTGCTTTTTCAGTCGATCGACTGAAAAGCAGATTTTGAGATTGAATAAGTGACCAGACGTCATTTCAAAACACAACTTGTCCTGATAGCTTTCTTCCCCAAGGAAGCTGCCCAAACCAGCTTTTTCTCCAGTTTTTCATATTTTGCTCATTTTAATTCCTWAAAATTCTAGTAATTAGTTATAAATTAGTTAAGTTTAGATCTTAGCTAGTTAATGTTCAAGCTTCGTTTCGAGCTATCTTTTGTGAAGAATCATCCAGCTTTCAAGCTTCCTCCTTCAAGCTTTTGTAATAACTTACATTTGGTAATATCCTTCTATAATCTAGTCTTGTTTTCATGTTATTCCTTTTTAATATTGAGTTGTATTATGGATCATTAGTTTAGTGTTTCTTTTGATCGTCAAACTTTCAATTTTATTTTATAGCTTTCTAGCTTATGAACTTATGCTTTTAAGTTATTAAGTTGAAATCAATTTTCTAAGTTGTAAAAGTTGTTAAGATCTTCCTTTTACACCTTAATTTAATGCTAAGTATTTATGTTGACTTATTCAAATAAGCTGACTTTAATTTTCCCTCCATTTACTAATTTCAAATAATTAAGTTTTTATAGTTAATTAGTTTAAATTGATCGTTTTTAAAATAAGCTTTAATTTCCTTTAAATGTTTTAATGTTTTTAAATCTTAATTTTCAATTTCAATCTTAGTTATAAAAACCGAAAAATGATTATCGCTTTCTAGGTTAATTAGTTTAATCAAAACCGACGATAAGAACGATAAAGAAAACCGAAAGCCGATCACATCCATCCTCGAGAGACACGACTCGGGACAACTCACCGCACCTACAGTCGACTCCGTACTATTGCGGAGACGATTTCTAGAGCGTCGAGAAATCTTCGATCAAATTTTGGCGCCGTTGCCGGGGATGGATTAAGGCCAATGGCATTCTTAATTATTCTTATTGTCGTCRTAAATAGTAGTTAGTTAATTATTTTACATTCGATACGCGTAATCTTTTTATCGCTTGTTGTGTGTGAAGGGTGGGTCCCACATCCCGTTCTCTCCGCTAGTATCACCAATAATCGAGAAGCGAATGATGGAAACCCTGTTCGAAAGCCCGATTCTGCCCGCCCACACTCTGAACGATCCAAAGACGCCTCCGCCGCTTGATTGATTCAGCCGAGGATGGCAAACTACCGAGCTAGTTTGCCATACGACAACCCTTACATCCAAATTCCCGAATACCCAAATCCATACACAACTCCCAAATATGACGATCCGTATGCTTTGATCGGTACAGAGTGGATTTACTCTTCCGATCATTATGACTCAAACCCCCACAACCAGAGCATAGATCCTTATGCACCGACTCGTGCTCTTTTTGACCCGAGTTCGGACGATCTATATGTTCCCCTCGCCCTTCCATCTTCTTACCCCCATTTTGAATCGTATGCTCCATCGATTTATAATTCCGATTCTTCGAGCTACGATCCTTACAACCTACCCTCGAGCTATGATTCTTTCAATCTATCCGCCTCGAGCTCATATAAATCGAGCGATGACCCTTATACCTCACTCTTTCAAGATTCGTCTACGTCCCCACTCCCGGACGTGGAGTCTCTCTTAGCCGAGCTCGTTGGAAGCCTCGATCGCATGGAGACCCACGCTAAGCAAATGGCCAATGACTTGGGTGAGCTAAACAAACCGTACCCCGACGAGATACCCTTCTTTGATGAGGCGGTGCGCACGGTCGTTGATGATAATTTGAGATTTGACGATCTTTCGGAAGGTGAACGCTATGAGGTAGATATAGAGAACGAGGAGAATAGGTCGAAAAGCAACGCAACCACTCTCGGATATTGCGAAGAGGTTGTAGTGGAAAGTGAGGAGGTGATATCTTCGGGGTCGCCGATGGCACTTGGATTATCGAGCTTACCTGCTATAGGCGAGGAAGATGCAGTTGTGCCGGACTTGAAGGATGAGGAGCTGATCGAGCCTCTTTCACCTCCACCCGAAACTTTGCTACTACTTAAACAAGAAAAGGTGGAAGAGGAGGAGGAAGATGTGCTGGGTCCTACTCTCTCGTGCCCGACTATGACTATTTCTAAAGTCGAGAGAAAGGGGACAACGGTTGGGGAGACGAAGAAGCACGCCGACCCATTTTGGGATGATCACGTGTGGATGGTCGACTACTCACTCTTACGACCACCGAAGCAAGCCCACGTTCTCGATGTCTCGATCTTCCGGCTTGCCCGACGCTCCCGCCTTGGTGATTCTGATCACCCGGTGTGTCTACTCGAGAACACCAAGGCGTGGCATGATCGTCACCTTTTTTTGGATCCTGGATAACATTTTCGTATAATCGTCGAGCGAACGACGTAAACCAAACGCGCTACGTTGGAGGCAACCCACGACTTTCTAACCCTCTTCTTGTTTTTCTTTTGATGTAGTGTATATATTATCTTCAAATAGTGTTAATGGAGTTTTTTTGGGTTTGTGTAGGTTCATCAATGGAGTCTTGGGACAAAAGAGGATCAAAAATGGAGGTTGGCTGCTGAAATGCAGTCGATCGACTGAATACCTAGTCGATCGACTGGTATGTAGTCGATCGACTGCCCAATCGACTGGTGGTTCAACATCAAATGGATTCCAGACAATTCTGAACTTTTGGCATAAGCAGTCGATCGACAGCCGACAGTCGATCGACTGCGGTCGATCGACCGAATGGGGCAGTCGACCGACTGCCCAAGAACCCTAATCTTCAATTTTATTCTCAAAATGCAAAACAAAATAAAAAAAAATGAAAAAAATAAAATAAAAATAAAATAAAAATAAAATAAAATCCAAACAAATTAAAAAATTCAAAAATTAAAAATATTTTTGTTTTTGTACATAGTTCGTTTTTGTGCACGTTTCTCCACCTTGCCTAACCATGTAGATATCTTGTTGCTTACCTCGCTTCCCGGCAAAGAATCTTGCACGACCACGACGACACGAGCCGGAGATAGGGGCGTTTTCTTTACCCTACAACTTTTTACAGCTTTAATTAGCTTAATTACGCAATGAGGACATTGCTAGGTTTTAAGTGTGGGGCGGTTAGAATCGTCCTAGGTTTTTAATTTCGTCGTGTGCTTGCTTGTGTTAGTTTGAGAAACGTGTGTGCTATTGTTGCTTGGACCCTTGACGAAGTGACGTGGTTTCGATGATTTGTTAGGATGTTTAGATTTTTGATCGAATTTAGTGGATTTAGGTGGTTTAACTTGTTGGGATTCCCATTCGGTTTTAGCTTCGTGCTATCCTTGTGCTCGTTTGGAACTAATGCCTCGACTAGCCCTCGTCATTGAACACTCTCTATAGGTTTTTGTTGTAATTTGGAGTCATCAATTGCTCCACGTGCTCGATCGAAAAATTCGAAAGTTACTAGTAGCAACGAATGATCGGAGTCTTTTGATAGCCTCGTATTTTCACATTATTATGCAAGTACCTCACGTCTACGGTACATAAAAAAAAAGAGAGAGAGAGAGAAAAAGAAAAAAAAAGAAAAAGAAAAGAAAAAGAAAAGAAAAAGAAAAGAAAAGAAAAATACGAAAAAAGATGAATAAACAAGGATACGTTATAAATCCTTCAAGTTAATGTATAGCACGTTTTTCCATTTGTTTCGATTTTTAGTATACTTTTGTAAAGAGAGGTGTTGATGATCTTGGCTAGTCGGGAGTCGAATAACGGTTCAAGCATGGATAGACCTTAGCCGGGGCAAGGACGGGAAGACCGACTTGTTGGATTGTTTAAGTCCTTTTAGGTTTCGGGAGTCGATCTAGATTTACTTAGCAAATCACATTGTAGTCCTTTTAGCCAAAGCTAACAAACAACGTAGCGTACGACGTCTCGAATTATTTTTGTGCATTAGCCTAGGGTTGGTCGGGGGTAGTTTTGTAAATATACGTTAGTTTTGCTTGAG
>BMAC01000705.1:0-19096 GCA_014905375.1 Phtheirospermum japonicum
TTCGAAACTTTAATCTCTTCGACCAGAACCAAAGTAGGGATATTTTAGTCTTTTCCAATTGAAAGTGAGTAGAAAAGATGTTTTGTTCACTTGTGCGTAAAAAAGAGTTTTGCATTGGCTAAATGCGTAAAAAAGACACGGCCTCAGTTGAGTTTTACCCGTGTTTAATATTTCTTATTCTTATGACTACAAATTTTATTTTATTTTTTTTGTTGTTTTTTTTCACCATGCAGTGGAATATTCAAAAATTCGATACAAGCTTGTGGCTGGGTGAGCTTCATTATTGCCATGAAATCCTCGAGAAAGACAAATTTAATATCCTGGCTTGGGATCAGGTGGATATTTTTATGACCTGTCAATTTATAATGTGAAGTGTCATCTTTTTGTTCGATTTTATAATTAATTCTTGTTACATGTATGTACGTATGCAGATATACCGTGCAGTCAGACTGAATCCTAACTTTGACAATGAGTGTAGAGTTAAAGAAGCCAATTATGCTAAAAAAGCCATTTACGCCCAGCCCGGGAATGAAGGCCCTTGGATATACCTAAAATTCCTCTACGTAGAAGACCCGAGGAGACTCTTTACAAACCCCGATTTGGAATGTATTATGTGGATGTTTTGTCCGAGGTAGCCAATCGTGTAAAATCCGCTGTGGAGCTCGATCCTCTTTACAACATGTCGAATGCTTTAGTGGATAACAGAGGTTGCATATATGCTTTAAACCTCATTGTGGATCTTGTGACCCTCGGTTATCAGGCCGACAAAAACACGTGACTGGTTGAGGCGGTGGATGTTTTGCTTGAAAATTCTTCTTGCTCTTACTTATGGGTAGATCACCGTAGTATTAAGATGGACTCGGAGTTTTCTCGAAAAGTATGTGCACTCATGCGCTCACTTAATGCCTTTAGGATACGTTACTGTTACTCGTATCGTGGGCATCATTTGTTACGGGACGCTCGTACCAATGAGAAAGAATCGACATGCGGTAGTTAATTTTGCCTATGTTTTTTTTACCAATTTATCTTTTTTTTTTTTTGTTTTTTTCATTTTTAATGTCACGTAATATCTTCTTTTTTTTCCCAAAGGTCGTAGCAGTGGATAGGATATTATCTGTTGAATTATCTCAAGAATCGGTGGTGAGGTTAAATTCCATATTAGATGCCTTCATAACCTCGATTTATCAGCACGAGATTTACAATGACTTCTTCAGTTTGCACTCGGAGGTAAAAAAATAAATCTTTGTTTAAATTATAAATGTACATATGGAGCGAGAATTGGATGTATACAAGTTTTTTGCTTTTTGGCAGTGGAGGGAGCGTCTATATGAGAGACTTTGTCAAAATTATCTGAGAAACGAAAAGGACATGACGTTGTCGAAGATGGTACCTTAGAGGAACTAAAGTGGTAAGAGATGCTTCGATTTGTATTTTTAATGGTTTAGTTATTCACATTTATCTAATTGGTGTGTTTCTTGAATATACTTGTGCAAGGATCTTAGGCGGTTTGTTGTAAAATATATCGGCACCAGTGATGTTGCTTTGGTTAAACTTCAATTTACAACGGATATCATAATCGTGGATGCTTACAACCATCGTGCCTGGTCACACAGACAGGTTTATAAATCGGAATTTCATCTTTTGGTTTTAAATAACGATAAAACCTTCTGAAACTACTATTTTGTTTTCATGCATGCAGTGGCTCTTTCAAACATTTGGTGGAGATTGGGAGGATGAATCTGAACTTGGTTTCTGTGGTGAGATCCTCGCAAAAGACGCTCGTAACAGCTTTGCTTGGGATCAGAGATTCTTTGTGGTAACAAGATGGGTCGGGAAGATTTATGAGGCGAAATCGGATATGCTTGCGGATCGTAAAACTGTGCGTGCCAGAGTTGGAGAGCTTGAAGATCGGCTTAAGAGCTTAACGAGTGTCGAAGTTGATTATGCTATAGAAGTGATTTTGACTGGACCAGAGAATGAGTTTCCCTGGAGCCACATCGCTGGCCGTGACACCGCTTATTTCGGTCATCTTGGTTTTAACCTCAAAGTCAGAAAGGCTATCTAGTGTGTTTTAGAGGGCACGAGGGATTGTGTAGTCGGTCTCGATGCGGGCGATGTTGTAACGGGTTGTGTACAGGATGATATGTATCTCATGAACCCAAGAGGTGTCATGAATGCTATTAATATGCTTTTTGACTTGATTATGAACTTTCGTATTGCGAACGAATGTAGTGAATTGAGGGAAGTGATGGAGGCCCTCTGCCCGGACTCTTGTCTCCATGAAGTCTTCGTGGGCAGCTTTGGAATTGCTCAAAGAACTATTTACACTTTTGGGAAGTTTTCAAGAGCGTTTGCCAGGCCATGGTCTGTTATGGAGGAGTAATGCCGACGAATATCTCAGGCGGTACTCGGTTTTGTTTTTAGTGTGCTTCCTATGTTTGAATACAGACAATTTGCTTATCAATTGCAAATAATTTATTTAGTTAATAATGTTGCAACTTCCTACTTGTTCCATCATCGTATAATAAGGAAAGCGATTGTTTTAAATTTTAAAATAAAATAAAATTAGCAATTTGATAAATATAATTTCACACAAAATAAATATAAAATTCTACACTTCAATATCTCCAAAACCTCTTTATAGGTCACATTAGGTGTTGTACATTTTTGGCTTCGCCACCGGTCCGACGCAATTTTCCTATCATCCTTGCCTTTTGTATAAATGAGAATGTGATGGGGACAAAGAATCGATGATGATAGTATTTCTTAGTGGGGCAAGAAAGAGGGGGCAGGGTATGCCGAATTGCACTCGTTGTATTATCATTTTTCTTAATATACTGCTAGTACAGTACACGTGTGTTTCAAGATTTGGCAAATGACGAATTGCTAACGACATCATCTGATATTATTCATTAACTTATAAATGTGTTATTACATTATTTGTTAGAAATATGTTATGATTGCTAAACCTATAGGGATCGGGACGGAGGAGATGTGGAGAATGAGAGGAATTGCAGTCGAATTGGGGAAAAGGTGGAGCCTTTGACTTTACGGTAAGGAAGATGGATCGGAGCAGATAAGGGAAGGAAATGGAAACGGGCCGGGTTAGTGGATACCGGGAAGCTAGTTGGGTTGCTTGGCGGTTTTTGGTTAAATGAGTTGCTCGGCTATTTTAGAGAAAATGACAGAAATTACTATCTTATATTTTTATTTTCCACTCTTATCGATAGTTAATTATTCTATCATTTTTACAATCTTTTTACCTTTAATACGATGTTGGTTAGAATTAATTCCAATACTAGCACCCCTTGATTAGAAATACGGTTACCTATTTATAGAATATATAAAGTTTAATTTAAGGTAAATTTTTTAATCCTAATAACTCACCCACAATTAGCGCATCTAAATTAATTTTTATGCTCCTATATGTTTGCGTAGTACGAAGATCTGCCTTTACTGAGGGTCAGTTTCATGGTTACAGGTAATGATATCAAACACTCATCTTCTTCTGTTTGAGTTTCTATAAATTTTATGTTCTTATAATTATATTGTTCTTCATTTATTTATTAAATAACAACCGAGAATTGATTTGAAATCTTCACCAGTTACAAATCTACATAACATCCATACAAGAAATTTAAACTATAATGCTTTTCAAATCCCTCAACCCAAACTTCATATGTAATTTACCATGCCTACAAGCATAAATATGAACTTATAATTTGTCTCTTATCAGGGCAACATATAAGGATGGTGTGATGGAGCATAAACCAAAAACGTGTGCAGCTTGTTAAGGGTACTCAAATCATGGTGTGCATCTTATCTTGATGCCAGGTTTTTCCAAGTTTCTGAGTATTACAACACTGATTCCAGATCTCTAAGATCTGGAGTGATTATGTTTCCGAAAAAAAGAAATTTGATATAAGGACAAAAAAGAGAAAATAAATTTTGTTAAAAAAARATTTATGATTCTCAATTTAGCAGTATAGACAGTTTTAGAGGAATTCTTTTATTATAGAGAATTTTTCATACGTGAAGAATGTTATTGAAATATGGTTCATGTAATTGATTTATTATAATCTTGGACTTTTTTTCATTGAGATCTTCTGATTGTCTATCTGTATGCATCTGATTCATTTTTTTTTACGTGAATAACTAATGGGAAATTATATATAAGGATAAATAAATAGGATTTTACAATAGTTTCGAAACGATCCGATGAAAGAAATCCAATATATGTTTTGATACTTGCTTAGCTGCGACAAATAAGGATTATTATTTTGTGGCTCGATGTTATTGTAGTTTGGAAATCCAATATATGTTTTGATATTTGCTTAGCTTATTATTTTTTGGCGTCGATGTTATTGTAGTTTGGTGCGTAAGTTGGGGCGACAAATAAGGATTTTTATTTTTTTATTTTTTTTGGAATCGATGTTATTGTAGTTTTTTTTGGCGTTATTGTAGTTTGGTGTATAAGTTGAGGCGACAAAGAAGGATTATTATTTAATAATTTTTTGGCGTTTGGTGTGTAAGTTGAGGCGACAATATGTGTAAGTTGAGGCCGGTAAATAAGGATGATTATTATTTATTATTTTTTAGGGTCGATGTTATTGTAGTTTGGTGTGTAAGTTGAGGCAACAAATAAGGATTACATTTTTCATTTTTTGCGTGGTGCGTAAGTTGTGGAAATTATGGTGTGTGTTGTATTTGTACTAGAAATAGACCACAGTATTTGATCCACAGGGAACACAAGATTTGATGCATGGTTTTCGGTATTTTGTATTGCAGCTATCTTACTCGTTGTACATTATATATTCCAAGAAAGTAATTTACAAACTTTTAGAATTTTATATATTTGTGCTCTGACACTTCTCTAAAACCCACTGAAGATGTTCTATGAATATAAAATTAACAAGTGTTTGTTAGTACCAAGAAATAGGAAATATTAAAAAGTATTTTTTTAGCATGTTTATTATGGTGTTCTTTGTTGTTTATCATCTAGATATCTATATTATTTAGTTTATTTTATATTATTTGGACCAAATATTTAAAATGTTCTATTTCCTGTTTACTTCGTGTTAATATTGCGTTTACCACATGATGATTAAGTTATTTATCGTTAGTTTATCTACTATTTACTCCAAGTTGTTTATTGCAGACTTATCTACGGCTGGGGTTGTTTATCATAGTGTTTTATCCAATGTTTACTCAAACTTCACCTGCTTTGTTTAATATTTTCGCCACTTAGTCGTTCGGTTCAAGTAATTTCATAAAATGAAAATTGTTTGCTCAATTTTTTATTTTTTTAACAGGTTTGGTTCATCTAAAGTTATAAGTATAAATCAATAAAAAATCAAATAATAAAAAATTATAATATAAGATAGATATATGCAAATTAATTAAATATAAATAAACATCAAATCCAAGAATAAAATAAAAATTTATTAATAATAAAAAAATAAACACACGTGTAAAGAAAAAAAAATGTGTGTAAAGAATTGCCGCATTATAATTATCAATTATTGGTAAGGAATATGAGTAAGATATTATAGAAAAATAATTAGGAATAATATATAAGAATAATTATATTTAATTATAGATAGATGAGATATTATAGGAAAGATAAGGATAATATCTAAAGTTATAAATATAAATTAACAACAAATCAAATAATAAAAAAAATTTTGGTATTAGTATAGATATATGAATATTAATTAAGTATAAATAAATATCAAATCCAAGAATAAAATAAAAATCACGTTAATAATAAAAAAACAAGAACATGTGTAGAGAAAAAAAAAACGTGTGTGTAAGCATTGCTACGTTAATTATCAATTCTTGATAAAGAATATGAGTAAGATATTTAAGAGAATAATTAGGAATGATATTTAACAAAAACATGTGTAACACGATAATTACGTATAGGCTTTACCTATATTATTTATATTGATTTTTAATTTACGTATATTCGACTTGTAACATTAATAATGTTGATATTTGGTTTATGTATAATTGACTTGTAAGATTATTTATGTTCATGTTTGGTATATTCGACTTGTAAGATTAATTATGTTGATATTTGATTTATGTATAATTGACTTGTAATATTATTTATGTTCATGTTAGGTTTATGTACACTTGATTTGTAATATTTTATCTGCACAATTTATTTGATATTTGACTTATAGGTCTATTAGGTACTCAAATTTAGTTTGGTTTATTTTGAGTTAAGATTTTGTTTATTCTTGTGCACTTTCATTTTTTCAATAATTTCACAAAATGGAACTTGTTTGATCAATTTTTTAATTTTTAGTAATCAGATTTGGCTCATCTAAAGTTATAAATATAAATCAACAACAAATCAAATAATAAAAATTTATGGTATAAGATAAATATACGAAATTAATTAAATATAAATAAACATCAATTCAAGAATAAAATAAAATTTACGTTAATAATTATTAAAAAAAACATGTGTAAAGAAAAAAAATGTGTGTATAAAATTGCTACATTAATTATCAATTCTTGATAAGGAATATGAGTAAGGTATTATAGTAAAAAAAACAAAAACCTGTGTAAAAAAAACGTGTGTAAACATGTGTGAAAATAATTTCAAGATTGGAGTGATTTACGTGAGAATTTATTATAGGAGAATATTTAGTAATTGTATCTAACAATAATTATGTTTAATTATAAATTGATGAGATATTATAGGAAAAGTAATTCTTAATAATATTTAAAAGTAATTAAATCAGTGGGAAGCGTTTTTAAAATCTTGTTTTTGGTATTTCTTTTAAATTAAGCCTAATATTTAGGAGGCTTGAAAATCTCGTAAATCATGAATTATTTTCACATTGGTTAGCTATATTTGTAATTTTTTAACTATGGTAACAAAATTGGGATTAGATTTATTATATCAGCTATCTACGTCAATAACCCGCTATTTTAATCAATTGGGCTACAGTAATCAATTATGTTATTGGGCTCATATATTATCTAGTCTTTTTAATTTTGTTGTTGCATTAGGTTACATTATACTAATGGTCCCTCCCCCCTCCCACCCACCCCCCCCACCCCAACCCCTCTATGTTTATAAATAGGGTGAGAACAAATTGTGTTTGGCAAGCAAGCAATTACAATTAATTACAAATTACATCAAAATTCGTAAAAATTACAACAACCTAACATTTGGTATCTAGAGCCTATCCTTCCTTTAGCCATGGCTGATGGTATTAGATTGAAGGACCTGCAAAAAATGCAAAAGAAATTGGAAATCAGTTTTCAAGCAGAAAATCTGAAAAGAACAACAAGGGATCAGGAAACACAAGAACAGTTCACTGGTATAAAAACTGAGATGCAGGAGCTAAGAACAGGGTTTATTGAAAAGCTGGATCATCTCACCAAAACCCTAGCAACTATGCAGTTGCAACTTCTCAAAATGAGCAAGGGCAAGGCATCAGCCGAAGAAGAATCCATTCTGGGATCCCCCTATTTAGACCAGGTTCATGAGGGAATACAGTCAAGAACCCAGACAACAACCAGAGGCAGAGTAATTCTAGAGCAACAAAACTCCCAGATCCTTAGTCCCTTACCTAAGATTGATTTTCCCAGGTTTGATGGTCTAAACCATAGAGCCTGGATTCTCAAATGCAATGTGTATTTTAAATTAATACCCAATTCCCTGAAACACAGAAAGTTACACTAACCACCATGCACTTTGAAGGAAAAGCTGCCCAATGGTTTCGAAATTTTAACTCAAGGGGTGCTGACCTCACATGGCAACAGTTTATAGAGGTTATTTCTACTAAATTTGATGAAATAAAGGAAACTAGAATTATTGGAGAATTTAACAAGTTGAAACACAGTGGTTCATATGCTGATTATGTTGAGAGATTTGAGGAGTTGAGGCATGTATGTTGATGTTAAATCAGAGAGGATACATAGAGGATTATTTCATAGCAAGCTTCATTAGTGGGCTGAATGAGGACTTACAGGCTTTTGTGAATATGTTTGAACCTAGCACCCTCCAACAGACCATAAAACTGGGGAAGAAACAGCTGCTAACCTTAGAGGCTATTACAAAGAGAGTTAAAGGGCCTAACATGAACTTTTCTCTTACTCATTACCCTAATCAAAGAGGCACTACACCCACCAGCCCTAATGCATACAGATAGACCCATTCCATTCAAGGAAAACCCCCTCCTAAACTACTTACATCAGCAGAAATGGCTGCAAGGAGAGAAAAGGGACTTTGCTATAACTGTGATGAAAAGTTTGTGGTTGGGCACAGGTGCACACATAGGGTAAATTACATGATGATGACTGAAGAAGAGGAATTGGTTTACTTGAACACAGATCCTATCTATGAAGAACCTGAAGTTGTGTTGGACCCTATTGAAGAGGTACAAATGTCACTTAACTCCATTGCAGGGGAGAATGGTCCCACAACAATGAAGTTTGTGGGGTATTGTGGAGACAAGCAATTGCATGTGTTTTTGGATTCAGGAAGTACCCTGAGCTTCATTAAAGAATCAACTGCCAGGGAATTGGGATGTGATTTGGGACCCACCAGACCCATATTGGTTAAGGTTGCTAATGGGCAGAAGCTGTTGAGCTCTCAACAAGCTGTGGGGTTTACATGGAAAATGCAGAATTATTCATTCAGGTACCCTCTGAGGCTCCTGAAACATGAAGGATGTGATCTTATTCTAGGGGGGTGATTAGCTTAAAGAGAATACCCCTATTGAGTTAGATTATGATGATATGTCAGTCACTGTGAACCTTGAGGGAAAGAGGATCGCACTGAAGGCTCTAACTGACGCAACCTAATGCCAACTCATCACATAACACTCCCTATTTCAGTTGCTACATAATGATTTTGAGGAACAAGTAGAGGAAGTGTATTTGCTGCACACCATTAAGCCTAACCTTAAGGACGATAAGGAGTTGCATGACTTGTTGGGGAGGTATGAAGGTGTTTTTGGAGAGCCAGAAGGGTTGCCACCTGGCAGGGGGTGGAACATCAGATAATTCTTAAACCAGGGAGTGTACCTAAACATCAATACCCCTACAGAACATTATGAAATAGAGAGGGTTGTGCAGGAGTTACTAGATTCAGTGATTATTCAGAATAGCAAGAGCCCCTTTGCCTCACCTGTGCTATTAGTGAAAAAGAAGGATGCAACCTGGAGAATGTGTGTGGACTACATGTATTTGAATGAACTGACAGTGAAACATGATTATCCTATTCTCATTATTGAGAAACTGCTAGATGAACTCTCTGGGCTAAATACTTTTCTAAAATAGACCTAAGGTCAGGGTACTTTCAGATTCTGATGAAGCCTGAGCATAGATACCTCACAGCATTCAGTACACATCATAGACACTTTGAATTCCTGGTGATGCCCTTTGGGCTGTGCAATGCCCCTCCTACCTTTCAATCTCTAATGAATCAGGTTTTTAAGGGATGTTTGAGAAAATATGTCCTTGTTTCTTTGATGACATACTAATCTATAGCAAGGAAAGGGATGAAACTGTGGAAAGGTGTGAGGCTATCATCTTGGTGGTTTCAGAATGGGTGCAAGAAGTGACAACTACCTATGCAAAGGACCCATTCTACAACAAAATACTAACTACCAAAAGTATAAACCCTACCCTTCTACCTGAATACACAGTTTATTGGGGAGTCATCAGATATAAAGGCAGGTTAG
This sequence comes from Phtheirospermum japonicum, assembly GCA_014905375.1. NCBI lineage: Eukaryota > Viridiplantae > Streptophyta > Magnoliopsida > Lamiales > Orobanchaceae > Phtheirospermum > Phtheirospermum japonicum. The sequence continues at coordinate 9,711 of BMAC01000705.1, forward strand.
TGGTGGAATAGGATTACACAGTGAGGACAAATACTATCAGTGATGCATGAGTCAGCTTATGGGGGTCACTCTGGGATTAATGGGACCTACATAAGGTTGAAGGGTGTTTTCTTCTGGCCTAAGATGAAGGGTGATGTCATTAGAATGGTAAAGTCTTGTGATGTGTGTATGAGGAATAAACCAGATCATGAGGGTCATCCTGGTTTGCTACAGCCTTTGCCCATTCCTAAGCAGGCCTGGACACAAAAGGGTTGCCCAAGTCAGGGGGTAAAGATGTGATTTGGGTGATAATTGACAGGTTCACCAAATATGGGCACTTTATAGCTCTCTCTCACCCTTACACTGCTCAGTCTATAGCTAAGATGTTCCTAGACACTATCTACAAACTGCATGGTCTACCAGTGAGTATCATATCAGACAGGGATTAGGTTTTCACTAGTGCATTTTGGAGGGACTTATTCAAATTTCTAGGAGTTAAACTTAACATATCCTCAGCATACCACCCCCAAACAGATGGACAGACAGAGAGGTTGAATCATTGCCTAGAAAACTACTTGAGATGCATGACCAGTGCCACACCCAGGTAGTGGATTAAATGGATATCACTTGCTGAACATTGGTACAACACCAATTACCACACAAGGTTGAAATTGACCCCCTTTCAGGCCCTGTATGGCTACACACCCCCTCTCCTATCTACAGGACCCTATGTGGATGCAATGAATGGAGAAGCTAAGGATCTTATACTACAAAGGCAAACCATGCTAAAAATGGTAAAAGAAAATCTAATGCAGGCTTAGAACCGTATGAAGACCAATGCAGACAAAATAAGGACAGAAAGAAGCTTCGAAGTAGGGGACCAGGTTTACCTGAAACTTCAACCCTATAAGCAGAATTATATACACCTCCGCAAGAACTTAAAGTTGGCTTCCAGGTACTATAGGCCCTACTCTGTAATTCAGAAAATTGGAAAGGTAGCCTATAAGTTAGAATTACCGGGAGGCTCAAAGATACATACAGTATTTCATGTGTCACTATTGAAACGAAAACTAAAATCAGAAATCTTACTTCTTGAAGATCTGCCGGAGGCTAATGCAAACAAAATTTTCAGGATTGTTCCTCACCGGGTACTGGATAAGCGCATTATAAGTAGGAAAGGTGAAGAGATTGAACAAATTTTGATGGAATGGGTAAACCCTAATTTGGAGTTGGCTTCTTGGGAGGATACGAAGTGGATAGGTAAAAAGTTCCCGACTTTTGATCCTTGCGGTCAAGGATCTGAAAATCAAGGGGGTATTGTTATGATTGCTAAACCTATAGGGATTGGGACGGAGGAGATCGGTGGAGAAGGAGAGGAATCGCAGTCGATTGGGGGAAAAGGTGGAGCCTTTGACTTTACGGGTAACGAAGATAGATCGGAGCAGATAAGGGAAGGAAATGGAAATGGGCCAGGTTAGTGGATACCGGACTGGGAAGCTAGTTGGGTTGCTGGGCTATTTTTGGTTAAATGGGTTGTTGGGCTATTTTAATCAATTGAGCTGCAGTAATCAATTATGTTATTGGGCTCCTATCTTATCTAATCTTTATAAATTGTGGTTTGGCAAGCAAGCAATTACATATTTCCTACCTAATTCTCTCTCTCTAATTTTTCTCCATTTCTTCATTCGAATTACAGCTTGAAGAACAGGAAATTAATTACAAATTACATCAAAATTCGTAAAAATTACAACAACCTAACAAAGTATAAGCAATATGATGAGCAGAAAAATAAATGAAATAAAGAACGACAAAAGAAATTGTTTACTCACTTCGTCAAAAAGATTTTGACTATATTTGGGACGCTGCCAAATCAGAAATTTTATACTATAATAATTTTGAGATTGGGTTACAACACAACCAGACTATTTATAACAAGAAGACCCTAGTTTCGTACTATAATAATTTTAAGTTGGATCGTCATGGATGAGTGATTGGATTTACAGTATTTCAGTCTTCATAACCCAACATTATTAATACTTAGAGAAAAATGCAAAGATATACTCTCTTTTTACCCCCCTTTTTACCTCTAGTTAGTTATTTTTCCATAGATACTATCTTTTTTTTTCTTTCATAAGGTGTGAGTTAGAAATAATCTCAATAATCTCAATATTACGACATCCTAGTTAGAATTAAAATTACTTATTTTTGGAATATGTAAAATTTATTTAAGATAAATTAAATAATTTGGAAATCCAAGTCTTTATCCTATCTACTGTATTAATCTAAGCCTCTAAGAATCACAAACATTGTAAATTATACCGTGAACCAGATTACACTTGGAAGGTGCATTTTATGTAATATATATCTATATATGAATGTATATTTATATCTTATATAATGCATTTGATAGTTTTAATTAATTTACTTATATATTGATATACATCATATATTATTTAATGTAATTATATATATTGATGTATAATGCAATGTATCTAAACTTTCAATTAATGTATATTAATATATGTAAGGTTGTCAAAAACGTGTTTCTTGAATCAAATCAATCAAAAAATTTAAAAATCGGATCGTAGAATCGAATTGTAAATCGTAAGATTTTATATAAAAACAATTAGAATACCAACATTTTTGGTGGAAAAAAGAAAAAAAAAATCACAAATTAGCAATAATAAGTCAAATAATAACTTAAAGTCCTTTACATGAATCGTCTAATCCCTGATTTGGTGTAGAGTTTTATTTTCTTTGTTTGTTTTTATTTTGTTCCTGGGTTTGTGAGGCAACAAACAATCTCATTAGGAAAAGAAATGGCCCAGTTACCAGAATAGTAAAAAGAAAAAAAAAAGACTTAATTATCACATCTTAGAGAATTGGACGATTCGAACAAAATCACAATTTTTTTCAATCTTTACGAATTTGTACATTTTTTTTATGATCCTTTGATGATATCGAAAATTTCAAGAGAAGTGGGAGGTATCACAAGGCACCCTCAAAACTCACAACTCTAGAAACCCACCAAAAGAGTTTAGAGTAAGATACAAGAAGATAAATCTTCTAAACAAGTTTAAAAGCTCAAAATATATTTTTATTTCGAAATTGATTGATGGAGACATAACAATGAAATGCCTTTTATAGCCAAGGACTTGGAACAACCTTCCAAGATGAGTCAAAGATAATAAATACGACATTACATTTTCTATGGTCCAGAAAAATGAAAAGGTTACTCTAATAAAGATAAATAAGATGAATCTTGACTAAAGATTAAGTGCTTATCAATTCCCAAGGTGCTTGAATGAGTAGGTTCCTGAAACTAACCAAGAGTTGTTCATCCTTCCAAATTCCCGTATGAAACCACTGTACTACCACACTTCAGTCAAATAATTATAACTCACTCTTGAATTATTATTTTTGAGATTCGTTTTTTTATTAGAAACTAAATTTCTAGGGCTTTCCAATAGTATATATTTTGTTCTTTTATTCATTACCAATTAAAATATTAAATCCTCAAAATTGGTATATATGCTGGAAATTCCCGTGTCATTAAAAAATATGATTTTGTACACGATTTGAATTAATTTGTTAGTCTTGACTCGTAAAATTTTACACTTTTACGAGTTGATTCTCAATTTTAACAATAATCAATATATATATTTATTATATATTATTTAATACATATATAATACTAATTTACATTTAATTGTAAAATAATGCATTTATCGATAAAGTACACGCCGATCATAATACACTCTAGTCAACGATCGCTCAACACTAGTTGACAAAGATACTACAAGTCTAAGTGGTCTAGCTAAATAGTAGAAGCAAAAATCGAATTTTGCTAGCGACTCTTGGGCCAGTTACTACCTATGCCAAGTGTAGCCGCCTCAAACCGTGAGCCGTGTTGAATTTGGGAGAAACGACGTCTAATACAGAAATCCTTCCAATTTTAGCACTTTCCATTTTAGGAAAATAGGCACGTCATATTTTGGGTAAAAAGAAATAGTTTCGTTACTACATTTCAATATATAGTTATTTTTTATTTTCATACATAAACTTGTTTAATTAATTTAAAATTACATTGCCCTAATTATCTAAATTAAATTTTACGATACTGTAACCCTATTTTTATGATATAGATGAAGTATTTATTTATCTACTTAAAATATATTTGGAAGTAGGGGTGTGAGTGTCTATATAAATTTAACTAACTTAATTTCATTTTCTATTTGCATATTACACCCTATAGTCTTTAATGTAATAAATTATTGTTAAATAACGATACTATTTTGTACACGAAATATCCATATATAATATATATAATAATAATATCAAGTAAAACTAGTAAAGAAATATCTTGTTATTGAAAGTGACAGAGTTCAATCATAATCTTATTTATAAAATATAAGGAAATTGCTTTGGTACAAAATTAATCGATGTTCGGACAAATAGTTGAGTATACGAATAATGTGTAATAACATCGTATAAATAAAATTACTATACATGAAAATATACACTGTATTCATTGGTTGATGATCACGGCTTCAATCACAGCTGTTTACCAACTTTTCTTTTTCACCTTTTTATTTCTCCTATTTATAAATAAAGGCAGCAGAGCTTCATCAATTATCACCTATCTCGTTCAGTCCACAAGTGGACCCTACAATTCTCTTCAATTCCTCTGTTTTACTCCTAACCGTTGTCCTAATCTTCCAAGTTCGATAAACTGAAGATGGCGATGAAGCGTGTTGCTGCTTCTGCAGTTCGTGCATTTACTTCTTCAGCTTCTTCAATTCCAGCTAGACACCTTCACGTAAGCCCTTTTTTACCCCCAGAAAACCAATTCCCCATGTTTTCGAGTATTTTATTCTTTTCAAATTGTGCTCAACTGATTTTATTCCCCTTTTTTAATTGTGTTTAAATTGTTCCATAGAAATATTGTGGGCGATGAATCTCGGCTGATATGGAGCTGTGATTTCTTTGATTCGCAGAAACAATTTATTTATGATTTAATTTTTATTTTTTTTATTAGTTTTTCCGATTCAATAGAATTATTTTAGCTGGAAAAAAGAAATGACATAGAGCGTAACGATTGTGGGGTATGGGAAAAGAAAATTTGTCGTATTATCACGTGGCAACTTAAGGTCAATTTGGTCCATTATATATCCTTCTCTATATACATTTCCACCAGGAATTTTATTTATTTATTTTTACTTATTTTGCAATTCGTATCCTAACTGCTGATTAAATGCTTGAGAAATTTGACCTTTCACATTGTGCTGCATTGACATATTGTGACCATTTTTATGACATGTATACATACATAGGCTTCACCTGGCAGCAAGAAGATAGTAGGTGTTTTCTACAAGGCAAATGAGTATGCCTCGATGAACCCCGATTTCGTGGGATGTGTCGAGAACGCATTGGGCATACGCGAGTGGTTGGAATCCCAAGGTCACCACTACATAGTTACTCCAGACAAGGACGGACCAGATTGCGGTAAGAAAACCATCAGATTGATGTTTAAATACTAGTACCAGATTGTGCTTGTAATTCTGAATTCTGAATGATAATGAAGGCCTTGTATGGAATTGTTTCCATTTCAATTTCCAAAATTTCTAGCATTGAAAATGATTTTTGAGAAGTTATTGGTTTGTGTGAAAAATTAAAATATGTTTTTGTAAATTGTCCCAAATTTCAATTTCCAATTTCTGGTGCTGAAACTGATTTTTGAGGTGTTTTTAGGTTTTTTTGTAAAATATGTAAATATGTTTGATAAATTGTACTCCCTCGTCCCAAATGATAGTCCTACGGTTGATTTCACACAGATTAAGAAATMYGTAGTTTATATAGTTAAGTCATTAATTTAGTTAGTYTTRTRKAATTATACCCTTCTTGAATTTATTAATGTAAATTAATACTCCCTCCGTCCCAAWWWGATYGTCTTYCGGTTGATTTCACACAMATTAAGAAATMYGTAGTTTATATAGTTAAGTCATTAATTTAGTTAGTGTTTTCCAATTATACCCTTCTTGAATTTATTAATGTCAATTAATGTTTATAGAAATCATTTATAGAAATCAGTGTTGGAATTAGTATATTTGTTATTGGAAAACTAAGAATTTTCATTGTAATCATCAATTTCAAGAATATTAATTAAGGGTATGTGTGGAAATGAAAATTTAATGATATGTTAAATATAGTAACTGTACTATCTTTGTGGGACGGATGAAAATGGAATACTGGACTATCTTTATAGACGGAGGGAGTACTTATAGAAACCACTGTTGGTGTTAGTATATTTGTTATTGGAATAGTAAGATTTTACATTGTAATCATCAATTTTCAATTTACCATGTAGAAAAAACTAGTATTTCAAGAATATTAATTAAAGATATGTGTGGAAATGAAAAATTAATGATATATTAAATATAGTAACTGGACTATTTTTATGAGAGACACGAAAATAGAATACTGGACTATCTTTAAAAAAAGCCGTCCAAATTTCCATTTTTAATATAGATTTGCTTCATTGTAGTACTACATCAATATCTCAATCGATGTTGTTTTAAGTTTGTGCACATAAATTAATGAGTGAAATTGAATGACCATATTACTCTTTACCAAAATAATTTGCGTCTCTTTCGGACCTTTTGTCTTCCTAATAATTTGTGACAATCTTGAGAGGGGGGGGTAGAGTAGTAAGAAAATAGTGCAATTTTACATTGAATTATGTAACAACTATTTTGGATTATTTTTATCCTCCCTAAAACAATACCTATTGAGAAATGGAGGTATTTTATTTCATTATAGATTTGTGTGATTATAATGTAAAGTTGTTTTAATTTTCTATTTAAATGAAAACTTGAAAAGTGAAATTGATTCAATTTCCAATAAAACTCACTAAACAAACATAATTTCTATTTCCACTCCCTATTCCGTAGACAGCTTGAGTACCGATTTTTACGTCTCCGTTTCAATGTAATTTGCAGAGCTTGAGAAACACATACCCGATCTGCACGTGCTGATATCGACCCCTTTCCACCCGGCGTACGTGACGGCCGAACGAATCAAAAAGGCAAAAAATCTACAACTCCTGCTCACCGCCGGAATTGGGTCGGACCACATCGATCTCAAGGCTGCAGCCGATGCTGGACTAACAGTGGCAGAGGTCACTGGAAGCAACGTTGTCTCGGTTGCCGAAGACGAACTCATGAGGATTCTCATACTCGTCCGCAATTTCTTGCCTGGACACCATCAGGTTATTAACGGTGACTGGAATGTTGCGGCTATTGCTCACCGAGCTTATGATCTTGAAGGTAAGACTGTTGGGACAGTTGGAGCTGGACGCATCGGCCGGCTTTTACTACAGAGGTTGAAACCTTTCAACTGTAATCTGTTGTATCATGATCGCATTAAGATGGATCTTGAGCTGGAGAGTGAAATTGGGGCAAATTTTGAGGAGGATCTTGATGTGATGCTGCCTAAGTGCGACGTAATTGTCATCAACATGCCTCTTACTGAGAAAACCAAGTGAGTTTGTCAATGTATATATAATTATAATTAAAGCAATCATTAAAAGAGTAGATTTTTACAGTGGATGATTTTGGAAAATAAACAAAATTTTTTTTTTTTTACTATTATAGTCATTTATCATTGCAATGCGATTGGCTGCATTTAATGTTTATGGAACAAACTAATTTTGTAAAATTGACGGCTTATCATGACTTGTGTTCTGTCTTTCCCAGAGGGATGTTTGACAAAGATAGGATAGCGAAGCTTAAAAAGGGTGTTCTAATTGTGAACAATGCTAGAGGTGCTATCATGGATACACAAGCAGTTGTTGATGCTTGTTCCAGTGGGCATATTGCAGGTATGTTCAAGAAACAAAATCAATTATTATATTATTTTATTTCCTGCAAATTCATTAACAAAGGCTCGATTTGTAAATTTAGGCTACAGTGGAGATGTTTGGTACCCACAACCAGCCCCGAAGGATCACCCATGGCGATACATGCCGAACCAGGCTATGACCCCTCATATCTCTGGAACGACCATTGACGCACAAGTAAAGACTTATTTTATTTGCCTTTGACTTATTGTTATTTATTGATAGACTGATAGACTCTGATATTGATGATGGAATGTAGTTGCGTTATGCGGCTGGAGTGAAGGACATGCTGGAGCGGTATTTCAAGGGTGAAGATTTTCCTCCACAGAATTACATTGTCAAGGATGGAGAGCTTGCTAGCCAGTATCGGTAGACGCCAAGTGTTTGATTTTGAGGTCTACGAGTGTTGCAGTATTTAGTGACGAAATAAAGCAACCTTGATTTGTTTTGTTTCTGAATAATTTCTGTCCTTTCAAGTATGCTGTTGTTGTATGGAATTTGAAATTACCAATAAAATAAATGCTTTCGCCTGTGTGATAGTACATATCTCTATTATCTGATGTCAGGGTAAGAATAATGCTTTGATCATAAGTTCTACTGTCAGTATTGGAGGTTTATGAAGAAATAGTTGTTTAAAAATGTGTTTAAATAATTAGCTTGTAACCAATTATGGCGTCTCCATGGAATAATGTGTGGCCGGCATTAGCAGGCGGAATGGGAGCTGGAAATATGGGAAATAGGATGATCTCAACTCGAGAGGCTGACCCACTCTCTCTTCATGGATTGGGTCATCTAGGTATGATGTTAGTTACTTATCCTCTCGTTGTATCTAATTTTTTCTCTTGGAAACGTTCGATGATTATTGCGCTTGGGTCATCTGGTGGGTGTAGTGCCTCTTTGAAAACGAAGTTAGGGTTTGTAGATGATTATCTTAATGCGCCAGAGAGATTCGATGCTAACTATGATCGGTGGAATTTGCCCAGATACTTAATTCACTGCCAAATGATATTGCAGAAGCTTTATTCAATGCCTATTCCGCTAAAGTACCGTGGGATGATATATGCTACAGATTTGGGGATAGTAATGGTCTGGTGATCAATCAATTGAAGAGTGGTATTGCAAATTTGAAGCTAGGGAAATGACCCTTATCTATATTACAAGTAATATTGTATTTCAAAAAATAATAAAATAATAAGAAATGAGAAAAAAGTTACAAAAATTGTATTGTTATTGTAAAAAGATCGTATCATATATTGATATTTATTAAATATATCAGTTAAATTTATTATAATATAATTATATATTATTATTATTAGTAGTAGTAGTAGTATTTAAAAGTGTATTATAATTATATTTTATATATTAAAAATTATATTATTTATATTTAAAAATATTAGTAATATATTATTATTATTATTATTATTATTATTATTTACATAGTGTATCCTTCATTAGGTAAATTCCATCGGTATTTGACTTTGTTTTTTTGCCTGTCTCAAGGAGGCAATTT
>BMAC01000705.1:45528-92688 GCA_014905375.1 Phtheirospermum japonicum
GATATTGTAAAGAGGAAAAACCTCTCACTCTTTGCTGAGAACTTTAAACTTTCCGAAAAACTCTCTACTCTTCGCGAAAAATCTTCTCAAGTATATGGGCTTCTGGACAGGAAAAGGCAGAAGAAACGCTATTACAAGCGTGAGTGGGCTGGGATCCGCCAACTCAACCACCAACTGGAAGAGGAGAAGACTGACTTACTCGAATCGGTATATCGGCTGACCACCGCTACTAGCGGGGCTCATTGCTGCCTCTGGGCGAGCAGTAAATATCGTCAGCGCCTCCATGAAACTGAGCGCGAGTTGTGGCGTGTTCGCCGAATTCTAGCATCTAACAAGAGGGCCTTCGCCTCCCATGGTTGATTTTGTTTTTAATGTATTTTTCTAAATTTTGTGTCTGTGAGCATTCCCTTTTTCTGATTTTTGTGCTTTAATCAAACTCCGCCAATCTTTGTTGTGAAAGATGGCGTAGGTATTTCTCATTTCTGTTTTTTCCGTGTAATCATGACTTTTAAGTTGTAGTAAATGATTCTTTCAGGCAAAACTCCTGCAAATAAATAGATCTGGCTCCTCAAGATAGCCCTTAGCCAATCCTAGCTTTGCTGACAATTCAGGTCAGGAATATTGGGCATCCACCCTTAGCCAATCCTGGATTAAAGGTTTCACTGACAATCAGGTCAGGAAAATTGGGGTATCCGCCCTTAGCCAGTCCTGGCTTAAAGGTTTTACTGACAATCATGTTAGGAAAATTGGGGCATCCGACCTTAGCCAATCCTGGCTTAAAGGTTTCACTGACAATCAGGTTAGAATAAATTGGGGCATCCGCCCTTAGCCAATCCTGACTTAAAGGTTTCACTGACAATCAAGTCAGGGAAATTGGGGCATCCGCCCTTAACAAATCCTGGCTTAAAAGTTTCACTGACAATCAGGTCAGGAAAAATTGGGGCATCCGCCTGGAGGGGACGAAGGCCGATGGTCACCGGAGGCGGCGGCCGAAGACGTCGAGGAAGATGATAAGCTGAAGGAAGAGGAAGGGACCGGCGATGCAGGAGCAGACATAATAGAAAATTGCAAAAAGAAAGGGAACGAAAGAGTACCTGGTTCTTAAGGATAAGAAGGTCCTGGTCGGAGAAGGAAAAAACTTGGAATTCTTGGAGAGAGAAACAAACACTTAGTGAAGAAGAATAAAAGTGAAAAGTGAGCCGCGAAAGAGGAGAAAACGAGTAAACTTCGAAAATGATTATTGAAAAAGGGACTTGATGGGATTCATGCATTTAATGCACGTCAGAGGTACCGTACCCGAAAAGGTATGTTGGGGATCTCAACCGTTGAAAGTAGGAAATCAGACATTACATATCATCCTTAAAGATCTGACCTGATTTGAGAAGCGGATTCAGCGGGATCCGTGCATGGCAGCAAGGAACTTGGAAAGACGTGTTGAAAATCTTAACCGCCTGGAGCGAAACCCTGGTTTCATGGTTCATCCCAACTTTTTCTGAGAAAGTATTTGCAGAGTTCCAATCAATTAAACTGGCAATTGCGGTTAGTTATATATATATATATATATATATATATATATATATATGTGTGTGTGTGTGTGTGTGTGGTGTGTGTGTGTGTGTGTGTGTGTGTGTGTGTGTGTGTGTGTGATATTAATTATTTTTATTTAAATTCTAGTTTATAAATTTATATTTTATTGAATTTTGTAGGATATTTCAAACAATGGTACAACTCTTCATCAACCTTCTAATGATACTGCTCCAGTGGCGGGAGATAATGATGGTACACAATCACCTAAAAGTTGTAAAGAGAAAGAATCTACTAAGGTGTGTAATTCAAAGTCTCTAAACCATTGTCGAAGCAATTTGATGTTTATTGTTTCTTTTACTTTTTCTGTAGGAAGGTAGAAATGATAATAAGTCGTCTTTGGGATGAACCATGAAACCAGGGTTTCGCTCCAGGCGGTTAAGATTTTCAACACGTCTTTCCAAGTTCCTTGCTGCCATGCACGGATCCCGCTGAATCCGCTTCTCAAATCAGGTCAGATCTTTAAGGATGATATGTAATGTCTGATTTCCTACTTTCAACGGTTGAGATCCCCAACATACCTTTTCGGGTACGGTACCTCTGACGTGCATTAAATGCATGAATCCCATCAAGTCCCTTTTTCAATAATCATTTTCGAAGTTTACTCGTTTTCTCCTCTTTCGCGGCTCACTTTTCACTTTTATTCTTCTTCACTAAGTGTTTGTTTCTCTCTCCAAGAATTCCAAGTTTTTTCCTTCTCCGACCAGGACCTTCTTATCCTTAAGAACCAGGTACTCTTTCGTTCCCTTTCTTTTTGCAATTTTCTATTATGTCTGCTCCTGCATCGCCGGTCCCTTCCTCTTCCTTCAGCTTATCATCTTCCTCGACGTCTTCGGCCGCCGCCTCCGGTGACCATCGGCCTTCGTCCCCTCCAGGCGGATGCCCCAATTTTCCTGACCTGATTGTCAGTGAAACTTTTAAGCCAGGATTTGTTAAGGGCGGATGCCCCAATTTCCCTGACTTGATTGTCAGTGAAACCTTTAAGTCAGGATTGGCTAAGGGCGGATGCCCCAATTTATTCTAACCTGATTGTCAGTGAAACCTTTAAGCCAGGATTGGCTAAGGTCGGATGCCCCAATTTTCCTAACATGATTGTCAGTAAAACCTTTAAGCCAGGACTGGCTAAGGGCGGATACCCCAATTTTCCTGACCTGATTGTCAGTGAAACCTTTAATCCAGGATTGGCTAAGGGTGGATGCCCCAATATTCCTGACCTGATTGTCAGCAAAGCTAGGATTGGCTAAGGGCTATCTTGAGGAGCCAGATCTATTTATTTGCAGGAGTTTTGCCTGAAAGAATCATTTACTACAACTTAAAAGTCATGATTACACGGAAAAAACAGAAATGAGAAATACCTACGCCATCTTTCACAACAAAGATTGGCGGAGTTTGATTAAAGCACAAAAATCAGAAAAAGGGAATGCTCACAGACACAAATTTAGAAAAATACATTAAAAAACAAAATCAACCATGGGAGGCGAAGGCCCTCTTGTTAGATGCTAGAATTCGGCGAACACGCCACAACTCGCGCTCAGTTTCATGGAGGCGCTGACGATATTTACTGCTCGCCCAGAGGCAGCATGAGCCCCGCTAGTAGCGGTGGTCAGCCGATATACCGATTCGAGTAAGTCAGTCTTCTCCTCTTCCAGTTGGTGGTTGAGTTGGCGGATCCCAGCCCACTCACGCTTGTAATAGCGTTTCTTCTGCCTTTTCCTGTCCAGAAGCCCATATACTTGAGAAGATTTTTCGCGAAGAGTAGAGAGTTTTTCGAAAAGTTTAAAGTTCTCAGCAAAGAGTGAGAGGTTTTTCCTCTTTACAATATCAATCTCTTCGAGTAAAGAGGAAGAAGAAGCCATGATGAAATGCATAAAGAAAGAACGCGTATATAAAGGATCCAAATACATGTGATGCATAACAGAATAGTACTAGGGTTTCCTTAAAACCAGGAAACCCTAAATTTGCAAAAAGACAAATTATTCGGGTACATACAAAAGTTGTTTCAAAATAGGCAGACCAGCCACACACGCAAAAGAATAAATCTAGTCTACATTATCGTGATCCTCGGTATTTAGCTCTCCCCTAACTTTCTCAGCTGCCCTGGCGTCCTCTTCAAAGTCTCGCTCGAACTGGGTATTCCCTTGAAGTCCACCCAAGTTAGCGTAGGTCGCTTCTGGGTCAGTGAATGTTCGGGGGGGGGGGGGGGTGGGAGGAGTCCAGGAAGAGCTGGCAGACGTGAGCAGCGAACTTCGGAGCTCCGAGCTGATGGAGTTGATCATCCTCCTTAACATACGTGAAGCTGGTGGGCTCTGGAGGAGTCTTGAGAGGAGTAAGGCGGTTGAAGGGAACGACGGGGTTCTCAGCAGACCAATTCTCCTGAGCATCCAGGCCAAACACTGGTGCAGAAATAGCTTTTAAGAACGCCTGTTTCTGCAGATTAAGAACGTTCTGTTGAGGCGTTCTGTATGGAGCTGTTCTTGAAAGTCTGACATTTAAGAACGCCTCAGCAGGGCGTTCTTGAATGTCAGACTTTCAAGAACGTTTTTTAGAGACGTTCTTAAAAAAAATTTCAGTCGTTCTAGAAAGTCAATTTTGCAGGTTTCGTCAGTTCTGGAAAGTACTTTCCAGAACGTCCTTTTTTAAGACGTTCTGGAAAATATACTTTTCAGAACGTCTTAGAAAAGGACGTTTTGGGAAATGTACTTTCGAGAATGCCTAAGAAATAGACATTTTGGAAAGTACACTTTCGAGAACGTCTGAAAAAGGGACATTTTGGAAAGTATACTTTCGAGAACGCCCGGTCATCGGTTGAACGTCAGAAGGGTCCGATATTCATTCCTTACAACAATAGGAAGGTGGCAGTAACGCCTCTATAACAAGGCGTTCTGGAAGTATACTTTCGAGAACGCCTCTATAACAGGCGTTCTGGAAAGTAGTAAAAAAATTAAAAAAAATTTAAATGAAAGCAGATGCCAACAAATACATCAAATTTCATTACGGGTTCATTTTTTCAGGCTTGCTAATATATATTACAATTTTATTACCTATTTAAATCACAAAACACATGTCATTTATATAATCCCAAGATCAAACAACACATGTTATTAATCATAATAATACACAATCACCATAAGATGTCAATACAAACAACACGACACCTTAAATTATTATGTCAATAATGAAACACCACGAAAAAAATTATTAAAATCACAAAAAAATTACTGTTGTGCATCGTAAACGGCATACTCACTGTACTCCAGGGGACTATCTTTGTGCTCAGACGGGATTAGCTTACCACACGGCACCTTAATATCATCTTTCCAAGTAAAATGCTCTGACTCGTCTGTTTTCTTCCTGCTCAACATATATTTTACAACATATTAAGGACCACGAACAAAAATAAATAATTAATCAGATTTTATTAGTTCAAATAATGGTTAAATTACAAATTGCTCCTAATATTTAGTCTAATTGTTATATCTCTTAAAATTTAAAATAATCCACTAACATTTGCTTTTCTTTCAGAAATTGCACGCTCAATTTTGAAAATTATTTGGATTTTTTTTTAATAATGATAAACCTCAGGGAGTAGTTTTTGGGATCAGATCATCCAGTAATAAAATATTTTTACCTGTTCCTTTCCATGTGTCCAAAAACATCAGCAAGTGAAAGGTCTTCATTGTACGGCAGCTGCAGTAGACATATAAACAAATCTCCTCAGAACTCAAAATACTAGTAAGGTATATCCTAATTACAAAATAAAAAGGGGAAATAAATATCTTTCGAAATTACAAATTACCCATTTATACCTAATAAAAAAGGTATAATAATAATAATAATAATAATAATAATAATAATAATAATAATTATAATAATAATTATAATAATATATTCAAATTTTTGACCATTTATACCTAATAGATAATATGTTAGTTGCGTATATTTATTTGTTTATTTCTATTTTTGCCCCTAAGATTAGAAATAACTAAAATTCAACTGTCAAGGAACTATCACCTGATATTTAACACTCAACCCATTGATATTTAACACTCAACCCATCACAACCCTGATATGTAGCACCACGAAATGAAGATTGAAAGAATGAATCAATTGCTGCAAATTTTTCTTTCGTTAACCACCACTCCACAAATACTGGCAGTTGGATACCACCTAAAAGACAATATCCGAAATAACAACTAAATATTATTCATTTAGAAAGAAAAAAACAAAAAAAACTAATCACACTAACGATTTGGCGTACCATCACGAAGCAACTGCTCGGACAGCTGTTCACCAAAGACCCCACAAGTATCACTATTTTCATAAATGAGGTTCTCGACTCTTATGCCCGCACGCGAACATGCTCGAGGGTTGTTCACAAATCTCCTGCGTCGAAAAGAAGTTCGCACTTGAATCAGAATACGCTGCTTATGCCCGCATCGCGAACATGCTCGAGGGTCTGTTCATCATAGTTTAAGGAAAAAAAAACATAACGTTAAAAAATATATATAAAGCATATGAGATCAATGTGAAATCAACTTCAGTTCCAATCCTTCTGATTTTTTTTCTTCCAATTTTTGTATGCTGCTATTAAAATAAATTATGAATTGTGTAAAAAAAACAGATAGTTTCGTGTGTATCCACTAAAAATCATTAATTTGTAAAGCATGCAAATGAGATCATCGTAAATTCAACTTCAATATCTGGCAAAATCAACCAATACCTAAACGAATATACTATAAAATAAGCCAGAATGTAAACAATAATCAATTTTTCAATTAAATCATGTTGATACTATCTAAACCTATTCTCGACTTAACTTTTGAAAATTTAATGAAGTCCCCAAATTCTACTTATATTCCATTAAATTAATATAAGATTTCAAGTACAAAACATATGAGTAACATTTACTACCATATACACTTTTTTCACTACCATTTTATTATTATTTTTAAATTTGTTTCTAATCCCTTATCTTTCTTACAATTTCCTATCTTTTTTCTTAACATATTTTCCTTTTTTCCATATTAAAATAACTATCATTTTTCTATCTCGCTAAAATGGAATTGCAAAATGCATCACTACATTAAAGATACTTAGTGACAATTGAATATAAAAACTTTATAATAATTTTGAAAAAGTTTATGAAACTGAAGGACCAGCAGTAATTCTGCACTACGTACGGAACACATAAAGAGAGAGCCAGGCAATAAGCATTAGGAGGTGGAGATTGAATTTTATTATTTTATAAAAAGATTGTTTCAAATTTATTGTTATATATATATATATATATATATATCTTGTAAGGGGTAGGATTTTAAATTAGTTGGTATATGTAAAAATATTAATAAAATGTAATAATTACTTTCTCCAATCCTCAACAGTAGTTATAAATATGTGTATTAAAAATTAAGGAATGAAACTAAATATAAAATACTTTTCTCTTTTTCAAAAGATTTATGTCTCTTTTTTATCTTTTCAATGATTAGTGGTAAAATTTTAAAGATGAGTACAGTTCCAACTTGAAATTATAAAACAACAAGTTTTTTCTAAAAACTACATCGTTTAAGTATATATAATTCTGCATTAATTAATTAATTGAGAGGTGCTTTCAAAGTATGCATTGCAGCTCATTAGATTAATCTAGGAAAACTTTTTGTTAAAGAGAAGAAAAGAAAAGAACCTGATTCATAAGCAGCCCTCTGATCCTCAAAGGCCTGATATCAAAATCCAGGGCCCGAAGCGCCACGTGGTACGCAATGTTCGCCCCGGCGCTGCTCCCCAGTATGAACACCCTGTCGAAATCCGCGTACTACATCCAGGGGTCCCAGCCAGAGATGGGATCAGGAAATGGTAAACAAAACATAAATAAGCTGATACTTTATTCCAAAAAACTATTTCTAAAATAGTCTAAAGATCAACATCTACATAGGACTAGACCAATTGTTAAACTACAATACATTACATATTACTCAAATCTACTTTTAAAGCTAACTCAAATAAACAAATATTACAACGAGCATATGTGACTGAGGCATAAAATTGGCAATTACAATATGAAGTATTGATTGCTTTTCGCTCATAAGTGCACTACACATAGTGTGGGCTGCATTTTTTCCACACTATCAAATGCCTAAAATAACAATGTTAAAAAGGGCTCCAACTATTCCAATTTCAAAAAGAAAGTTGGCCACCTATCCTATTTTTCCAACATTTAATTCCCTTAATTAAAAATAAAACACATAAATAATATGAGCAAAAGAAAACCAAGAAAATAAAAGAATAAGTATGATTTTAATGAAATCATCACATTTCCCACAATTACGAAAACCAGAGACACCGTTTCGAGTGCTATTCAACCACATTCTTCTCTGTCAACATACATAARAAACCAGCATRACTCWTGTGAAGCATAAACAGGAATTTGGATCAGTYGCATCTAGAAAAAACTTRCRATTCTACTTTTATTCCACTCTYAAAAAGAAAAAAGAAAATAAATAAGCCAAAAAGAGGAGTGTTACCAAATTTACTGGTGACAGTGATAATACATGCCAACTATCTGTAGGCCCAACGAATTAATAGACTCTGGTGGAGGATGAAGAATACCTACAGAAACGAATGTACAGAAAAAGTTGACAAATAAAGTGAGCACGGGAATAAAGACATATGAAGAGTACACATACCTATATAACTTAGGACCACAGTGCCTCAATCACACAACAATGAAATGATTTTTTGTAACTATAATTAAAGTTAGCCTTAATATTGTTGGTCTAATAAAAAACAAAACAAAAACACTAAGTTATCATTCAATATTACAAACACTCTGTCGAGGTCTTTATTTTCTTAACAAAATGACCCTTCTTGAGAGCGTAGTCTCAAAACAAAAAACTAATACAAGAAATATTTGTAAAGGATAATACAAAAACTTCCCTTGAGATTGAAAACCTAACTAACTTTGATAATTATAAAAATCACCCATGAGATTACACTTGTCCTACATTTTGCACCTGTTGTTGGTAGAAACCACAAAAACTGATGACATCCTCAAATAAATTACAATTACATCCCTCATGTTTTCTGAATATTACAAATGACCTCCACTTTTGGCATTTTACATCTTCAACCCTCAATTTTTCTCAACATTATAAATTGCCAAACAAAAAAGTCATGGGTATTTGTAATATTTTTAAGAGTTAAGTGGTGTAATTGTAAAATATTGAATGACATCCATTAAAGTGTAAACGGAAGTAAAACTTGAAAGGTAGTATCTGTAATTTTCAAAGTTAGCATGTTCTTTTTGAAAATATTCCCAATCATTCGATCCGTTCGTATATATGTTTTTAAGAGATAACCTATTATTTTTTATTTTGTAATGATTTCTTACCCTTATCTCCTTTGTTGTATAAAAGAAGTGGGCCTATGTTGCAGGCCCTTCTTCCCAAAACTCTCTTGTAATAATCAGCATAATCTGGTTCGAGCTCATAAAAGCTATTAACCACAACTCCATAGCTTTCCCAGTCCGAGTCCCTCACTTGCTGTGCATAATCTCTGTAAACTCATTTTGGTCCAAAAGATGATCCGTTTGTATATCTTAAAAATAATTCATTCAAAACGTAAAATGCAAAAGTGTATTCATTTTGTAATCTATCCGAAACCAAGTTCCTGCTTAAACTGAACTTCTAACATATTAAAGGTAACCAAAGCACCAGTTTCAAGTTATCAAACCAAACAGATCCAAATATAAATTTGAGAAACCGATGCACATGCAATCTGAGAACCGACCCAGTCAGGTGGTTTTCATGCAGGTCCTTCCACATTCTTTAAAATACGAAAGCGACGCAAAAAACAGATTCACACACACACACTTACTTCAGAGTAGACATTTGTAAATCTCCTAAATCAAATAAATAGAGAATTAGACAAACCAGTAGGCATGCTCGCAACCTTTTACAAGGGCTGTTTCTTGAAGCACTATCTTATTCAAACATATTGCACAAACTCCATGATGTTTAGTGGTTTCGATTAGGTTAGTGTCGCAACCCCCTAGGTTAATCTCCTCCACTGCTTCTGCACAATTCCCTTCCATGCCATTTTGAAATACAAAGATTCAATGAAGAACAACATAAAAGACCCCCACATAATCCATAAATCTAACAAATAATAACATTTTAAGTCTGTTATGAACGAAACACAGACGAATACTAATTAGTAATCTTTTCAGAAACATTTCCATGAAAGATGAGAAATATATTTATTTTTTTTAAATCTTTTTCCTCTCTTATCATTGAAATATGGACTTTGAACAAACAAATAATAATAAATTTGTTTCCTCATTAATGAATTGGTCAAATTTTCATTCAACTAAACATCCAGATTCGTGGACACGAACAGATACCATCAAACAAAATCAGACAAAACCCTAAAGTGATTCATGTATTAATTACACTCAGAATAAATAAACTAAGAAAATGGATTATTGCTTTCTGTTTCAATTTGAAACCTGGCCGAGATCCTGAAGAACCTCAACGAGCTTTGGACAAAGAGGACTTCTGGCTCTGCCTCAATCCGACGAATGGTGGGCAAATCTGGATGGTGGCCCTTTTCACCCCCGACCCAGTCGGCCCTTTGAACAGCTTCTTGTGGAGCCCACTCAGCCTGGAGCTCTTCTTCGCGTTCTTCTTCAAGTCCGCCGCCAAGAGATCGGCGGCGACCACGAATTGTTGGAGGATTTGGCCGACGAGGACGGGTCATGGAGCTGTTCAGATGTGTAGCGAGTTGTGAGCCCACTCAGCCTGGAGCCCTTTGAGTCTCTTTTTGTTTTTGGATCAGAGGAGTAGAGGTGGATTTAGATATCCAAGGGGACGGGAAGGCGGTTGTGTTGAAGGGGATTCTCGAATGAGAGGAGGCTGCAATCGAGGACGAGAGGTAGGGTTAATTTTTTATACATAAATAATATGACTTACGAGAACGTCTTTTTAAAGGCGTTCTCGTAAGTATACTTTTTTAGAACGACATTTTTAAAGACGTTTTTGATATTTAACATACGAGAACGTCATTTTTAAAGACGTTTTCGATATTGAACATACGAGAACGTCGTTCTTAACGACGTTCTGGATATCTAACATACCAGAATGTCTTTTTAACAACGTTCTGGATATTCATTATACCAGAACGTCTTTGAAAAACACGTTTTCGTATGTGACACTTTTATTACAAAAATGCCACTGCCTGACATTTAAGAACGTCGCCTCCTGAGGCGTTCTTAAATCCTGTTTTTGTACTTATGAAAGTTGTAGTAGATCTGGGACTCGGGGAGAAGGATGTCATAAAGCTACACGGAGCCCAAAAAGGCTTTCCGAGTCACCTCCCTAGTCATTTGGATGAGCCTTTGCTCCTACTCCGAGCTCAAAAAGTTAGCTTGCCCCCTGGCTTCACCTTCAGCTCGACCTTCAACTCAGGCCTCCGCTGCCAGCTCCTTGCCTAGTGCCATCTGCATGGTCGCTTCCGCTCGGGCCCATCCCACCTATTCTTGGGACTGCTGCAGCTCGACTTTCACTACTTTCAGCTCGGCTTGAGCCTTCTTCAACTCTGCCTGAGCCTCCTTCAGCTCAGAATTTCGCTCCTTCAAATGGGCCATTAGCCTCTGCTCTCTCTCCTTCAGAGCTGCATGCTCCTTGGCCAAGTTGGCATTCATCATGGAGCCTTCAGCTCGGGCTATCAAAACTGCCCTCTTGACCGAAGCCTAAGGAAAAGAAAAATATGATAATAATAATAATAAATAAAATAAAATAATAGTAAATAAGAGAGGGAGAAGGAAGAGGAGATAATAAGAGGGAAAGGGTCAGAGGCTAACCCTGGCCTCATCTAGGCAATAAGACTCAATCAGCTCTGCATTTGTCATCTTGTCCAAGACACGCCTGTCAGAGGAAGGGCAGTGGCCCTTGACGAACTGAGCAGTCACAATCCCAGAACACTCCAGGATAGATGAACCATGTGGTCGTGGGTTCGATTCCCACAGACGGCGCCAATTTTTTCATCCAGAAAATCACACCAAGAACATCGGCACCTTCCTCTGAAAATTTCCCGACCTGCTTCAACAGAAACACGTTAGAAAGGACCACCGGGGATTTTTGGTGAAAACCTCTCCGATGCTTAAGTCAGTAAAGGGTTTTTATCGGAATAAGAAAAATCAATAGAAGAAGACTCAGAAAATCATACCTCCTTCAACCCCAAAGCTGGAGTATATATAGTTATTCATCATGTGGGATCTTTCCAGGATTCTGGAAATGAAACCCGCAAATCTTGGGCCGTTATTTAGGAAGATATGACCAAGGAGCTTCTGCCAAGGGCAAGACAACTTTGGCTTTACGTTTCTCAAATTCCTGATCTGCTCTTCTCAAAACCTTATCTAAGATTAAGGTTTCAGAGCAGGTCAGGGCAATATCCCTCTGGGCTGTGGGCTTATTCTCAGCCTTGGTCCCTCTCTCACTCCTGAGCTGAACAAGATGGATTTCTGAGTCACAAAATCCAGACCAGGACCAACTCTTCCGAGCCTTACGCCTAACTTATCTCTTTTTCCCGAGCTGGTGCGGAATAACAACTCAAGTCATCCCAACCAGAGCTATTCCTGTATACTTGCCCAGATCAGGCATATCTAGGTTGCACCAAGGATGCTGACACAACTATTCTTACCGCTGCTGGTAAACATATACCTCCAATAGGGACAGAAAGCCAGGAGGCGGACAAAATTGCACAGCAAGTGATAACGACAATAAAGATACGGAGGTTATAGGGGCGGACAATTAAACTGTTCCCTCAAAGGGGTGAAGGAGGTGAGGAGTCATGAATGTAGAAATGTAGGAGTGAGATCAACTAACAGGGCAACACATCCTTAACATTAAGAAGGGGATGTCACATTAACTTTTCAGTGCAATACCACCAGATGTGAGGTTGAAGATTATGGATAACGGACCCAGCAGTGACAAAGAGGAAGAAGATGGTAACAACAAAGGGAACTGTGAGGGGAAAAAAAGGTCGCTAGGTCTCCTCGTGTGGATAAAGGTCAAGGTATAAGGAGACCTAGGTTGGAACCACTCAAAGTGGACAAGCGGGGAAGAAGAAATGTAGAGGAAGGTCGATTTCTATGGGGTAGGGAGGAGGAGATGGATGATGAGGATAAGGAGAATATGAAGGACCTTGAAATATGATGGCACCCGATTACTTTCCCGGCAAAGGAGAGAGAGAAGATTGTAAGATGATGATGATGATGAGGCACCCCTTACTTCGAGGGTAATGTGGGATATGAAGGTAGCATTAAAGGGGTTTGCTGAAATAGATCGCGGAGGTGAGAAATGAGAAAGATCGAGGGCACCCATTTTAGAGGAGATATTGAAGGTCGTCCTACTTAGGGAATACAAAGGAATAGACTTTCACTATGATAGGTTGACAAATCCCATCTGACACGTACATAGTTTTGAAAATGAGGTAACACTGTGCCAGTTTATCGATGTTGTTGCGTGCCCACCATCTTTATCTACCTTGCAAGGACCAGTGCAGAATTCGTTTCATCAAATCGCTCCAAGATGGATAACCAATTTTAGAGCTTTAAAATCCTCCCTTTTGACGTACTTTGCAAGTGCAAGAACTCACATAAAGATATTTATGTCATTATTTGCTATAGTCCGGAAGAAGGATGAGCCATTGAAGGATTTTGTTACGAGAGCTAGTTTAGAGGTACCTACCGCGAAAAATGCGATAAAGGCTAGTCCATTTACCTAGGGATTATGTACAAGTGGATTGAGCAAGTCACTGCTAAGAGAACTGCTCTCACATTTGAAGAGGTTCTAGATTAGAGTATGAAACACATCCATGTGGAGGAAGCAGAAGAAGAAATAGGAAGTCTGCACTCTTCTTACAAAGATGACTATGTGGAAAAGCCCCTAACTAAGAAAGCAGAATTGATAAAGGATTCACGTCGACAAGCTAAGTTGTTCATTGCACCAATAGAAGACAAGAGGAGAGCTAATGAGGGAATCGACAAGAGGGTCGTGAAATATGACCTAGAGGAGTTCACACCATTAAGAGAGCCAAGGGCTAGAATTTTTGTTATAATTGAGACCAACAACCTAGTGTCATAAAGTGGCCAGATGATTTCACTGAGGTACACTAAGCTAAAGTCATAATATTTTTGCACGTTCCATAATAATTATGCACATTCCACATAGAGGTGCTGACATTTGAAGAAGGATATTTAAAGGTTAGTCAACGCGAGTCATTTGAGGGAGCTTTTTTATCAAGATAAGTGGCGAGGTCAAAGGCGAGCACTTTCAGAACCTCCCTAGGAGGTCCCCGGGGGGCACAGGAAAGTGGACATGCATGGAGATATGAGCACAAGAAGGCCAAGAAGAAAATGGCGAGCCCGAAAACAGGAGAATCTATAATTTCAGGAGGACTTACTGATGGGGACTCAAATAATGCAAGGAAGGTTCATGCCAAGGCTGCCAGGCTGAGGCCTTCAGATGTTGCAGCAGTAAACTTGTGACCACCACCTTCAGAGGTTGTTTGTTCTTAGCCGGGTAAGAGAAGGGGTTTGTAGGTTGATCATAATGACGCATTAGTCATACAAGCAGAGGTGACTTCTTATGATGTGGTCAGAATATTTATTAATAACGGGAGCTCTGTTAATATTTTATATCATCATTTTTTAGAGTAGATGGGCATAAAGG
This sequence comes from Phtheirospermum japonicum, assembly GCA_014905375.1. NCBI lineage: Eukaryota > Viridiplantae > Streptophyta > Magnoliopsida > Lamiales > Orobanchaceae > Phtheirospermum > Phtheirospermum japonicum. The sequence continues at coordinate 59,838 of BMAC01000705.1, forward strand.
TGGAGGTGAGGCCGGTGCAGACACCTGTTTACACGTTTAATAGGTCGCAGGTCGTTACTGGAGGGAGGTGGTTTTAATGGTGGCTTTAGGTGAAGGCGAATTTTGGGTAGAAAAGAAACTCAAATTTTTGGTGATCAGTGCCTACTCAACATACAACATCATATTAGAGTGACCTACTCTTAATGAGTTTCAGACGGCTACATCTACTTATAACATGAGTATCAAGTTCCCAGCAGGAAATAAGGTAGGAGAAGTGGTAGCGGATCAGTTGGTTGCACAATCGTGTTATCAGCTTATTGCGCGTAAGGGGGTGAATGAAGGAAAAAGGGAGTGGAATAGTGAGTCTTGAGAAGGTATCATTATTAGTGATAAGACTAAATTGGAGGATAAATATGTGCGAACTCATGATGAGTTAATGGCGATCGAGTTGGTGGATGGTCAATAGGGTTTTACAACATTAATAGGAAGTTAGCTGCTAGAAGCCATACGAGAGGAACTCATAAACTTATTAAAAATTCTTAAGGGACATCATATTTTCTTTTTGAGATAATGAGTTAGTAGGGTTTTATCCCGAGGTCGCGCAACATCACCTGAACGCGGATTTGACCATCGGACTGGTGAAATAGAAAATAAGGCATGGTGTAGAGCTCGACAAGGTGATAGAGGAGGAAGTACAAAAGTTATTGAGATCATGGCATATACATGAAATTCAATTCCCGTAATGGTTATCGAATGTGGTGATGGTACATAAACCAGGAAGTAAGTAGAGGATGTGCGTTGACTTTCACAAGGTGAATAAGGCTTGTTCTAATGATCATTATCCATTGCCCCTTATTGATCAATTGGTCAAATTTATATCAAGTTGCGAACTATTAAATATGATGGATGCGTCTAGGGTTACCATTAGATTCCACTGGCACCAGAAGATCATCCAAATGTGAGTTTTGTTACTTTAATAGAATCATATTATTTTCCATGCTGCTTAGATTAAAGAATGCAAGGAGCTACTTATCAGCGGCTTGTAGATAAGGTGTTCAAGGAGCTATTGGGATAATCATGGAGGTTTACGTGTATGGCATGATAGTAAAGAGTAGGAGGGATAAGTCACATGTGGGATATCTGAAGAAGGCATTCTTGATCCTATGACAGTATGGCAGGCGATAGAATCCCAAGAAGTGTATCTTTGGCTTGCAATCTGGGAAAATTTTAGGGTATATTGTGACAGTGAATCCAGATAAAGTGCGGGCTATGATGTAGATGTCGTAACCTCGTACAATAAATGATGTACATGTTTTAAAATGTCAGATAGATGGTCTTACCAGGTTCATTTCTAGTTTCGCGGAAAGGGGTTTTTCCTTCTTCAGATCTTTGATGAAGGGATCTAAGTTTGAGTGGATAATGGAGGCATTGGAAGCCTTTGAGAAGTTGAAATAGAACTTGGCAAAGATACCTCTGTTGATAAAAGCCCTACCTAAGGAGGATTTGATTTTGTACATTTCAGTGGGGGAGGTGCCGGTGAGTTCAGTCTTGATTCGTGAAGATGCGGGAGTTCAAGAACCTATTTATTACGTGAGCAAGATGTTGCAAGTTGTAGAGCAGCGATACTCGAAGCTATAAAAAGGGGGATTTGCTTTAATATGTACTGCTAGGAAGTTGCGACCTTATTTTTGGGGCAAATGATTAAGGTACGAACTAGCTTGGCTCTGAAGTAGGCTCTAAGTAATTCTAACATGTCAGGTCGATTAGTAAAGTAGGCGGTGGAACATAGTGAGTATGATGTGATCTGTGAGTTGCGAACAAAAATAACGACATAGGTGTTGGCAAATTTCTTATAGGAGATGATGCAATCAAAAGAAGCGGAGGTAAAGGAAAAGGCATAGTTAGTACACGTGAATGGGTAAACTATGATGAATGGAGCACGGATTGGGGTTGTTTTAACCATCCTAGAGGGAGAAAACCTAAGTTATGCTATAAAATCGGGGTTCAATGTTTCTAATAACGAGGCAGATTATGAGGCCTTGGTGCAGGGTGTGAAGATAGCGAGTGATTTGAATGTAGGTCGTCTATGGCCATATATAGATTCTCGATTGTTAGCATGCCAGTACAATGGGTCTTCTGAGGATATTGAGGAACGTATGTATGAGTACTTGAAAATAGTAAAATAGATGGTAATACAATTCGAGGATTTTAATTAGAACACTTATCCTGGTCAGAGAATATATGAGCTAATCAGCTCGCCAAATTGGCAGGTGCATTGGGGAACTGTCATAAGCGAACAATAACTTTAATTTAATTGCAAGCTAGCAGTTTGGAAAAAGCGGAGGGGAAGGTGATGGAAATAGATACAAGGTAGGATTATTGAACCCCTATTAGGATTTTGTTAAACCAGGTCATGGAGTGTAGTACACAACTATTTACTAAGGAGGTAAGAACAACAGAGTGATTTTTTTTAATGAATGGGCACTTGTATAAAAGTCTCACTTTGGGCCTTACCTAAAGTGTTTTTCTCCTAGAGGAAGATTGGGGGTTATTAAACAAATACATGAGGGGTATTGTGGGGATCATGATAAGAGTCGTGCTTTGGTTGGGATGGCTTTATGGGCTAGATTCTCCTGGCCTCAAATGAAAGCAATGGCATGAGAGTTGGTGATGACTTGAAAAAAATTCCAGATGCACGTTCCTATTATTCATGTATCTGCTAGAGATATGATGGTGATGAGCTAGTCGTGATCATTTGTGCATTAGGTAACTGATATTGTTGGACCTCTACAAAAGGCTGCATCACATAAGCAACATTTAGTAATGGCAGTGGATTATTTTACCAAGTGGGTGGAACAAACAATAATCGACTTTATTTTTAATAGTTTTTTTCACAGGTAGGTGTTTCACGGGTGTTGGTATCTGATAATGGTACTCAGTTTATAGGAAAAATGATGCAGGCTTGGTGTAAAGATATGGGCATGAAATAGTGGTTTGCCTCAGTGGTACATCCGCGGGACAATGGACAGGTCACCACCATGATTATCATACAAGGCATCAAATTAAGGTTGGAAAAGGCTGAAGGTTTATGGGGTGAAAAGCTACAGCTAGTCTTATGAGCATATCAGACAACACCACGAACCATACTAGAGAATCACCCTTTAGTTTGGTTTATGGGATGGAGGCAGTAATTCCGGTTGAGATAGATGTTGGGTCTCATCGGATAACCAAATCTGATCCAGAGGTGAACGCACAATTGGATACAAAATCTTTGGGAAGGTACGGGAGAAGGCTGCAACCAGAGTTGATAGACACAAGCAAAAGATGCGGGTTGTGTATAATCAGAAGGTGAGAAAGAGGCAATTTCAGGTAGTTGATTTGGTATAGAGGCGAGCTGATGCAATATATCTCACAGGAAAGATAGATCCAAATTGGGTGGTATCTTTCAAAGTAACTAGCGTGTTAAAAGGAGGTGCTTACATTCATGAGGATGATCAGGGGAAAGCTGTCATGCTCTTGGAACATTTGTAACTTGAGGAAGTATTACGCATAGTTAGTTATTGATGATTATGGAGTATGGCAGTCTTATTTATGTCTTTTGATTTCTATAATGGATTCTTTATGTTACTCCTTCCGTCATATTCTACCTGTCATGATTGACCATTTTCTGAAGATTAAGAAAGATGATTGGTGTTATAATTATATGTATCGAATGACTATAATATCCTTTTGTTTAGAAGAACTAAAAGTTGAAATAATAAAAGTAATGGTAAAAATTAGTAAAGTAATATTTAATTATTTTTGGTAAAATAAAAGGCAACATTAATTCTCTCTTGAAAATATAAATGTGAAAGATAGAATTGGACAGAAGAATTTGTAAAATGCAACAGATAGAATGGGACGAAAAGAGTATGAACTATGGGATATCAGGTGGACTTGATCATTAATAAGGATTTTTTTATGATATTTGGTTTATGATTATTTTATGGTTGTTTACTTGGTTATATGATCTCATGGTCATATGGATATGGACCGACGCATTCATTAAGTCGGCAAAGGTTAACATGGATATGGGTTGATACTTTTATTTGGTCGGCGATGGTTAATATGGTTATGGTTTTTCTCGATGCTTGTTTAGGTCGAAAATAGTTATATGGTGATATATGGATATGGTTTTTCCTGACGCTTGTTCAGGTCGGAAATTGTTATATGGTGACATGATTAATATGGATATGATTTTTCCTTATGCTTGTTCACGTCGAAAATGGTTATATAGTGACATGGTTAATATGGATATTATTTTTCCCAATGCTTGTTCAGGTCGAAAATGGTTATATGGTGATATGATTATACGATATGGTGATAAGTTTATGTGAATATGGTTTTCTCCCGATACTTGTTTAGGTTAGGATGGATATACGGTGATATAATTATGTGGAATGATTTTAGCTTGACGCTTGTTCACGTTGGACAATGGTGATACAGTTATATGAATATGGCTTGTCCGCCCTATTTAGGTCGGGCACTGATTATATAATTATAAGTATGTTTTCTTTTATGAATGGTTTATATGGTTTAGTTACGTGTAGGTTGGAGTATATGGTTTTTGGTTATCACTCGGATCATAAAATTAATTATGTGGATGGATGGTTTGTTAAGTGTTTATTATAATTTGGTTTCATGGCTTGTTGTATATGAGTATAGATAGGTGTGGACCTTTGATCATGTTTTCTTATAAGAAAGTGTCAGAAGAGGTTCCTAGAAATTATGGGTTATAAGGAACTATTCTGGTTCCAGGTGTATCAACTTACAAAAGACTAAATCATATTTCTTATAAGGAACTATTCTGGTTATTCTTCAATCCACAAACAAATTATGGCATTCTATTTCGTATTATGAAATATGATTTATGTTTCATCTACTTCATTTTGTGTATACTAACCTGAATAAATGATCTTAATTAATGGGTTAGAATCGTTGTTCATGTTCAATTTGTCAGATATATGCATAGTTGTATAACTTAGTTGTGATTGATTTCCTTACTGGAGGTTCAAGACATGATCCTTCTCAGCAAAAAAAGAAAAGAAAAAAAAAGGCATCAAATTGCATTGGTTCGGTAATAATAATTTTCTTTTTCGATAAGAAAAGGCAATGATGTTTTTCCTGAAAGCTGGTTATACCAATCTGAAGAAACTCAAAATTCTTAGTAACCTTGAAAATATAATTTAAAAGTATTTCTAATTATACACTCTCAATTGTGAATTTATTCGTGATTTTTAGATTCTACCGCGTTAGCTTCATTTTTTTTCTCTATTTAGAAATGTTTCTTACTTATCGAGGATACATGAGACTTAGATTATTTATTGTTGTTGGTTATAGTATGTTTTATGTGATGCTTCATATGAGTTTGATATCAATGAAGAAAATACTCAACCAAGCATCACTCTAAGTAGAAAGATAATTATTAGTTACCTCAATTTGTTTTAGGTTTCTTGAAGTTTTATTTACCTCAATGTGTGTCTGTGTATTCTTCCGTGACTAATTTATGATACTTTAGTTAATATGTGATACTTAAAGCTAATTGTGCGTTATTTTTACTTTAAGTTTGCTCTATGATATTATGAGAAGTGCTTAATGTGATCAAACATTGCTTTAATTTCTTTTGATAATATTACTAATATTTGTAATACTTCTATTGAAAATAGTACAAATTCTACTTAGATTTTGATTTTCATTCTTGTAGGAGAAAATAATGAAAAGATTTCAATGAAGTTGATATTCATCACTATCTGTACTCGAAATTATGTCGATTTATTTTCACTGAAAATATTTACTTGCGACATTTATGGATGAACTTTCTCGTTGTGATCGGAAGTTTTTAGTGATACCTTTAGTGCATATTGTGATACTTTAAACTAACTTTGTGATACTTCTATTTAAAATAGTGTAAATTACAAAATTACTCTTAAAATATTTTTTGTGATACTTTTAATGGTACTTGTGATACATTTTGACGAAAAATAGTGTAAATTAAAATTGTGATACTTTTACTAAAACCTGCAATACTTTAAACCAGAATTGTGATACATTTTGACGAAAATAGTGTAAATAAAAAATGTGATACTTTTAGTAAGACCTGCGATACTTTAAGCCATTTTTATGATACATTAATGTAACGAAGATTACTCAAATGATTACAGTTGTAAGGCTTGCACATTTCATATATAAATTGCTAATCAAATCAACATAAAACTTTGTACAAAACCTAGGATCAACATGTGTAGTATGATGTTACCATTATTGTCCATTTTGAACCCACATACAAACTCTGAAAACTTGCTAAAATAAAATTTGCAATATTACTTTTCATTTCACATCACTTTTCAACTGTACATACACATCTCATATTTTAAGCACTTTTCATTTAACTAAGTATCAACACTTTTAATTGATGAACTTCTTCTTCCACTTGTCCTTATCTTTCTTGCTTGCACTAAGATATCCAAGACACATTTCGCTATTGTTCTTGCCTTCTTTTGGATATCCATAACATTGTCTAAAGTATGAAATAAAAGTATAAGGTAATTGAATGTTGTAACACTATTAGTGGAATTGATGACTCTAGCTAAAAAATCTAATACATTGACCATGATAAAAATGAAACAAATAACTGGACCAAAATAAACAAGAATTATCCGAAGACAAATAAATTTAAAATCAGTTAAAACATTTCCAGATTTTTTAAATCATTCACCATGGTGAAAATGATATCAAAAAATAAAAAATAAAAATCTGCTCTATCTTTTCAAAGCAATCAATCGCCCATGACCATCTCAACTTTACGGTTTTAAGGGTCAACCTCTAAATAAGAAAGATCAACGCAACAAGAAGCAACTCACATATAGGGCATATGTGGATTTGATTGTAGGAATTATTCAATTACATGCCTAGTGTTTTATGAAGCCACATAAACTAATACTCTACTTTTTCCTGCTCTCACAAAATTCAATCATTTGCGACCGAAACTACTTAATCAAACAATTGATGCTCATAAAATCCATCAGGAAAAATGAATAAGGAAATAAGTTTTGTTCTGCAAAAATTTAATCAAACACTTGGTGTCGGTTGACCAAATTTCTACACTAAACACGAAATAAAAACCTCTAATAACCAATAAATTATAAAAAAGGAGTCAAGAACTGTGGCTTTAGCTCAATATATCCACATAAACTATCTACTCTTACCACAACATCACTTTAAAAAACACAAGCAACAATTGTGACTCAATTATATACATCATGTTTTATAATTCAATAGCATATTTCCAAAACAACTGGAAATCAAATAAATCAACAATCACATTAAAAACAAACTCTACTTTGTATTAGTCAAAGTTGAAAATAAAAAACACAACATAAGCCTTAAAATTCATCTATTATTTTTTTTAATCCAAATATTGTTTAATGTATCATAGACAACTATAAAAGTGCCACAAACACTATTACATGTATCACAATATAACATTTTTATTTTACCTGCATATATATAGTTGTCAGCTGGAATTGATTACGTAGAAATCAAATCATTTGATATATGAGCACAACCCGGAGCACCCTCTTTGCTTAAGAGACACCAAGACCAAAAAGTATTACAGATTTAAGTAAAAGTATGACAAATAGTACTTAGAGTATCACACAATAAAAACTAATTTATACCTGCATCTATATATGCGTCTCCACCAGTTGAGATATGATTAACATCATCAACACCTCATTAATCTAAAAGTATCAAAAATATTAATACTAGTATCATAAATCTAGTAAAATGTACCAGACAATATTTCTTTTACCGGAGTTTCTTGAAAAGCATAAGTGATGTCGTTATGACCAGACCCAAAAATAATATTCATGCATGTATTTACTCAAACAAAGTGACAGATAAAAATAATATATAAAATAAAGGCTTAATATTCTTAAGCAATTCATAACCCCTCCAAGTAAAACTTGTTACAGTCCATCTTCTTTAAAATCACAAAGTGAAGAGGGCAAAATTAAAGATCCAGAATCAATAAAACAAAGACAACAACAACAGAAATATTTAAAGAATATCCCAAATTTTCACATCCATTCCACTCTAATTTCTCATAACTTTTTTGTTTAACTTCTCAATTGATCAATCATATATATATATATACACAAAAAAAAAAAAACCTACAATCAATCAGAAGCTGATCAAATCTAGCGGTTCATGATGCTTTTTGCTCCTCCCAACGGGCTCACAAATGGATTTTTTGTCACCATATAATCCTCTTTGAATCTCTCCCAGTCATTTATGATTATCGTCTTCATCCATCCCTTATTCTACAAAACAACAACTTTCTCGTCATATATTGATCATTTTCTTTCTGAAGTTGATAATTATCTCGACCACCTCCCATATGAGCACAAACTGGAGCACCTGATTCGTTTATGAGACACCAAAAACAAAAATTATCATAAATATAAGTAAAAGTATCACATATAGTTCTTAGAGTATCACACAATAACAATTGGTTTATACCTGCATCGATATATGCATCTCTTGCAGAGATATGATTAACATCATCAACACCTCATTCATCCAAAAGTATCAAAAATATTAATACAAGTATCAAAAATCTAGTTAAAATGTTCAGATAAAAATAATATTTTACCTAGAGTTTCTTGCACATTATCCTAACTGGAAACAAAAACAATTGAATAATTCATTATTATTTTTTCAGTATCAATGGTCTCCATATGCATAAAAGAAGAATTAGAATTAATGAACATATGGCTGAATTATTTTAGTATTTTTTTTAGATAATTAGGGCTTGAATCAAGTCTTTTTCCCAATCTATGATTACAACTACAAAAAAATTAAGAATAGAAGTACCCGAATCAACAACTTGAATCAGAGATGTTCTAGAATTAGTCACGGAGAACATTGACCGTCTAACCGTAACCGTGCGGTTAACCGGTTTAAAAAAAACAAAAACAAAACAAAAAAAAAAACAGTCGATCGGCTGCATTTCTGTCGATCGACTTCCTGTCGATCGACAAAGTGTCAGCCGGTTAGGTTACGGTTAAACAAATTGCGGTTAAATTAACTGCCGGTTATTAACCGATCAACACGTCTAGCTCCGATGTTGAGCACGTGGCAAAGGATTATATATCAATCGTTCTCATGTGTAATGGACGAACTGGCGCATTGGTAGTGGGTGGGGGCTCCGAGTCATTTTATATAAATGGTAAAAAGTGGTATCATAGTATGAGACCAACCTCACTGGAGACCTACTCTTCGTAGTTAAAAATAAAACCTATCCTCTGTTATTTAATTTATGTCATGGACTTCCGTTCATGGCAATCCATCGAGAATCAATAAACAAGAGAAAAATGATGAAAGTGTACCTACAAATTAGATGTAAGGGAGGCGGAAATTCTTAAATTATAATAAATAATTGCATAATAAAAAAAAATAAGTATATTGGCGGGGTAGATATATAATTTATTTGTGGGACACACTAAGCTAAGATGAAATGTAGGCTTTGTTTGTTAGCACTTCCCCAAATATTTTCCACTATCATCAAACAAACACTATATTCATGTATCTCGATACCTTTCTTTTCTAATACACACATTTTCAAAAACTTCTCCCAATCACCCTTCTCCCCCAAAACTTTTCTTAATCACCAAACAAACAAAGTCGTAGAGTTCGGGGCGGCAGCCCTGGGAGGAAAAGCTCATTGCTCTTTCTGAACCTTGGTTTATGTCTTCACAACTTTAAATAGCGGAGAATGTTTGTTATGTTGTTGCGGTTGATGTATGAAGAATTTGCACATGAATGATTAATAAGAGGATGAAAGTAACCACTTCGTTTCTTTTTGTCCAAGTCACTTCAACACCGTTATAAGTACATTTCACATGTTCCATTCATGGAAATCTTCAGATCATTCAGGAAGTTGAAATAGGAGTATACGAACAATATTTTTCGCAATTATGAATACAACGGGTAGTTGCAATTCCCGAAAAAGAATCAAATTTTTCTTACATTAAATCATTTATATATGTGTAGATATAGCCAATACATAGATTTTTGTGATTTCATTTGGTTCTTCTGAGTCCTCGAGTTGGATGATTAAAAAAAAAAAAATGTTTGGTTCCTTTGGGGGATGGATTTATAAGAACTCACATATCCTAATAACAAACAAAATAAAACAAACGCGACTTGAACTAAATGATTACTTGTTTGTCTGGGAAATGATTACGGTGCCGTGAAGGCACCATACCTCCCACCCCTGCATTTACATCCATTGATTTTACCATTATCTATAACCAACTTTTAATCTAATGGTTCTGATTAAGTAGGGAATGGTACTTTCACGGCACTGTAAAAGTCTTCATTTGTTTGATTACATTACTAAAAAGTTGTAAAATCTAAAATCACTAAACTTATTTTCTGCTTGAATAAATATGAAGCACAATTTATAATATGATAAAGCAAATTACATTTGATAATTGGGTCATACAAACGGCGATCGCACCCATGCCCTCTGACTTTATTTATAATGAATATACAAGTGATAAGTGATAAGTGATAAATATTATAAATAATAAGAAAGCATAAGAATTTCATAAAACATATCATTTCCTATAATATTCATCTATTATATATTAATCACGAATCAATGATATACCATTTCTCGATTTATTAATCTTCTCTGCATCGTTCAAACTTTATTCGAACGATATACCCGGAATTGGTGCTCCTATAGACTCCTGCCAATGTGTGAATTAAATCAATTGCCTTAATTAAATCACCTTATATTCTAAAAACTATTGCCATACAAAACAAATAAACAATCAGAAAAAAGCAAAATAAATAAATAAAATTACAAAAAATTAGTCAATAAATTCCAACAGAGAAAACTTCCCAAAGGACCCAAACAGCGACAGTTGCAACTTATTCTTTCACTTCACTCCTTTAGTAGCCGACCATCTCACCGAGCGTGAGTAGCCGGAAATGGCGGCGGAGATTCGCGGAGAAGGTGAATTCGTGAGGGCGGATCAAATAGATCTGGACAGCCTCGACGAACTACACCGGCGGCATCTCAACCGACACCTGACTTTAGAAAAGAAGAATGAAGAAATGAAGGAGATTCCAATTAGGCATGCGTGGGAAATCGACGCCTCAAAGCTTGTTATCCAATCCGTCATCGCACGTGGCACTTTCGGCACCGTTCATCGCGGCGTTTATGACGGACAAGATGTTGCAGGTATTTTTCTACACTTATTTATTTTGTGTTCTTAATTTATCAGTTTTTAGAATATTTATTTCTTGGACTTTTTTATTTTTTTGCCCCTTGGAGTGGATATATGGCTTTTAATGTTGGTTACTTGTCCAGACTCGGGAGGTTTAATTGGTAAAAGAGTTGTTGGCTTTAAGTTTTTTTCTACTCCCTCCATTTATTTCATACACAGTTTAAAACATTGTTGGTTAATATATTTAAAATATAGTATTTTTTATATGGTTAATTGATTGTTTATTTATTTAAGCTAATTCAAACAGCTGATAACGGATGACTGATAGCTAGTAGCTGATTTTCAATTAGTGCTTGGTGAATTAGTTGATTAAAATAGTTGATTGAAGGTTTATTTACCAATATAGATATGATTAAAAAATATAAAATATTATACATAAAAAAAAGAAATAAAATTATAATAACTAATGAAAACTTCCCAAAAGATTATTTCAAAAAAAAAAAGATAAATACTTGAAAAATAATTAAAAAGATAATTTTAATAATAAATAAAACATTAATTATGACTAATAAATGTATTTTCGTAAAATATAAAGTAATATATTAGTTTATAAATAAAATATTTTTTACAATATAAAAAGATAAAAAATAATTTTATCAAATAAGGTAGGAGCTTATTAGAAAAAGTTACGATTTGTAGCTTTTTCTGAATAAGAGCTTATTAGGCAGAATAAGCTATCAGGAGCTTGTTCTTGATTTTACCAAGCAGGCTAAAAGAACTTATTGTGATGGAATAAACTATAAGTACTTTCAATAAGTTTAACCAAGTAGGCCCTTAATCTAAGTAAATGGAGTAGATTAATTTTAATAAAATAAAATAACTACATATTAGATGGAGTAACAAAACTATCTTATTGGACACCAAAAATAGTAACGTTATCTATCTTTCATAATGGGAGAGTATTATTTTTAGCAAATTTTAGTTGTAAGACAATTGGACCGTATTTATGTTGGAAAATTAGTATATTTACGAAGGAAATTGTGCAATCTTTAGGCACAATATTTTTTTGTATAAATGTGCGAATGGGGAATTGTGTTATATATATTTATTTGTCTAAAATAATTTTTGGATGATAAAGATATGTGTGAGTTTAGAATTAATTGGATTTGTTCCACATAGGAAAAGAGGGAAAATTTAGGCTAGTATAAATAGTCTCTCCTTATTGATAAGGAGTCTTGTTATATTGTTTTTTTTAAAATGATATTCTTGTTGTTATATTTATTTTTTTCATTTCCACGCATATTTTTATTTAATTATATTAAAATTACAGTACTTCACTTGCCTAAATTAATTTTAACGGGAATCGAGTAGACATTAAATAAATAATTAATTAATCATAGGGATATAGACGGAATTAGAATACTTTTACTATTTCAACCTACATTTTTTTAAACTATGTCAAATAATAGTATGCCTATATATTTGGGAAGGAGACTATTAGTTTGTGAATGGATTGATCTCCAAATTTTATTTGCTTCATGTGTGAAATTAAGGTTTGAAATTTCAGTACATAGCATTCAACTTTTGCAGCATTAGCAGTTAAGGCTGTGATGCTACTTAATTTTTTGTATTATTTTTTTTTCTCTCAGAACTCTCCTTCAATTAATTTTTTTTTTCCCTTTTGAACTCAACTTGTCATGTGAAAATTTCAAAAAAACATATTCATTTATTCTCACTTTATAGAAGTTTCACAATCAACTATCATCGTTACACAGTCATCTCACAATAGACATACTAACTTGTCTTAATTTCTAAAACCACCGATCACATCCAATTGATATTTTACTATTAAAAAATCATCACATCATCATCATCGTCACATTTCCATCTTATATTCAATCATCACAACTTATTATCTCCTCTTTTCAGTAAAACTTCTCGACTTGGGTGAAGAATCCCACAGAACACAAGCTGGCATAGCTTCGTTTAGAACAGCTTTTGTCCAAGAAGTTTCTGTGTGGCAAAAGCTTAATCATCCTAATGTAACAAAGGTAGCCTTTTTTTTCTTCTTAAAAATTGTTATTGTTTCATATCATCTTTTTTTTGCATTAAACTCTTTATTTTTCTTCCCTTTTTTCGTTTTATTATGTGGACATTTATGTAATGCTCTCTGTAAAATGAACCAATCTTGTATTTTTTGTCCATTATAAGTAGTATTTGGTATTAAGAAGAATGCTTTTAAGATTGTTTTTGTTCCTTTGCACAGTTCGTAGGTGCCTCAATGGGCGAATCAAATCTGAACATACAGAAAGATAACAACAGTCAATTTGGGACGACATGTAACGTTTGGTGTGTTGTAGTTGAATATCTACCTGGGGGTACCCTTAAAAGTTTCCTCATAAAAAACCGTCGTGGGAAACTTGCTTTCAAAGTCGTCATCCAACTTGCTTTGGATCTTGCACGAGGGTAAACATCAAAAGTAAATTTTATGTAATTCACTTATGTCAAATTTTTTTTTTTTTTTTTTTACCTTTGTAAGATTTGATGTCTTGTCACGTCCAAGTTAGTCGCTTATATCTACTTTTTACAGGTTAAGCTATCTTCACCACAAAAAAATTGTCCACAGGGATGTGAAAACAGAGAACATGCTTCTTGACAAGAATCGAACTGTGAAAATAGCTGATTTTGGGGTTGCTCGCGTCGAGGCTTCTAATCCTAATGAAATGACTGGCGAGACAGGGACACTTGGTTACATGGCACCTGAGGTATTTATTTACTTGAGCATGATTTTTAATTATTTAGGACATTCATTGTCTTATATAGCTATGTCTTTCTTGAATATATCACAGGTCCTCTGTGGTGACCCTTACAATAGGAAATGTGATGTGTATAGTTTTGGTATTTGTTTATGGGAGATATATTGCTGTGACATGCCATATCCAAACCTCAGCTTCTCAGAAATGACTTCAGCAGTAGTGCACAAGGTATATACACATTTAAAAAAATCTGCTAATAGGGCTTTCTAGCCCTTCATCTTGGCCAAAGATGTATTCTTAGCTCTATTTGTGGAGAAGATGGTTTTTTGCCTGTGTCGAATTGTCCATTTTATCCTTAATTTCGTTTCTCGCTGTGATTGTTGTTTCTTTTCAAGAGTTGCAATCTCATCGTCGTGATTGATGTCTCAATGTCGAGAATGGAATGTTGACATTGAGACATCAATCACAACGAGAAATGAAAGTAAGAGTAAAATGGAGAATCCAACAACAACAAAAAAAAGGGCTAAAAACATCTTTGGCCAAGATAAAGGGCTAGAAAAGCTGGGCACTAGATTTTATGCTCTCACTCTCTCTCTCTCTCTCTCTCTCTCTCTCTCTCTTTTGGATGACAGTTTTTGTTGTCAACTTTCAGAATCTGAGGCCCGAGATACCTCGATGTTGCCCAAGCTATCTTGCGAATGTAATGAAACGATGTTGGGATACCAATTCCGACAAGAGGCCGGAAATGGATGAGGTTGTTTCCATGTTAGAAGCAATTGACACATCAAAGGGAGGGGGTATGATTCCATTGGACCAGCGTCGAGGTTGTTTAAGCTTCCGCAGGCAACGAGGGCCTTGAGAAATAGTTCCAGATTGTCAAAAAAGGTTCACAAATAAATTTTCATATTCTGAAAGATGTACAATGTTCAAGTAGAAGTCATATTTAACAGGTTGGAAGTTGAGATATTTGGAGCTTAATGCATGATATTTGGTGCTTAATGCATGTATACATACCTAAGATTTCAAGGTATGTTTAGATGGACATTCGTTGGTATTTTTAATTTTGGCATTTAGAATATTGGAGTATTCAGAATTCTGTGAATAATAAAAATCTTTGTTTGTTAGAAGACTCAAAATCATTTACTTTTTATTATTTATGTCCAATCATATCTAAAAAGTGAATGATATTATATTTATTTTATATCAAATCATATCTATAAAAACACAATAAATATATTGTTTGAAATATGTAGACTAATTCACATGATGGAATAATGAGTCTCACACTTGAATTGTTTTATTACAGGCAAAGATTTACTAGAACATGAAGAAATAAAAAAGGCTATCTATCCAGTTCTCAAAACAACTTATGATCTGTGATACAAAACAACATAGCTTAATACAAAGAATTAGAACTCGAGCGAAAACTAGGCCTAACCAGCAATCTTGTAGCTAGGATTAACAAGATTATCTAAGCCTGCTACCACTTGGATAGACTCTATAACATCTCCGACTTTTAGGTCTGCCAATAAATCTTCATTTTCTGTGACGTATCCGAATACTGCATAGCGACCATCCAAAATGTTGGCATTGCTAGGGGTTAGTTCACTTTCTTTCAGTAGCCAAAATACCTGGCTTGATGCAGAATTGTTCTCAAATTCCTGAGATTGGATTTAAATAAAAAAAAAAGATTAGAGAATATTTTTAATAAAAAAATGAGACACACACACACAAAGTATAGAATTTTTACCTCTCGAGCCATAGCCATGGTTCCAAATGCATTAAATGGAAGCCTTGTTTGAGCCTTGTAGAGACCAAGTTCCTGTCCAACAACATAACTTGATGTCAGATTTGCCACATGAAATAAAGCAATAGCCAAGTCACACACGAAAGAGATTTACAGGTTTGCGTTTCTCACAACAAGATTTGACTAATTTAGTATTTATGCACAACAGCACAAGAACTTCAACGTAAATTCATAATATCTTTTCTTGAATGTAATATATAAAGACTATATTTTCCACCTTATTGTTAGGGCGGCAAGCTTGCAGCGGATAAAACGCTGTGCGGCGTTGGCCAGTTCCCACTCGAATCTCGACGAAGGGCGAGATTCGAGATGAACCAACAAGCCTATGAGGTTCTTATACGAAGCTAAGGGGAGGACAAGCACAAGTAAAATGAGAAAGCAAATGAGGAAAATAAGAGTCACGAGTTGGGGAATTTAAAGACTATTAAATAATCAACTCGTTGTGTAACAACTAAATAGATGAGTAGCTTATTTATACAACTACTGCTAGGATTAGGGTTACCATATTTACATCTTATAGGGGACGGCTAAAAGGTTCCGCACTTGGTCTTGAAGCACGCTTGCTTGCGTCCAAACTTGTGTCTGCCGCTCTAGGGTAGCTCTGGTTTAAGGTGTGCGGGCTACCCACCTTCCTTTTCGGGAAGAGGAGACCCAGCCCCCTCGTCCCCTTGTCATGGGTTAGGCCCATCAAAGCTCACCTGCGCACTCTACCCGCAGTTGGCTCGCGTTGCAGGTAACTCTCGCATGTCCTTGGCGCGTTGCTCGCGATCAAGGCGACGTCTCTCTCGCGCGCTCTCGTCTCCCGCCTATCGGTGTCACGGAGTAATGTGGCCAGGCTTATGCGCGTAAGCCCCTGGTCCATTCTCACCAACCTCTCGACAGTCCCGTCGAGTGCCACTCGCACACTAGTCAAATCGGCAGAGGCAGGGCGTGTCCCGCCCTTGTCACTCGTCATGGCCGCTATCCAATGAACATTACCAGTGACATCCTCCCCACCAAAGTCGTAATACGACAGTTGGTGTACCAGCAATTGCCGCGAGTTCTGCTTTTCAACTCTATCGCGAGCCTTTTCCGGCCTTCAGAGTCCCAGGCTTCACCTTCCCCTTAAGCAGGGCTAGGGGGAACTTCACAATTTGGAAACCTAGCTTTGCACGTTAGGGATGACAGTAACGAGACCCCCTTCGGCGGCCTCTTGGCGTGAATCGCCCTTTTTTCCTCATTACCAGGATAACCAAGGAGTTGTAATAGGGGATTACGCAAGCATGAACCTGATCGAGCCAATGCAACCCCAAAACGATGTCATAGTCGTCCATGGGAACGACCGTGAAGGAAACGGATCCTTCCCAGTCACCAATGTGCAACTCTACCCATTTGGCCTCGACGACTGACAGGTTTGGTCTCCGCGTTACACACTTGATTGATCCTCCCGTTGGAGTAACCACCAACCTCAACGCATCGGCAACTTCTACCGGCTTAAAATTATGCGTTGCCCCAATGTCTACAAACGCCTGGACCTTCTGATCCCCAAACTTCACCTTGACGAACATCGAGAGGGGTGATATTGACTTGACTGGCGCCTCGTTAGCTCTCATTGCTTCTAGCAGCTTAAGAGAAGCTTAAGAGTCTGACTTGAGCCACATCCTCCTCACCGAATGTCTCGCCTAGTACGGCCACTACTCGTCCGCCTCTATTTGGACGGTTTCTTCGATAATGATCTGTTCACCCGCCCCAAAAACACGCACCCGTTTTAGATGCCCGACACCTCGCGTCTCCCACAGGTTGGACTTCTTCTCCGTTTGGATCAATCTACCTCCCCCACCGTAGCTTGGATCACCACCTCGAGGCTGCCCTTAGGTCTTATCCGATCGGTACTCGGTCAACCATTCGCCTACCGAAATAGCCTTCGACACCATTTGCACGCCGGCACGCTGCACCTCCACCCTGGCCCACGACTTCAAGCCACCAATGAACGCGAACAACGTTTCCTATTCCGTCAAAGTCGGGAGTTTGAGCATTACCTTTTGGAACTTCTAGAAATACTCCTTGATAGTCGAGGAGTGAGTCAAGTCCCCGAGCTGTTCTCCGGGTTGTATTGACCCTTCAGGGCCTCCTTGAATCCTCCCAAGTCGCCATATGTACGATTCCCTTCAATATTTCGGCCTCACATCACCACCACAATGCCATATCCGCAAAGAAGCCTTGTGGCGTCATTGCTGATCCCGATGGCACCGATGACACCAAAGTACCGCTCCATTGACCAAAAGAAGTCATCTACTTCTTGAACTCCTCGAGACCTTAAACGAGTTCGGCCATGGCACTTCCGTGCGAGCTACACCGCCCCCACGATTCGGTCCGCCATTCCCGTCTGCTCTCTTAAAATCCGTGGCATGACTCTCCTACGCCCTAACAGTGACTACGAGCTCCTCTCGTAGTGCGTCAAACAAGGAGCACATCTTGCGCCTTAATGAGTCCAACGTCAGATACCGACAAAACAATAGGTGAGTAGCCTATTTATACAACCACTTTTAGGGTTAGGGTTTCCCCTTCTCCAAGCTACTCGATCAAGCCCACTAATCGGTCCACGAGCATTTGGGTGTAATTGTTTGAACTCCCGGATGAAGGCTTTCAAGTCATTGGCTCTTGGGGACGAGAAATCGCTTATTCCGCCTTGGCGAGGGATTAGGGATCGCCCTCGTCCAAGAGAATATCGATTGTTCGCCCGACATCGGCCTCTTCACCCGCCGTGATGGAACGACTCAGTAGGATTCAAAATAGGATTCAAAATCAGATGAATTTCTGACCATCTATCATAGAAAAAAGAACAAACCAATCATGTAGGATTTCCAAGAAATTTTTCGATTTCTTTCAGAAGCAGATGATTAATCATCCGCTTCTCACAGTCGTGGGAAATCCGCCAACGGTTACACACTTGGGCCTTGAAGCCCGCTCGCTTACGTCTAAGCTCGTGTCCGCGGCTCTAGGGTTTAAGGTACGCGGCTACGCACCTTCCTTTTAGGGAAGAGGAGGCCCGGCCCCCTCATCATGGGCTAGGCCCATCAAAGCCTCCTTGCGCACTCCGCCCGCAGTCGGCTCGCGTTGTGCAGGTAACTCTCGTACGTCTTCGGCACGCTGCTTGCGATCAAAGCGACATCTTTGGCTCTCGCGCACACTCGCCTTCTGCCTATCGACGTCACGGCGTAATGTGGCCAGCTCTAGGCTTATGCGCGTAAGCCCCTGATCCATTCTCGTCAAACTCTTGACAATCCCGTCGAGGATTGCTCGCACACTAGCCAAATTGGCCGAGGCTGGGCGAGCCTCGCATATCTCGCTAGTCCCTGTCGAGTGTTGAGTCTTCACGTGTCTTGACCTTGTCACTCATCATGGCCGCTATTCAATGAACATTACCCGTGACATCATGCACAGAAATCTAGGTGACAATTATATATCCTTTCTTTTGTTTTAACGTTTTGGTTCCCTAGAGAATAGTGAACATAAAAATTTTATGGAGAAACTTTTTTGGATGAGATAGTGATCGGATATAATTGGTGTGTTTTTGAGTAAGAGATTGGATATAAAATTATTTGGTAAAAAAAATTCAAATGGGCCCACAAAGGTTCTTTTGTGGTGGGAATTAATGATGATGAAGAGATGAGAGAAGAAATAAAAAAGATTTATGTGTGTTAGAAAATTAATGGTAGTTGAGAGATGAAATAAATGTGAGAGAAACGAGGAAAGAAATTTTGAGGAAAAAAATGAGTTATGTTTTTTTGGTTATAAACAATCACTTTTTGCCATTTTTTTAATTTTGCTAGTAGAGGGTAAAACTTATTTTTGAACTTCCAATTGCCGCCTAAGTCATTCATTTACTACTTTTGAGAGAAGAATGTAGTGCACTAGTAGAGCTTGCACTTGGCCGGGCCGAAAATTCTTCAAGCAACCATTTTGGAGGTTCAACCCATAGATAGGAAATTAGTGTATTTTGAGGTCAGGCCAACTCGGATCTCGGGCCGGACCAAATAGGTCCGATTTTTTGGGCCACGAAAATATTTCGGGCTGGGTCAGGCTTAAAATTGCCAGATCTATGCGCTAGGCAATTCGGTGAAGGATTTTGCATAAAAAGCTGATTTCTCAACTTACTTCCAGAGTTTCTCCATAGAAGGGTGCTTTTTCTCCAATCACCATAAGTTCCAACGGAATCGTACGAGTTTTTTCCGTGCTAGGATCAATAAAT
This sequence comes from Phtheirospermum japonicum, assembly GCA_014905375.1. Lineage (NCBI taxonomy): Eukaryota > Viridiplantae > Streptophyta > Magnoliopsida > Lamiales > Orobanchaceae > Phtheirospermum > Phtheirospermum japonicum. Next base: position 79,890 of record BMAC01000705.1, read on the forward strand.
CCCTCAGCAGGACCTTCAGGATCTCCTGTTTGCACCACAAAGCCATCCGCTACAAAAAAGAAACAATAATACAAATCTACAAGTGATGAGCAAGTTTTATAGGATGGTTATAGAATTTTAAATAGCTTTTTACAAGCATATACCTCTTTGAATCTCCATGCCATCATAGAAATGCCTTTCGACCAAATCCACAAAATTCCCAGCGGTTACAGGAGCATTATAACCGTCTAAAACTATACGAAATACACATTCATTCAGATTAGGGTTGTCCTTGACTTTGACCTTCATATCCACAGTTGCTCTTCCCTTCAGCAACGGCATATTCTTGTATTCTTCAGGCACTTCGTACGGGAAGCCATCAACCATATCCTCTTCAACACTGCAGAGAAATCCAATGCCCCACGAAGATTCTCAGCTGCAGTCAATGACAAGGGCTTAAATGAGACACAAGCATATTTTACCAAGACTTGGTTTTCTTTTCTTTGTTTTTTTCTTCCCATTATTAAGACCTAAAGAGAAATTAGTATACACTTCTTTGTCAACATTCCAAAAGTACAGTAAAACCTCAATAATTTACTACTCGATTAATTAATAACCTCATTTAAATAATATTTTTTTGTCGGTTTCGACTTGGGAGCAATGTGTTAAATTAGTATCTCAATTATTTTATCTCTCGCTGAATGACCAAATTTTAGCGGTCCCAAGACTTAATTTATCGAGGTTTTGTTATACATCAACAATATTGCTTCTTCATCATTTCACATATCGATAATTAGTGATTCTATGATCTATCTTGATTCTCCATCTTAATAGAAATGTCAATAACCCCGACAAAACCACTCTTTCACAATATAAGAAAGATGTTCGACTTATTTCAGATTTATTCTGCATATTGTTTCTATAATTTCAACACACTATTTTCAGGTTCTGAAATGATTAAGAAAATAATAATAATAATAATAATAATAATAATAATAATAATAATAATAATTGTGCATACTCACCCTCCAACATAATTAAGTAGCTCCTTCTGCTTAGGTGCAACCGCATCACGGTTCCGATCCTCCACGATTTTTTGAAGCTCATCCAAACCCGATTCCAGTTTTTTAAGCAATTCAATCCCATCATCAGCCTTCGACTTCGCCAGACCTCCAACGATCAAGGATCTGCCTTGATTGAGAGCCCTCGATGCCTGCCTAACATTCTACACCTCGAGAAAAAAAAAAAAAAAGAAGAAGAAGAAAAGATGAAATTACTAACACATTTCAAGGACAAATACTAATCAGAAAATGAACTAGGGTTTCTCACTCTTTCGACAGAATCAAGTGCTTTGACACCGGCAATCTTTAGACTTTCGGTAATATCCTCAAGGGGCTTTTGAACTTCCCTTATAGCTTTATTATCAATAGGTAATGCATATCTCAATAGTGCCCCAGGGTCCTTAATTGGGGGCCCTGAAATCAAAACTGATACATCTGGCAATGCTGGAGCAATATTAGCTGCATCGGCTTGTCCTAAATATCCCAAATCAGGAAATCCAGTAATCAATCCAATCGCCAATGCAATTGAAAGCGCGCTTTTCTTAATTGAAGAAAATCTATCTGTCTGCTTAAAGCATTAGGAAAATTATTAATAAAATACCTGATAATCCGGTTGCTTAAAAAATAAGAGGGAAAGAGAGAACACTAGCCTGTTGATCTGCGTGCTCAAATGAAGTTGATTTTTCGGAGGAGCACAGAGGATTACACTGTTGACTGGAACCATTACGGAGAGATGAAAGCTTGATGCGCTTGGATGGAATCTGACGGCTAATAACTTTCTGGATCGTTGTTAATTGTGAAAAGGAATATTGATGGTGGCACGAAATAATGGCCGCCATTGATGAAAAGCTTGTACAGTTTTTTTTGTTCTTCTTAACAGAAATATAGCAGCATTGGAAAAGGCGTATGTACAAGTAGCAACAAGAATTGTGAAGATAAGGTTTTGTAGGGAAGAAAAATCTAACAAAGAAGCGAAAATCGCGATCCACAAAGTAGGTGGAGAATTGAAGCTGGATGCTTTCAGTCAACCTCACACTCTGGATAAGATGATCTCCAATCTTTGTTTGTCTGCTTGAAAAGTGCTTAGTGGGCTTTTGATTATTGGGCTTTCTTAGAACAGGGGTTCAAATTTAATGATGTTCTTGACCTATATCGGACCCAGATGCAATTGGGGCTGTTTAATTTTTGTTGCGCTACAGCTAGGGCTGCAAACGAACCGAGTCGAGTCGAGCATTCACGATTTTGAGTCAGGATTGACTGTTTTTTATCTGTGCTCGAGCTCGAAAGATTGCTGCTCGAGCTCGGCTCGACAAGGAAATGAGCATGCTCGAGCTCGGCTCGAGATCGACTCGATAATGCTCGGCTCGACAAAGCTCGAGCTCGGCTCGAGTTTTTTAGTTTTAAATCTAATAAAATTACGGTATTTTTGTAATTAATACTATTAAATAAGGGTATTTTAGTAAATTCACACATAATCGAGCTGCTCGTCAAGCTCGCGAGCTTATTGGTGAGGTGCTCGAGCTCGACTCGTTTGTGAGCTCGAGCTGCTCGAGCTCGAGTTTGACCGAGCTGACTCGAGCTGCTCGCGAGCCGCTCGACTCGTTTGCAACCCTAGCTACAGCTATTGACATTAAATAGAATACTTTTTGCACCCACTTATTTTTCTTAAAATTAAATTAGGGAAAATATCTATTTTATCCCTAATTGCGCGTGTAAAAAAAAAAGCTAACAAAAAAGGGAAAAAAAAACCAACCCTAGATAATACCATCTAGAATGCAAGTTAAACAATAAACATCTAATTTTAACTTTAAAAAACAACCAAAATTCGTGATAAAAAAATAAATAAAAGATTTGCACAAAACTTATTACAAATTTGAGAAATTCATGTATAATATAAAAACAAAAACTAGAGATTAAATGTTTAGTCGAATGCCCTAATCTTATGTGAAGAAGTGCTTCAAATAGCGATATTCCATGCACGAGGCACCTTCATTCCTTCTAGGTTTTTGAGTTCATATCTCCCCCAGCTAATATTCCAGCCACTTTGAAAGGTCATTCCCAGTTAGCTCCCAGCTTCCCGAGATTTTTTTCATGGCATGTCTTTTTTGAAACCAAGTCGCCAATTCAAAAACTTCTCTTTATCACCTTCTATAAGTGCCCCTCATCCAACCCCTCATCTTCTACATCCGGAGGAAAGCCTATTCTATTTTTTCAGCAAGGTTTGACAATAGTTTGTCAAACACTTTAGACGTTCAACACCGATGGCTGAGTATGGCATTCGTCCATAGGTAGATAAACATGGCTTATGGTGTTCGACAATCAGCGAATGAACACTTTTTTTCTCTATTTTCGCCTTCTTCATGCCAAAACACGCACCCACATCTGTCATTGAAGATTTGAGATGCTAGGACTATAAGATCTGATCTCTGGTTTATTGAAGAGGTAGGTGTCGCTACAACGACGGATGAGGGTGGCAACAACGGTGTGGTGAATGATACGACATCCAATTTTCAGGTCGGCATGCACATGGATTTAGGTCTATAATACGACCTGTCCTATAGGAGAGGCGAGCTCTTGTATGGGATTGACGAGCTTTCATGGGGTAAAAAGGTATTATAACAACTCGGTATGAAGAGCTGGGCTTTATGATTAACATGATCTGGGCCCTAGTATGGATGGTATGGGGGCCCGGCGAACTAAGAAAATGGGATGGTTATTTGGTCATGGTTATTATGGTAACTTAACAAAGTACGAGAGTGCTAATATTAATGATAACTTAGCATATAGGAGGAATCATAATTCTAAGTCAGTGGTTAAATATGGAATTGCGGTATGAATAGGAGACGGGACCCAAGATGGGGAACACTTCTCTTATCTATATAAAGAGGATACATGCCTCACTTTCATTGCAAGTTGATTTTATCATACTTTGGGCTCTTGTTTATTCATATTAAAAAAGAACTGACTTAAGCATCGGAGGGCCTACACCAGGGCTGTCCGGCTTGGGTTTTGTTTTGTAGGTTAATCAGGTCGTCAAGAAGTCAATCAGGTCGGAAGGAGTAAATTGAAGATCAGCGGCCTGTTATGATTTCTAATATTATTGTAATTTTTAGCTCAATGTTATGTAATGGGTTTTGTAATTATTCTGTAATTTCTGGTAGAATTAGATAGAGAAGAGTGGGGGAGGAAAGATGCTTGAAGAAGAATCAAAGATAAGCAATGTAATTTCTTATATTCCATTTTTCTTTTCCGCATTACAATAAATACCCCAAAAGGGGAGACCAAAACAATCGCAGCTTGATCCATGATTCACGGACAATTCCCAGCAATTAAACCAATTAAAAAATCACACTTGGACGACTAAGATTAAATACAGCTAAAAGGTTTGTTTAACCAGGATTTTGCCATATGTCCTTTTCTCCAAAGCTTCAGTACCCGCCCCAAGTTCACGGGTTGATCTGATCCGTCCACTATTTCTTCCAATTTCTTCCACGCACAAACAATCCACAATTTCTCCAAACCCTAATTTCATTTAATTTTCTACTGGAAAATTCAGACTTGTCGGATTCATAACAATACTCCCCCCATTTTGAGATCCTTGTCCCAAAGGACCAAATTTTGGATACCTCTTGCGTAAGTACTTCTCATCCTCCCAAGTGGAATTTTCAATTTCGCTTTTGCACCATTTAATCAAAAATTGCTGCACCTCTTCTTCTTTTGTTTTTTCTGCGAATTAACCTCTGACCGATTGATTCTTCTGGTGATATTAGGAGATCCCCATCTTCATCTATACTTGGGAGTTCTGAGCACGATGAGGGATGAATTATTGGGCTGGGCTGAGCTTTTTCTTCAGAAGTGGCACATGGAAGACGGGGTGGTTGCGAGCGTTTTCAGGCAATTCCAACCGGTAAGCCACTTCCCCAATTCAATCTGTGAATTGAAAAGGTCCATAGTATTTTGCTGAAAGCTTCAAACTTTTCCTGCATGCTACGAAATTTTGCTCGAATGGTTGAAGTTTTAAGTACACCCAATCCCCAATTTCAAAATTCCTTCCCTTTCTACCCCTATTTGCAAAAAGTTTCATGCATTGTTGGGCTTCCTGTAGGTTTTGTTTTAGATCATGTGTTAGTTGTTGTTTTCCTTGAACGAAATCTGTTGTATCCTGATTACATGTAACAATGTGTGCTTCTAAAAATGTAGAGGGGGGTTGGTAGCTATAGAGTGCCTGGAATGGGGTAGTCTTCAGGCTAGTATGGTAGTTAGTGTTATACCAATACTCAGCTAGGGATAAACACTTGCTCCAAGTCCTTGGATTTTGGTGCACCATACATCTGAGGTAGTTCTCTAGGCACTGGTTCAGCCCTTTAATTTGTCCATCTGATTGTGGATGATAAGCTGAGGTAAAGTCCAACTGAGTGTCAATCACCTTGAACAACTCCTTCCAAAAGGAGCTAGTGAAAATCTTGTCCCTATCTGTGACCATGTGTGTTGGCTGCCCATGTAGCTTATATATGGAGTCTAGAAATAATTTAGCCACATTAGCTGCTGTAAAAGTGTGAGATAGGTGATCGAAGATTTCTTAGCACTCTAAGAAATCATCTCCGCAATAGTACGGAGTTGATTGTAGAGCGGTAAGTCTTCCCGAGTCGTGTCTCTCGAGGATAGATATAATCGGCGGTCGGTATTTTTAGCCACTCTCTTGTTAAGCTAAATTACACTAATCTACACTAGGAAAGTATTAAATCATTGGTTTGGTATGAGTTTTTGAAAGTTAATCAACTAAGAAAAGAATTAAAAGAGATTTTAAATGAGAATAATAAAAATGAGGGTTTAGGGTATTCGGTTCGTCTCCACGATTAATCGGTTTTTGCCGAGCACTTAATCCACGATTCGGGGTTGCCAATGTCAATCAAGTATTGGGGTCGTCAATCCCAATTCCAACAAAATTCGATTAATGGTTCTAAACGAACCTAAACCCTAAACCCATAATTTCTAAACTAATTGCATCAAATACGAATTAAAACTTGCTTGAAAGTGATTATTAATAACATTAATTAAATCCTAATTAAAATTTACTAAACTAAGAAGGCTTGCAAATTGAAAGGGAAATTGGAAGGAAAAACAAAAGTTTTGAAATTGAAAGTGGTGAAAAGCATTTAAAATGAGGAGAAGTCAAATTTCCCAAAGAGGCAAAGTTCATCCAACTTTCAAGGACAAATGTTGTCTAACTCAAAAGAGTGAAAAGCTTCAAAACCAAGCATCAATGGAGTTTTTACTGCAAGAAGAAAAGAGAAACACAAGCTATAGAGCCAAACATTCAAGAATTAAAATGATATGAAAGACAACATAATCTAAAACCAAATCACCAACACAACAATTTCAACCAAACAAGATGAACAACAACAATAACAACACAAAAAAGTAAGGGAAAGAACACTACCAAATTGCATTGAACTCAAGAGCTTCAAATCTATTACAATCTTCCAAAAGCAACCAAGAACCACAAGTGAAGGATATGTCACCTTCTCCCACACTTTCTAACAAGACCTAAACCTAACTAATCTAACTACTTAAGCTAAACTAACCTACGTAAGCTAAGAATTAAGCTAGGGTTTTACATTGCAAGAGAAAGGAAATGCTTGGAGGAGATGGAACTAGGTCCAAAACCACCAAGGAGATGTGTTTTTTTGTGAATAATAGGTGAGAATCATATATGGGTAGATAAGGGGCAAAATGGTCTTTTTTTTGCCAAAATCACACATCCTTGTTCAAACGCCCCAAACTTTCTGCCTAGCAGTCGATCGACTGACAAAAACACGAAATCAGCCATTGTTGTCTTCATATGAAATCTGCCTAGCAATGTTGGTTTACATGTTGATTCTCCGAAACAAACATCTCCGCAATCCCAGTCTGCCTCGTCCTCCAGTTCTACCTTTGCTAATACTGCTTCTCCTGACCATGAATCGATCCCATCTGATACCTCTGCTCATTCCCATTCCTCTACTGGCACTCCCTCTCGGACCATTGAGCTTGAAGACATGGAACCATTTTCTGAGAAGTTCTTGACTGCCGAAGCCGAGGAGCTGTTTTCCAATTACCAAACCCGGAGTTTGCTTGCTGAGCGCCGAGTTCCTGTTGAGGTGTTTGAGAAGCAAAATTTGATCACTTTCTTTCAATATAAAGGTATGTACTCCACTGTCTCCACCGCTATGTCTTTTGTCCGCAATATAGTCCTGGAGTTTTATGCGAATTTGGTGCCTTCCATTATTGATCTCAATTCTGTGAATTATGGAAAAGTCTTTGTGCGAGGAAGGGTTTTTAGTTTTACTCCTAATTTAATTAATGAGCTTTTTGGTACTGAACCATATTGTGGTGATTCTACTGTGGATGACATGAATGAGGTCATCTTGTTTCTGTCTGGGGGTATGGTGAATACTTGGTGTGGGAAGTTGCCGAGCACCTATCTTTCCTCTATTTACTCTGTTCTACACAAAGTGTCTATCTCTAACTAGGTTCCTCTAAGAACACTACGTGTGTTACGCGGCCTCAGGCCCAGTTCTTGTACAAGCTTGGGAGGGGTATCAAGTTTAGCTTTGGGCAGCATGTGTTCGACACAATTACCAAGTTTGCCACAACCAAGTCTCCGTCCTCTTTGTGCTTTCCTTCCCTTATCTTTAGCGTGCTTGAAAATCAAGGCTTGACACTTACTCCTACTGATGTGCTCATTGGTGAGGCTGAATGATTCGCTTTACGGGGCCAACATATATCTGGTGCGAGGGTTATTGATCTCTGGTGTTCCCAACACTGGAACCAACATGGTCAGCATTTCTACTCAGGTTGTTTGTTCGCATGTTGCTTTGATTGACAACCAGGTTGCTCAGCTGCAGGCGCTTCGGGGTTCCTTCATAGAAGCCCTTTTGCTTTCGGGCCAAAAAGGGGGAGATGATGATGGTGGCGACGCTGATAAGGATGAGGCAAGTGATGATGCTGCTGCTGTCGAGGCTTTGGCAAGTCTTGCTCGTGAAACGAGAAGGAAGAAGATCCGTTCTTGTAATAAGGCGTTGAAGAAAATGAAGAAGCTGTTAAGGAAGATGAAGGATCGAGGTGAAGGAACTTTGACATCCCCTCATCGTTCGAAGAGGGTGCGAAGTCAATAAGTTCCTCATTTTCTGTTTGGTGGTTGAATAAACAATGTTTGTTTTCATGTTTGTTTTGATGTTGGGTTGGTAAACAATAGTTATTTTATTTAGGGGGAGTTTTTCAATTTAGGGGGAGTCTTAGTGTTTTAGTTTGAATGTTATTGCGTCGTATTATTTTTTTCCAAAAAGGCAAAAGGGGAAGATTGTTGGGAATTTATTCTTGGCAATAATTCCTATTTTAGTTGTGTGTCTTTCTTGGGTACAAAATAAATCAGGACTCTAGTTTTACTTGTTTACCAAGTTTAGATTTCTAGGATTGTCTATTTAAGACAAGAGATAACCAAGACTTGGGACACGGTTTTAAAAGAAAAGAAAAAGAAGCAGCAGGCGACACAAAACAGCAAGGAAGAACACAAGCAAGATAACTACTTGAAGCCACTGTCCGAAATCAAGAAGGTCTTCGAAGTTGCGTGACCAACGGAGGAGATCTTTCATCTAGGCGACAAGTATTTAGTATCATATGTTTGATAATTTAGTTTTCATATATTACTTCTTATCTTTTTGTATTGATCGTAAACAAAGAAAGTAATATAGTTTTCGGGTTTGTACACCCAAGTTCACAAGTACTTTTACTTGTGAACTGAATTTAAATTGTTGTGTTCTTGTGTTTAAATTTCCGTTGCATATTTTTAGTTAAACTCTGGTTGATGTTGATTTAAGTGTTGATTAACATTTGAAAAAAAACATCATATACTGATATTTATTTTTAAAACCATAGACCTACAAATGCACAGAGACCACTTCCAAGTAAGAGCCCAAGTCACCCCACACCTGAGAGCGAAGTCAGAAGACTCTTTTGTCGTATCCGATGATGCTGCGCAGTTAGAAGAATTGGCCAAGTGGGAATGGATTCATTTCAATATCGGAAGTAAGTTGTACAGGTGTCACTCTTGTAAAAAAAAAAATCACTTTACATATTAATCGAGCATTTAAGTTAGTTAAATATAATATAGTCATATTTCCTTTAATATTGTAACTTTTTACTCTAAAACTGTTACTTTATATCTAGTATAAAAATTTATCACTTTTTTGACAAGTATCACTCAAGGCTTTAAAATTATTAAGTAACAAAAATTATTAATTTCATTTTGAGATTTTTTGTAATTCCCATCTTAAATTATCGCATATTGATTTAATAAACACACATTTTTGTGCATCTGAAATTTACTTCTTAATAAATATATTATAACCATATTTATATATGATTGACACTTTTATAATTAATTAATGGCGGAAAACAAAAAAAAAAAACTCATCATACGATTCGATTTCATGTGGCGATCACATACCAATTTTTGTAAAAGGAAAACAAAACCCACGCAGAAACGTAGCAATCGTAGTAAAACGCGATTTAGTATGCTAATTAAAAGGCTACGTATTCCACAAACACGCCTACCAAATCAAATTAATTCCTATACATCCAAATTTCGGATGCAGTTTAGAGAGTTTTAGGTTATAAGCTCATCAAAATAAATTTATAAGAAGTTTAAAAATTTATAAGCTCTTTAATAATATTATTTTAAAAAGCTTTAAGTTCATTTACTTTGAACATGCAAAAATAAGCCTATAAGCTCAAACAACTGCATCAATTTATTTTTTAAATAAAATCTAATTGCTTATCAACTTTCAAAAACATCAAGTGTTTGCAAGATCTTTTAAATAATTTTATAGCCAAAGAAATAAAAGGCATTTTCAAAAAGCTCTTACAGAAAATACATAGTTGTAGCCATATTAAGATTGAGTAGGTCTTGGGTGAGACCGGTCTCATAGAATGAGACCACATTTTACCATTTTATTAAATTGATCCATGCCCAACCCGTTGCCCACCCGCCCACCCAACAACCATACGAAATAAAAATGGGACAGGAATTAGGGTCTTTTCTCTCCCTCCTCTCATTTTCTCACACCAGTCCCGTTCGCCAACAATTGACATCATCCTTTGGGTGAAATAACAGAAAGAAACAATGAAWTTGCGACAATTAGGTACTGGCGGAGAAGACGATGATGGGGCTTTTGGGTTCATGGTGAATGTTTGTTTGGTTTGAGCCATAATTAGGGTTTCTYGCTAAGCGGCTTTGTACGGTGGTCGGGTGGAGGTGGTGATTTCGACAGAGAGCAGTTGCTTGCGGATGGGTTTGGTCGTGGGTTTATCGGTGATAGATCGTTATTTCAGGTGCTATTTCCTGTCGTAGAGTCAATATCTGAGGTACATTAGTAACTTTAAGACATCGATTTCTTTAATTTTTTTGGATTGATTTGGTAAAATATTTTGGYACTGTGATTGATAGATCACGAGTTATCTATTTTTCTAGAAATATAGATACTATAACCAGAATTATAGTCAAGAATTTATTTTTCTTTCAGAATTCCAGAGTCGCTGCCTAATCTTTACGATGAAGTGCTTGCAGTTGTGGCTAATGCTGCAATTAGTGTTTCCTCTGATCCCAAGACAAAACAGGTTTCGATAACTCTACCTATGGTTTCTCATTGTTTATGTTTTAAAAAAGTCTCTATTTTTGTACAAATGCTTGGTTTGGTACTACTCGGCATTTTGGGCGATATTGTTAAAGGATTAAAAGGACATAAATGTGTCATGAATCCGATTCTTTATCTYATTTTAGTAATCTTGAGGACATATTCATGAAAAAACCATTTCCAAATCCATCAACAACTTCAAATGAACAGGAAGCGGTCGAGCTTAACATAGGTTTCACACGACTTTAAAAAAATAATAATAAATGCCTAGCTTATTATGAGATACTATCCTGATAAGTCTGTAAATTTGTACAGATGACATAGAAATTGATGAACCTGAGCCATTGCCATCTACCTCATCTCATGTAGTAGATAATAGAGATAAATGTATATAAAGATGCACTGCTTTTGTGTTGATTGTGATATTTTGGTTATTACAAGATTTGGTGTAAATTGAGACATTATAGTTATTTGCAGACAAGAATAAAGAACGAGAATGGTTGCTTGATGATGGTGATGAGATTAAGCCCAGAGTTAGAACAAAGGGAAGAAATCATTGCTAAATATAGAAAATGTTGGGGGTAGGTTATGAGTTGGCTTAATTGAGCTATTACACTTGTATTGAGTTAGATCGCCCTAATTGTTTGTGTTTTTTAATCTTTTTTTTAATATTTCAGGACTCCTCGTCTGCAGCTGGAGAAGCAAGAAACAAGCTTCTGGAGCGCCAAGAGAAACTCGAGGTGACTTATCTGTAAATGAATTTTATTATTATTATTATTATTATTATTATTATTATTATTATTATTATTATTATTATTATTATTATTATTATTATTATATTTTAATTAGTTTTTTGTGGTCATTTGAAATGCCAATTTTCGTGGTGTCTTAACCTTTGGGTCGCCTATAATGGAGGCTATATTTGTCATTTTGTTTCAGAGAATCAGCAGGCGAACCGAAGACCTGCGGAATGGAGCTGAAGATTTCGCCTCATTGGCCAATGATCTTGTCAAGGCAATGGAAAATCGATTTAATAGCTTCAGAGAATCAACYATTTTTTATAATACTTTGATAGGTGTAAAGTATTACTTTTGTTATAATTTCTMATACTTTCATTGCATTTTGTAATACTCGATATAAAATTATAATATACAATATTAGTGCTCAAAACTGTTATACTTCTAATTCAAGATGTGATACTTTTACTGAACTTTATGATACTTTAAACATAAACTATAATATGAAATATTATTACCTAAATTTATGACACTTTGAAATAAATTTGTAATACTTTTGTTTAAATGTTGATATTCTATATAAAAGTARAATAWACAATATTTGTARGTAAATTTGTAATACTRTTAACTCAATTTATAATACTTGTTAACTAGATTGTGATACTTTTAAGGTAATTTGAAATATATTTATATGAAAATATCATATCAATTTGTAATACTTTTAAATTAATTTGTGAGACTTTTAGCTTATTTTGTGATACTTTAGACGAAGTTGTGATATTTTTACTCATTTGTAATACATATTGCATCCATCACCGCCGAATTCCTACCTCTCAAACACATGAACACGATGACATCAATATTTAGATCAAGAGAAACAAATGTCATCAATACAATTTTTTGTGATACTTTAATAATATTTTGTAATACATTAACTATATTTTGTAATACTTACTATAAAATATATATAGACGTAAAAAAATTAAATATAAATATAAACAAACAATGTTTTGTAATACTATAGTTATATTTTGTGATACTTTAACAACACTTTGTAATACTTACTATAAAAATATATAGACTTAAAAAAATAAAATATAAATACAGACGAACTATGTTTTGTAATACAATAGTTATATTTTGTGATACTTTAACAACACTTTGTAATACTTACTATAAAATATATATAGACGTAAAAAAATAAAATATAAATATAGAGGAACTATGTTTTGTAATACTATAATTACATTTTGTGATACTTTAACAACACTTTTATAATACTTACTATAAAATATATTTAGACGTAAAAAAAATAAATATAAATATAGAGGAACTATGTTTTGTAAAT